>OX465378.1:14106031-14458935 GCA_950004255.1 Mesopsocus fuscifrons
GTCTAGTATTTTTACCAACCGAATAAAAAAAATATATAGTTCTAAGAAAATAATACTATACTAAGATTTTAATTTTTGAATATTTGGGTTGCCAGGTTAGTGAAGTTTGAGGGAAGTGGAAGCAGATGGATAGCTGACTGAGTTTGGAAGGTTGCAGGGTTGGGCTAGTACGTCTCAGTATATGACATTTATTTTTTTATCTACCTTACCTGACCCTGTTGCCAAGCGATTACGATATTGCAAAATTTTTGAAAGGTGGAACTGGGAGTTTGTCCCTATTGACGCTCCCTACCCCGCCTCATATTGCCTAAAAATTGTAGTGGCTAGTGGCTTCGAACTGCATCAAACATTCCGTTTGTCTAGTTCTCGCTCTATCAACAATAGACAGCTCACCCCTTGCATCCTACCATACCAGGTTAAGAGAAAATCGTCGATTTTATATCATATTAACCCTGCTAAATTCCAAAAATCCCACGAGTGTGGTGGGACGCTGCCTAAATTTTCTTCATGTACGGTACGTTATTCTCGGTAACGACTGAGAAGGGACCGTGTACATTTGCTCGCTACAAAGAGCGTTCGCTATAGAGAGAGTTTCAAAACGAGTCAGAGTTTGTCATTGGACCATAGCACTCGCTCACTATAGAGAGCTGGTCGTTATAGGGAGTACTTTCATCTACTATACTTACATCAAGTAAAAATCAGTCAACAAATTTGCTACCAGAGTTCGCTAAATTTAATTAAAATAATCCGTGAGTTTGTTGGAAATACTAAAATAAAAGTTATTGGGATGTGATAATTATGAAAAAAAAAATAATATATTTAAGATTTTAGGTAACTACTATCCCCCACCTGTCATAAATCCCTCGACAACAATCATCCAGGTACCATATCAGTGATCTATTGGGAGGAATAAATAATAGCGCAATAACCTCGGGGTACGATGAGGTCGCTCGCGCTGCGAAATAGTTGTTTGTCACAACACAAATGGGCACAGGCCTAGCTGACGGTAGCTGACGGCAGCCAGGCAGTTTTGAAGGATTCCGAATAAGGGGCAAACGCCAAATAAAGGAACCATCAGCAGGTCGCCAGCTACGGCCTGGGCCTGGGCCTGTTGGCAAAATAGTAAGCTAATTAATTGCAATTAATTGCATAGTTGAAGGCTAAGGAGGTCGACAAACACATGGGTCATTCCTCGAGGGGAAATGTCAGCAACCCGAATAATGGTCAATATAACCTAAGGGAACAGGTCCTCAGGAATCGCAGTCGTGAAACAAATCTCTGCCAGTGCTAACCAAAATCTCGGCCCGTTTGATTTCGAATGTGCGGTGTGCGTGTACGTAATGTGCTGTGATATTATTGTGTGAAGTGCCTGCCTAATCTGTGTAAGTGAATGTGCAAATATATATGTCTCGAAGTCTGCTAAATCTCGCCGTCTCTATTCAACCCCAACATCTATACAAACATCTCCGGCCATCCGTCAACCCATCTCAGGGGTAAGTTTCCCGTTCATACAGAAGTGTGCATGCAAGGTCCATAGCCCACATGGAAACCGCATGACACACCCTTAACCCTCAACCATTCAGCCGGAATTTAGGGATATTTTTTGTTTGTTGACTTTTTTTCAAGGAAAATGGTGAATATTTAGACGTTCCGAATGAATTTATTTTATTATTACTTCCGGAAAAAAACTGGCTGCATTGTGATTTATTACAATTACTTTAAGTGTAAGTATTAAAAATTTAAACAATATCTTTTTTCCATTTAAACCGATCGCTTTTTTGAAAATTATAAATTTACCATTTCTACACCAAAATTATCCTCCTTGCTTACCCCAAGTCCCAAGTTACCGTCAGTTTTTGTATATTGTGTATCCTGGTATCCATACTTATGGTAAATCGAAGTCCTTTGAGCTGAAAGTAGCCGAAATACCCTGTATCAGTGGTCCACATAAGGTCCGTGGACCAACGGTTGGCAACCACTACCAATATAGTGATATCACCACATCCTCTATTGTCCTTGAAATCGCAAGACCCACTGCGTGGTATGAGATGAGAGATGGATAAATGACAATCAAATGACAAAAAATGTTGTATTAAAAAACTTTAATTCTCCTATCTGACTTTAGCAACGTCTCATCGTCCTTTGCGATATACCCCATCGGCACTGACATTCTGAAAAAAAAAAAATAATAATAAAAATAAATAAATAAAGTTTTAGTGTGGGATGGATACAAGGAAACTTTCACAGGTATTAACAGACTGTAGCTCGTCGCAAATGTACACTACACACATACCTTAACTGCTGTTACTAAAATGTATCGAGGTAATCGAAGGTTTCTTTACAAACTTTCCATTCAAAGCTCGAAATGTCACAGCGGTCCTGGGAGGTCTAGGTTTGAATCCCGTTTGACTGAATGGATCAGAAACTCCTTATTCTCCAACGGTTCGGCCCACTCCTGTCTCACTAGAGCTGGCAGTCATTTGGAAAAGTTACCCCCATCCCGTATTTATATCTTCATATCACCTTGTTCTTGACATCTCCAAATTGATTATCGTAGGTCGCTGATGATTATACAGTGTGCGATATGAGTGTTTTGACAAGTGAAAGATTATAGATAATATCTAAGCACTGCCCCAACACCCACACCCCACCCCGTATGGATATCTTCATGTTCCCCTGTTCTTGACATCCTGTTATCTCCCCTCCTGTAAATTGTTATGGCAACCACTGACCTACCATACCTCAACTGCTCTTACTAAAATATATACACGTAACCGAAGAATTTATAGCACACTCTTTATTCTTAGGCCGTAGTCTCATCGTCTACTGCAATATACCCCATTCGGCACTAACATACTGAAAAAAAAAAAAAAAAAAATACAGACGTAATAGAAGAATTGTTTATTTGTTTTAAATTCTTCTTCGTAAATTCGTCTTTGGTCAAAATTCACTAAAGGCGCTCTCACCCTGAAATTAAAAATAGCATTAGTTTCTTATGTAACTGTTTATTTGGGATCCAGGAAAAATCTACGGAAGCCATAACCCGGGGGAATATGAAATAAGTAATTTGGAAAACTTACCCCCATCCGTATTGATTTCTTCTCACCAGCTATTTTTCTTAACTTCCCCAAATTCCTTATCGTACAGTACATTCCCAAACGTAAAAAAATGTAAGCGCAAATTTTGAGAAATTAATAATAGGTTGTAGTAGTATTTACAGTGTATACAAAGCGTAACGGCTATGTCAAAAATTTCGAGGAGTAACCGAAATATTCTTGGGAGAAAGTAAAAATAAGCTTTACCTATTGATTCACTGTTCACTGCATAGGTAGTCGGCATCGCTTCATCCTTCATCAGTCTTTACCAATAGACTTTGAGGTTCATAAAACAATAAGGTCATATATCTTTTGTAGATCAGTGAATTCTATATTATTTTCAGTGCGGAACACCAAAGAGGCAATAAATTCTTCGCGTAGCCCTTTATCGTTATGTTGACGTTTGGCGTTTGGCGTCATTCGTCAAGGCAATTTCTGCCATAGGTTTTTTATTTGTGCAAATTGGAAACCGTAACTTAAGAGTTACAAGTTACAATACGCCTCTTCCACCTATGACCACGACGCATGGAATAAGCGTCTGAGAACCGTCCTAGAAGTTTTTCTAAATGATTCGTGGAGTATATCGCAGAGTTTTCGATTCTACATAAAACGGCAATTTTTACGACAGTGGTATCGAAAATTTTGATTTTTGTTTTTTTTTAAGTAAAATATTTATTTTTGGACCAAAATTTTATCTTTTCCTTAAAAATATTTTTCGATAACCTGGACCATAATTTTAGGCACCTACTAACAGGATTTCAAACATATCCGTCAAATGGTGTGTCGTTCGACGCGCAAATTACGTGTTCTCTATTTTTCATGTCACGGCCTTAATTTTCAAGAAATTAAAAATATATTGCAAATGACATTGAAAAATCTGTCTGAGACCACTTTCACCAATTTTCAAGAATATCTGTCTATTAGGGTTGTTGCAAATCCGTCTGAACCAATCAAAAACATGATTTCCATTTTTGGAAAATTTTCCTACGATAATGCCAATATTGGAACCAATTTTTGGCCCATCTCAAAAAGAATAAAAATTATCCTGTAGTATTTGGGAACACTATTGCGAAATTACAAGGATCTAACTTAATAACTGTAGTGCCAAATCCGTCTTGACCAATCAAAAACGAGATTCTAGTTATTTTTCCTATTTTTGACTTTATTTTGCCTATATTGGCCGCAATTTTGAAATGATTGAATATTTCTTCGACAAACCTTTAAGTAATGTTATTAAGCACAAGTTTATGGATTTTTGTAAAAAAATTCCAGCTAATACTGTTCATGGGGCCAAGATTTTCACGTATGGGCCAATTTTGGCCCAAATTTTTGCCCCATCTCCAAAACAATAAAAGTTATCCTGGACCATCTATCTGGGAACACGACTGCAAAATTTGAAGGTTCGAACTTTGTTACCGTACCGAGAAATGCGTCTTGAGTAGACAAAAACACGATTTTGAATTTTTTTTGACACTTTTTTGACAATAGTGGGCGCAATTTTTGAGTAATCAAAATTATATTAAAAATGTATCTCGGAACTGATTTTAGACATCTATATTCCAAATTTGAGCCAAATCGGTTAACTAGTGTGACCTGTAGCCGCGCTACAGACAAACGTACGGACGGACGGACGTACGTACGTCCGTAGGTCATCGTATCGTAGGTCATGTCCGTCCGACGTACGTAAGTTACGTACGTACGTCGGACGGACATGACCTAAAAACCACTTTTTTGTTATCTAGGACCTCTGAAACGCCTTTTGCAATGAAAATCTCAAAATCGAAATTTCGCACGATAACATAACTTTCTCAGCCCATGTATTACATACGGGCGAGAAAGTAAAAAAGTGTCAAAAAAAATTCAAAAGCGTGATTTTGTCTACTCAAGATGCATTTCACGGTACGGTAATAAAGTTAGAACCTTCAAATTTTGCGGTCGTGTTCCCAGATAGATGGTCCAGGATAATTTTTATTGTTTTGGAGATGGGCCGATAATTTGGGCCAAAATTGGCCCATACGTGAAAACCTTGGCCCCATGAACAGTATTAGCCGGAATTTCACAAAAATCCATAAACTTGTGCTTAATAACATTACTTAAAGGTTTGTCGAAGAAATATTCAATCATTTCAAAATTGCGGCCAATATAGGCAAAATAAAGTCAAAAATAGGAAAAATAACTAGAATCTCGTTTTTGATTGGTCAAGACCGATTTGGCACTACAGTTATTAAGTTAGATCCTTGTAATTTCGCAATAGTGTTCCCAAATAGATGCTACAGGATTGTTTTTATTCTTTTTGAGATGGGCCAAAAATTGGGGTCAATATTGGCATTATCGTAGGAAAAATTTTCCAAAAATGGAAATCACGTTTTTGATTGGTTAAGACGGATTTGCAACAACTCTAATGGACAGATTTCCTTCAAAATTGGTGAAAGAGGTCTCCGATAGATGTTCCAAGGCCATTTTCAATAGATTTTCATTTACTTAAAAATTAAGACGGTGACATGCAAAATAGAAAACATATAATTTGCGCGTCGAACGACACTTCACTGTTTGACGGATATGTTTGAAATTCGTTATGCAGGTGCCTAAAGGTATCGTCCAGTGTGAGGCAAAATACTTTTTAGAAAAAGTTAAAATTCTGACAATTATTCACGTAAAAAAAAAAAAAATCAAATTTTCGATAAAAATTGCGAGAAAGTCAAGTGCGACCATTGTCGAACCCTTTATTTTTATTGTTTTGGACTTGAACGGGAGTTGAAAAGCTATCGAGATAGGGAACCAACAGTTTCCTTAGTTTCTGCTGTAGTTGCCATTATTAGATTTTGAGTCTGTAAACGTCCTGAACCTTCCACGGTAGGTGCGGCATTTCCAAGTTCTGACTGCTAGTCTAATTCGCATTTTAACCAGAACTTTATAGCCAGTAATTTGCATATAATAAAAGTCTGAAATTTTCCATCTGTGGGGAAACCGTCATCGCAGAACCTTTGATCACATGCTTTATAATTTCACTGTAAGGTAACGTACCAAGGAGCCTTAGCTTGTGACAAATGGAGTCAATAATATACCTTTTTTTTCAGCTAATGAAAAAGTACAACCAGCATCTAGCAACGGAAGAAGCCCGTAATCAGGAGGCTGCAGCAACGCTGGCTGAAGTAGAAACTGGAAGAAATTCTCTTAGGGAACAGCTGGCCGAAGCGACCGCTCGTGTAGAGTCGATGACAGTGGCCGACCCAGCAGCGGACATGAATCAGCGCCGACTGGAAATCACCATTCAAGATCTGAAAAGTCGCTTGGAGCTGGATGGCGCAGTCCGCAAAAGACTTGAGGTTAATTTTTGGATACTTTTGGATGTAGATTGAGACCAGATGTCCAGTTATTGGTACAATTTTTCTCGCTTTGACTTCTCGCAGTGCTTTCACAGTGTTAATATTATGGGTGGTTGAATCATCATCAGCAGAAGCTCAACTTTAAGTAAAGAAGTGCCGTTCAAGTTTTATCTATGAACCATTATACATTTGCTGTTCTGCTCTGGTCTAAGGCTGTAATTTTACGGTCGTTCTAATATGATCGCTACTTCTCCAATTATTAGTGTAGACTGTAGTAAATAGAACACTGACTACAGTTGTGAAATCCAAAGTCCTGCACTGGTGCATTGATGAATTGGAAACGCTGCATGTTCGCCCCTAAAGTCTTGAAAGTACCTAGTTCGACACTATTTACATAAGCGATTGATTTCAGTCGTGTGACAACTAATTAAATAATAATTTAAGTAAAGATATTCAATTTTTTCACAGAAGCTTTCATTTGTTTCCAGGTTCAAATTTCTCGACTAAAGGAAAAAATGGAGCGATTGAGTGACGAGTGCAATCAGTATCGCATTAAAGAACAAACTGCTACTGATCAGGTAAATTTGAAGAATTTTATTGGAAATGCAAAAAATTACAGAGGTTAGTCGTAGGAAATTTCCAGCTTTTTTGGTGTTCCATCGGGGTGAACCAAATCAAATTTAGGCTTGGTGATGTCGCCAGAAAGAGGAAAAATCGGAACCTACCTAAGAGAAGTATTGACCAAATTCTCAAACATTCCATATTAACCTACTTTTAACTTATCTTCTACCTTTTACCTACCTACTTTCTTATCTTCTACCTTTTACCTACCTATATTTAACCTATCTTTTAACTACATTTTACTATTTTAATTAATCATTCTAGGTACGGAAGCTGCAAGTTTCTTTGCGAGAGTGTAAGGAAGAACTTGCAGAGCAAGTAGCACGGGAACAAGATGCTGTGGTGAAACGAAGGGATTTGGAGAAGAGACTGGAAGCAGCAGAGGCGGCGGCGTCGGCGGCTCGGGCGGAAGTCAAGCTATCTGCTCAACGTGTACAAGACTTACAGGCGGCGTTAACTGCGGAAATTAATAGTGAATCAGAAGAAAGCAGGTAAAGTAAAAAATAAGTTAGCCTACTTAAACTCAACCTTGTTTGGCAAGGTCAGTAAGAACTCATAGCGCCAGAAGCATACGCTGCATGCTAGAAAATACTGAGTCTCAGACAGATTGAAATTGAAATACTGCTGGAGATGAAGTTTAATGTTACGAATGAAAAATTATTTTTTCGCTCAGCTATTATGAATCAGCGTTCGGAAAGCTACAAAAACTATCGAACGGATGTCGTGATTCCACTTTCAAAATTTAAAATATTTCATTGTGTGAAAAGTTCGGAAAAGACCCTTGCAGTCCTCATAATGCTCAGGTATGTTAATTTTTGTATGTTGAATCATTTCACCCCGGCTGCACGGCTATTTGCAACTGGGAAACTCTGGTCACAGCTGCTTAATTTTACCTTTTTTTCAGTGATGGCGAGAGTGGCTAAAAATGGACGACCTTGCTGATCTTCGTTATGTGAACTCTTCTCGGCTATTTATTTTCCTTAAGTATTTATATTTTTTAACTGGATACTATGGATATCTTATTTCGTTGATAAAAATACTGTCGATCTGTAGGTATGTATTTTGTTATTTTGTCATTCATAGCACTTGAAACATTGACATATTGATCCTTTTTAATGATAGGTGGTTTATCGAGAAGAAAAATAGTTTTTTGTTGCTGTTATAATAACTCTTATGCATTTTCTCGTAAAAGTGGTCACAATGAATTGTATCTAAGAGTATAATCATCTTAATGTAAGATTACTAGTTGAAATTTAAGTTTTGAACAACTGCTTTTTGTGTTGTCTCCAAATAACTTCCTACGGAACATTTTGTTTCAGATAATGTTTAAATACATTTACCTTCGTTCTCCTGTAACTGCTGTGGTTTTTCATGACGAAAGTTTGTTGGTACCTCATTTTGCCTTCACAGTTTTTAGTTTCGTTTCCTAGAGTTCTTAAGGTACATTAATTTACCGAAGTTACCTTGACTGAACCAAGCTAAATCCTGATCCCATTATTTACCCAAGTTTTTTTTTGTGTTTCATTAATTATATTTATATTAGTTACAACTTACCCATACTTCGGCTTCGGACAAATGATACCGTGGTAAGCGCGAACGCGGAACTTGTTTTTTTCAATGTAGTCTACTCCATCCGTACAATTGTTCCATTTTCTTCCCCAGTTTGCTCTCAGATTCCTTTCGTTCTGATGTACGTTGTACACCTTCAGACACTTTCCGAAGTACTGGAATTGGTAATCTAGAAATAGAAGATTTACGAAGGAAAAAATGGGTGCAGTTCTTCTTTAACAGTAGTTCTTTTGTTGGTAATTTCAAGTTTTGTCTAAACTAATCAGCAATTCTCTGGTTGTATAAGGGTGCGTCCCACCATACTCGGTTAACGGTTAATTAAACTCCAGTTAAAGTCAGTTTTTACCGTGCAATAATTGGAATTTAACTGGAGTTTAACGTCTTATTATTCCTGACTGTGATAAACAGTAGTCCTGAAGTAATCATAATTTTGTGCGGTAGCATTGCAACCATAAATGTTCATGTGATAGTGTAACAATTGGTGTGTTCTGGTTGCACTCATGACTCCTATTATGACTCCTGTTATCGCCAGTTATTAAATTATTTATGCAACGTTGGAGGAACGATTACGATTAAGATTGCGATTTAACGCAAGGCTGCACCCATTTTGTTTCTCGCCTATTTCTCACGTCTGATAGTTTCTGAACTTCGATAACTATTGCGTATGGGCTAATTGGAGACAATTTCCAATCAGTATCTTAGGATCCAATTAACCATTCCTCTAAAGACAACCCTCTCGGCTGCTGAGGCTTCTTTTTTGAACTTACTTTGTTTCAAGCACGTTTTTGCCTTAGTCAACTCGCAGCCATTCTTGAAAGTGGCTACGCAAATTATATTTTTTCCATTCATCAAAAATGCGCAAACAGCGCGGCATGATTTCGGACATATTATCGGACAAGTATTGTTTATTTGTGTGTTCGGCGGCTTCGCCATGCTGCTTCCTGTGGGTGTTCCTAAAAACAGTCGTAAGAAAATTTTCATCGTGCCCGCTAATAAGATATAGTGCATGTAGCTGAGGCCATCACGGACCACAGCTTGGAAGCATTTACACAGGATGGGTATAGCCGAGTTGCCCACCTGCAGGGGGTGTGGCAAATGGGAGGAAACTCCCGGTCACGTTCTCTGTGACCTAAGAGTCAAATTATATCATAACCCGTCACTAGAGCCTGCTGACATCATGCCACTAGGAGAAATTCCCGCCTTCATGCAGTCGTCCGGGCTCCTACAGTAGGCTAGGGAATGCGGTGTGGCACAATGGTCACCTGCCTACGTGTTTAGGGGAGTCTCGGGGCTCCCCCACCCGTCTGAAAAAAATCATCTCGCTTCCTTTCTCGATGTGACAGACGTCCTTGGAGGTATTTAAACTTATGTCTTACGAAGATACAACGCCTGCTCAGACAGGGGTCACACATGGGTCTGAAGCAATTCGCGTACCACAAAGGGCTGTGGGACACCTCCAGAGGCTCGGTGGTATGTAGACCCATCTACATGGCAGTGTAGGATGCACAGAGGATCCGCCTAAGCGGTCTGAGTGCTTTTCCCCCAAAGGGGCTCCCGTAGAGCAAGAAGACGACGAAGATGATATAGTGATAATATAGTGCTGATCCTGTGCTTCCAGCACCATTTCTCTCTCTATACAGAGCTCGAGAGCTATAGAGGGAGATCTGTTTCTGCATGCTCAGGACAGCAGTAACAGGTCTCAGCTAGCCCCTAGCAATGACCCAGAGTTTAGAATTTTTGGTCATGCCGGTTAGCGTTCCAACACTTAACCACTTTCACAACAGACGTCTATATAGATTTCGTAGCGATATACAGGTACTTACCATAGAAGGAAGCAGCAGCAAAAAGCAAAACTGGTAACAAAAGAATTTTCATCTTTCCCTGTAGTCTCGATTTCACTGACGATGTTTGCACTGCAACTGACGGTCAGGTAGTACGATTTACAGGCTCAAATCATAATACTAGGCTCCACTAGAGGTATTTTTACTATCGAATGTTATCTTAAGATTCGCTGCGGACATTATAGGTTCGACTTCGCCCATGGTAGGCGAAGTATGTGAACATTCCAAACCTTGTACCTACTTTGGTAATTTTTAAGACCATGGATTATTACTCCCGAGTCGCTACGCTACGATAAGATTAGTTTTTACTGCCTGACTCGTGGACCACAGCAGCCAAGCTTTACAACAATTTACAATGTTATCTTTCGATTCGCTACGGACATTAGGTTCGACTTCGCCCATGGTTCAAAATATGTGAATATTCCAAACATTGTACCTACTTAGGTACACTATTCTGAAATAAAGATGCACATAAAAAGGAGGGAGCAAAATGGTTGTCCAGATTTGTTTAGGCCTTGTTTGCTGAACTCATCACTTACTTACTTACTTACTAACTGATAACTTTATTTTGATTTGTAAAAGGTTGCACCCTTTCCCTATCCAGAGCCAGCACTTGCACCTATAGGTTGCAGTGTTTGTGGTCCTGACGCAAGGTCCACACATGGTCGTGTTGCATCTGCAGCACACGTACGACCATGGGCAGAGGTCAGTTGAGTTGGTATAAAACCCAGAGGTATTAGCAGGAGGAGAGAGATACAAGATTGATAAGCAAGAGAGAATCAAGAGTGACCAAAGTGTGTTGAACGTGACTTGAGGAGACGCCCACCATACGACAGTCAAATTGGAAGACAGGTCATTGGTGCCGTGCTGCCCTTACCCCGAGTCAGCGAAGCCACCACTACGACTCTAATAAAGTAAGTTATCTTTAACTGTATACTTTCCTGGGTTACCGAAACGCTCGTCCATGACAGCAGGACCTATAGTTGCATGATACCCATAGGCAGCTTTAGGACCTGTTTACATTGGTGTCAGAAGTGTTTACATTGGTGTCAGAAGACTTAAATTCGGATCCATCCCACATTTATTTTAACTAATTACCCCAGTACCAATTTTTTCTTGTTAACTAATCATGGTCATCACTCGAGCCGAAGAGGATGCCGCAGAGCGTGCCCGACACAACCTAATGAAATTCTCTAGGGACATTCCCATGTTTGTCGACACAACCCCGGCTTATACAGCCAAAGACTTCATTTCTAGAGTAGAAGAAGTTGGGGTTTTGTCTGGCTGGAATGACGACCAGAAAATTAAAGCGGCAATGTATAGGGCAACAGGTTATGCCAAACAAGTTCTAAACACAAGTGTAATGGTAACCCAAGCTATCACATGGTAACACAAGTGTAATGGTAACCCAAGCTATCACATGGTAGCACAAGTGTAATGGTAACCCAAGCTATCACATGGAACGATTTCAAAACCAATTTTTTATTATACTTTACCCCCATGGAAAATTTCAAAGATATTATGGGTGAATTTTCAAATGCTAAGCAAAAAAGTGATGAATCAGTAAGGCAATTTGCTGCCCGCATATCGTTGTTAGCCAATAGGATTTCTGCATTTTATAAAGGAAAACATAACGAAGTAGCTAAGAAAGGTGAAATCGAAGATCTACTTTTGCAATTTTTCGTGGAGGGCCTTCGTCAAGGGCGTAGAGAAATTTATAGGGAGAAACCAGAAACTATGGCAGAGGCTCTCAGACTAGCGATCGAAATTGAAAGCTCGTCAGACGTAGTTGCTCCTAAGGTAAAAAAAGAACCGTCTCATGATGATGAGATTCTGGAATTAGCTAAGAAATTCGAAAAACTGTCTGCCCACGTTATGTCACTCTCGAAGCCTGAAGGTGGAGAGGTCAACTGGGCCAGTCAGCAAAACAATACTAAACAGCAAGGCCAAGGTAGTTCAGGCCGGCGAGGCAACTCGTACAATAACAGCTCTTATCAAAATAACAACAGGAACCAACCTGAGCATAGGTACACCGAAAATAACAGAGGCCAAGGAGGAGGCTATGTCGCGCAGAATTTCCAAAATAATAGGGGTTTCCGGGGCAACTCTTTCGGCAACCGAGGAGGTTACCGTGGAAAACCCCAATTCCAGAACCGTCAACAACGCAATTTTTACCAATACCCTGATTACGGGCCCAACCAGAATTATGTTCAATATATCCCGCAACCTGTCCAATATCCAATGTACCAACCAATTGAGTACAACAGGAATGGGCACTCCAACCAAAATGCTGGCCCATCAATGCCTGCTATTGCGTACACACCAGAGTTCCACCAGAACCAACGAAAACAGAACCAAAAAAACTAAATTGTGGGGAGACCAGCCAAAACCATGGTCCTCCCCAAATAATTCCCAGTATACAGGGCTCTTTGGGCCAGATGTACCAACGTGTGGATCACAATAGCACTGACGTACCGTCAGTAGTAGCAGTTACTATTGGTGGACAACCCACTATTAGGAAATTACTAGCTGATAGTGGAGCAACCGTAGAAATGCTAAAACTCTCGTCACTGGATGATTCATACAAGAACATGATCGTACCAGCAAATATTAATATTTCAGGCGTAACCAAGGGAGAACTTTTGGTTCTTGGCCTATGTCAAGTTCCTGTAGAGTTCTACCCAGGGTTTTCTCTGGATGTAAGTTTTATTATAGTGGAAGATAAGAACACTTCCTTAAAAGCAGACGGTATCATAGGCCGAAAATTCATGGCTGAAAATAAAATATTTTTTACAGACGGGAACAAAAAGTTGCTTATAAATGGTACTAAGGTCAGCCTTCATTTAATGTCAGCAAATAACATTGAAGGTACTCAGGCAGTAAACCAACCTGCCAATGAACTGGACCTCAAACCTACAGTCATTCAAGGCAAGGCTGAGGTCAAATGCAGGCCTCACAATGCATTCGCTTATGCTGATGTTAAAATTCCGCCTAGGTCCGCGCGAATAATAAAAATACGCACACAAAAACCTATGAGATGTGAAGCCGTATTCATACCAGAGGATAATTTGGACGTCGCCATGCCCGAATCCTTGCACATGTTTAAAGGTCATAACCGTAAGACATTGGTCCACGTGACCAACACATCAGATTTACCAGTAATGATACATCGCCATCAGAAATTGGGGCAGATTCATCAATCCAATGAGGAGGTTTTCATTATGCTAGCGAATCGAAGCGAAAAACAACAGGGTGAAGTAAACGTCCTTTCAGAACAGCCAGATTTAGCTCATGTTCCCGATGAGGTTAAACAGCCCTTGTTGGATCTGATCAATCGGTATGAGGACATTTTTGTAAAGCCTGGACAAAAACTAAAGGCAACTACAAAAGCAACAGCTCCCATACTGACTGGCAACCACAGTCCGATATATACGCGACGGTTCCCTATAGCTCACAAACTGTTAGGTCCGCTCAACGACGAAATTAAACGTCTACTTGACATAGGCGTAATAAGGCCAGCCTCAAATAGTGCCTGGTCTAGCCCATTTTTCCTAATAAGCAAATATAATCATAACACCCATCAGACAAGTTTTCGCCTAATAATTGATTTCCGCAACATCAACGATATTACAGAAACGATTAGGTATGAAACACCCAATGCTGAGAAGCTGATTGACTCCCTGGGTGGAAATTCATTATTCACAACTTGCGATCTCAAGAACGCTTTCCTACAAATACCCATATCCGACGAAGACGCACCCAAAACCGCATTCTCCGTAGGTAACCAGCGATACGAGTTCACCCGCCTAATTTTTGGGGCGAAGAACAGCTCTGTATCGTTTCAGAAAATAATCGATGACGTGATCCGCGACGCAAATCACAATAATGTGAAGGCGTATGTAGACGATCTGATCACCTACTCAAGCAGCTCTGAACTTCATTTAAAACACATTGAGAAAACTTTTCAAATGCTACGGGAGGCTAATCTCACTATTGCGTTGAATAAGTGTCAGTTCTTCAAAAAAGAATTATTGTTCTTAGGTTTTATAATTTCCAGCACTGGGACAAGACCAGATCCCAAAAAGTGCGAAATTTTGTCCAAAATTCCCTCTCCAAACACAGCAAGAAGACTGAAAAGCTGGTTAGCATCAGCAAATTATTTTAGAAAACACATCGATCACTATAGCGAGACTGTAGCATGTCTCTATGATCTTCAAAACAGAAAAGGATCTAAGTTCAAATGGGAGCCGAAACACGAAGAAGCGTTTCGGGCTATTAAGCAGAAACTCCTAAACGCCACTTTACTGACCTACCCTGATCTGTCCCCAGGGGCAGGCCCCTTTATTGTAATTGGGGACGCTTCGTCAGTGGCCCTTGGATGTCAGCTAAGTCAAATAAATAGAAACGGCGAAGAAGTACCTATTGCCTTCGCAAACAGGGTTCTAAGTGAGAGTGAAAAGAGGCGCTCAACTTATAGGAATGAGTTAGAAGGTATCCGCTTCGCGTTAACGAAGTGGCGCCAGTTTTTACTGCATAATCCCTTCATAATACGCACTGATCACAAGCCCCTCATCTATTTACTCACCACCAAAGTACTGAACCCAACCCTAACACGCATGTTGGAATTCTTTTCCCAATTTAATTTCACAATAGAGCACATAAGTGGCCCCCAGAATCCAACGGATGTTTTATCCCGTGTAATGGTTAAAGACGGCGTTTTAGAATACATCCCTGATGAGCAGGATGCCACGAAAGGGCCTAGTTTTCAAGATTTTCTTGAAGAATGGGAAAAGACACAAACTCAGTATTACCAGAAATCAGGAAAAGCAAAGAAACATTCTGATCTACCCAAACTCATGTCTCAAACAAAGAGTAGTCAGGAAATCCAAATGTTAGAACCTACAAACATTATGTTCCCCGATTTACAAAAGCATGAATTAGAAATAGGCACACTGAAAAATAAAGTCCTAAAATACAAAGAGAATGTCACTGCTGGAATACCTATTCCAGCTAATACTCTCAAACTGCTAGACGAGCAGATAACTCAACTATATTGTAAAATAGATGGGATTGACTCCTATGGTTTGGAACCAAGGAGGTGTGAGCGAAAAAGATTGGTTAAAGATTTAAATGTCATTTCCGAAATCCTTAACCCTTCGTGCCCAATCAACTCAAATCCTGAATCCACTCCATGGAGAACCGAGCCAGACCCGATAGCTCAATGTCATGTTGATTGTTTTGAGCAATTAACCGAGGATGAAGATGCTGAAAACAAACTGTGGAAAATCCTCTCACCTCTTTCACGTGAAGAGGTTGCTAAAGAGCAACTAAAAGATCCTCAGTGCATTAAAATCCTAGGAAATATAGAAAATGAGACTAGGTACGAGACTGACGTAACAAAAATGTTATTCAAAAAAGGTAAATATGGTGAACGCTATATCATGGTACCCAAGTCCTTAGAAGGACCCATGTTTTCAGCCTTTCACGGGTCCCCCCAGACCTTTCACCAAGGTGCCCAAAGAACGTACGAAATTATGAAAAAATCCGTATATTTCCCCCGCATGAAAGATTTTATAGCAAAACAAATCGCTGCGTGCGTGACGTGTCAAAGCAGCAAGCCTCAGAGGAACCCACTTAAAGTAAAAATGGGAAAATTTGTTGTTCCTTCGGAATGTTTTGATACTGTACATGCCGATCTACTGGGACCAGCATATGCCCCAAATAATCCTTCTGCCTATAAGTATGCTCTCCTAGTAGTTGATCGATTATCGAAATATACAGTTATTCAAAAGCTTAAATCTTCAGATAGCAATTCCATTTTGAAAGGCTTGCTCAACATTTTTACTGTATATGGTTTTCCATCTACACTGATTCTCGACAACCAGAGTTCTCAAGTAGCAGAAAAATTCCAGAACGTGCTCAAAGGTTTTCAAATTAAACTCAACTACACTATACCCTATCTTCCGTCACAAAACGGGCAAGTCGAAAGGTATATGAGCAGTTCAAAAGCGATTATCAGATCCCTACTACATGAGAACCCAGAATTAAAATGGACGCAGACCTTAAAATTTGTTCAGTCCACTCTGAACGGGTCACCCTCAGCTAGTACTGGTCTGACCCCTAACGAAATAATGTTCGGAAGAAAAGTCCATACAGCCAACGAGAATAAGTTCAAATTTATCCCCAAGTTCTTTGAAACCGACGATGACATAAACCGAAATTTGGCTGTTTTTAAACAAACCAAAGATTATGTTCGGGAGAAAATTAAGAATTACACGGATAAAATGGTTAAAGCCCATAACGATAAGGTAGCCGGGAAAGAGATAGACATCCCGATGGGGGCGACCGTTTTCTGTAAAAATTTAGACCCCTACAAGAAAAATGTAGGGCCACTCTATATTCCAAAATTTACAGGACCATATAAAGTTATCGAGAAAATTGGAAATAAAATAAAAATCGAAGATTTGGAAACCAAGAAGGTGAGGATTACCCATCCTACCCATTTAAAGTATCCAGATTCATCCAAAACTGAGATAAGTATGCAGGATGAACCAGCTGCAATGCCGCAAAATACGGTTCCTGGTCCTAGCAAAGAGAAATCTCAGATAGGAGGGGGGTATAACCTCCGACCTCGCTCTTAAGAATTATAAAAATAATAATAATAATATACCTATAGGCACCCTCAGTTGGTCCGCTTCTAATAAGCATTTAATATAAAAATTGAATTGGTATTAAAAGGGTTAAATATAATTGAGATTAAATTAAAATCCCAAATGAAGCTCGCAATTTTTGCGTCATTTTAAAAATGCATTTCTCTTAAGGGGAGATGTTTTGTTATAGGCCTTATGTCGTTCTGAAAAGTAGGCCACTTTCAGAACCCCGTTTTTTTTATAAAAATAACTACCAATTCTTCTGTTTGGAGCTTGGGCAACCTTGTGTTCTAAAGTAGGGAATGATCACCCCTACATAGAAAGTCAGTTATAGGTATAAGCGCTAGGTTAAGCTGGTAGATTCTAAGGTGTGAATGTTATCTCTTAATCCGATCCATATTCCTTTTACAATTTAATATTAAGTAATTTTTTAGTAAAAACTGACACACAGGGATTTGCCTTAGTATCTTGCACAGGAACAGGCGGGCGAGCGTAAGGTCACTTAACTTAAGTTGATAAATAATAAGTAGTAAATAATAATACAGGCAGATGTAGGCTACCAGACACGAGGTCCCAGCATACGTTTAAAAAGGCAGGCTGTTCTTCCTGATTATTCATTCCTGCTCCTCTCGTGTTCTGCTGCATCCTGCCATCATCAAGCTGCCCTAGTCAGTAAGTTTAAGTTTTTTTGATGATTTTGTTTATTGGTTTCCATTGAAAATGACGCAGTGGCATGCTATATTGGAGTTCGTTTATTGTTTAAGTTCTTGTTTTTACTTTCTCGCCCGTATGAAATACATGGGCTGAGAAAGTTATGTCTTCGTGCAAAATTTCGATTTTGAGATTTTGGGTTTCCCATGATCCTGGAGGTCCCCCGAGTCCAAAAAAGTGGTTTTTAAAAAATGTCCGTCCGACGTACGTCACTCTGTCGCGCAACTGGACGTCACACCGTTCGTCCGATTTTGCTCAAATTCGGTATGTAGGTACCTAATGTAAATATCTGGACCCGTTTTTTGACAAATTTTGATAACTCAAAAATTGCGCCTGCTATGGTCAAAAAAAGGCAAAAAATCGTGTTTTTTGACAGTTAAGAAGGGGTGGAAGCTACGTATATCAAGTTGGAACCTTAAAAATTTGCGAAAGTGTTTTTGAATAGATGCTTTTGGGTCTTTTACAATCATTTGGAGGTGGGCCAATAACTTGGCCCAGTTTTGGCCCAAACGCGTTGGTCGTCACTCCGGTAGCACTATTCGATCGATTTCAATAAAAATTGGTAGGGAGGTGTACTTTAACCTACTTTGATGATTTACCGAACGAATTTTATCCAACATCATAATTATGGCCAATATTGGCATTATCGTAGGAAAATTTTCCAAAAATGGAAATCACGTTTTTGATTGGTTAAGACGGATTTGCAACAACCCTAATCGACAGATTTCCTTGAAAATTGGTGAAAGTGGTCTCAGATAGATGCTTCAAGGTCATTTTCAATAGATTTTCAATTACTTGAAAATTAAGGCCGTGACATGGAAAATAGAAAACACGCACTTTGCGCGTCGAACGACACTTCACCATTTGACGGATATGTTTGAAATCCGGTGTGTAGGTGCCTAAATTTATTGTCCAGTGTATGGCAAAATATTTTTTAGAAAAAGTTAAAATTTTGGTCCAAAAAAAATAAATTACGTAAAAAAAAAATCAAAATTTTCGATACCGCTGGCGTAAAAATTGCGAGAAAGTCAAGTGCGACCATTGTCGGACCCTTTATTTTAGTTCAAGTAGCTAATATTGACGTTTTATTTTATTGCATGGGTGTGCTGTAAAGCCACTCTTATGCGGTGTTACAACAACAGTTGTCACAAATGATGTGAATTTTACCGTATGTGGTGCCATTTAGGCTACCAACCTCATTACAACAATGCTGATTGAGAAATGTTTACATATTCCGCTATGACGCGGTGCGGAATAGCTAAGCCTTAGGTAGGTTCATATACTAATATTTATTACTGTTACAGAAGGAACGATGCAACCGGTAAACAACTGTAACCGCCTATGAAAGGCGTGTCGCAAATTGTTATAAAAAAAGAAAAGAGAGAAGTGAAGCCGACTTTCAACGCCGAATTTTGAGCTCTGGCAGGTGCTATAAGGGTGTTTGGTCGAATAAAGTTCAAAAAAAAAAAATAATAATAATAATAATACTAATGATATGCGTACACCACCCTATTGGCACCCTGACCAGAGCAACTATAAGAACATGTTTAAAAATTTCTCTATATTTCAGAAAGACCAATTGGAGCCATGTTCAATGTTTCACGGGAGACCAGTCTGCCAGGTCACGGTTCATAATCCCAATCCTGGTCCACTCCTAGTGAAGCTCACGAGCTCAGACCACGTCAGCCCTGGTCCACTCCAAGCTCACTTCACAGGCCCAGGTCAAGTCAGCCCTGGTCCACTCCAAGCTCACTTCATTGGCCCAGGCCACGTCAGCCCTGGTCCAGTCCAAGCTCACTTCACAGGCCCAGGCCACGTCAGCCCTGGTCCAGTCTAAGCTCACTTCACAGGCCCAGGTCAAGTCAGCCCCGGTCCACTCCAAGCTCACTTCATTGGCCCAGGTCAAGTCAGACCTGGTCCACTCCAAGCTCACTTCATGCACAAGCCCAGGCCACGTCAGGTCTGGTCACTCGCCGAGAACTTCACCAGTCCAGACCATGCCAGTTCTAACTTCACAGCCTCACAGAACAATCATCATCACAGCCTCGCAGTGCAACCATCATCGTAGCCTCGCAGTACAACCATCATCGCAGCCTCGCAGTACAACCATCATCACAGCCTCGCAGAACAGCCACCATCGTTCCGGTCAACAGCAGCGCAGTAAGTCATCGTCAGCCTTCACATACAATTTTATAATTTTCTCTTTCATTGTAAATTTATTATGTAATTTTAATTTTTTTGTTGCCATTGCCATTGTATAACTTTAATTATTTGATAATGATAACGTAATCAATCGTAAAATATGTAAAGAAAGAATGTATGATATTGTTTTCGTGGACTCATGGGTTAAGGGCATGGCACCATGGGCACTCCTCAAGTTCACACTAAGCTCTGGACATACAAAGTGTTCAACCTTTCCTTGTTGATTCTTCTGTCGGATAGAGACCTAGTTTCATCCGAGACTCACTGGCCTCAATCCTGGAAGGGGGGTGTAAAAGGTTGCACCCTTTCCCTATCCAGAGCCAGCACTTGCACCTATAGGTTGCAGTGTTTGTGGTCCTGACGCAAGGTCCACACATGGTCGTGTTGCATCTGCAGCACACGTACGACCATGGGCAGAGGTCAGTTGAGTTGGTATAAAACCCAGAGGTATTAGCAGGAGGAGAGAGATACAAGATTGATAAGCAAGAGAGAATCAAGAGTGACCAAAGTGTGTTGAACGTGACTTGAGGAGACGCCCACCATACGACAGTCAAATTGGAAGACAGGTCATTGGTGCCGTGCTGCCCTTACCCCGAGTCAGCGAAGCCACCACTACGACTCTAATAAAGTAAGTTATCTTTAACTGTATACTTTCCTGGGTTACCGAAACGCTCGTCCATGACAGCAGGACCTATAGTTGCATGATACCCATAGGCAGCTTTAGGACCTGTTTACAGATTGTGACCAGGCTGATTGGTTGGAAAAAGGGTTCGTAGGTATGTTGGTAGGTACCTATAGGTACTTAGCACAAGTGACCCATGGGTCACTTTTTATAGGTGGTTTTGTCGATATAAATCTTACTTATGTTGGGCTAGGGTCTTGGTTAGCATTCTGTTATTGAGCTTTTTTTGTTAGGTACTACCTACGTACCTACGCAATACTGCCGGTACATATTGCCATGCATATACCTACGTACCAGCTATCCCTAGAATAGTACTCCATGGAAGTCTTCATCCCTTAGTGAAGAAGCAGGGAGCCAAGCTACCCAAAGGGAAGTTCTTCCAGTTTAGGTGAACCGTTTTAGCAGAAGTTCCTTAGCTCCGCTTGGGCTGTCCTGGAATATGGGTGTTCCAGGTGCCCTGGAAAAATAAAACGGAGGGTACCTGCGTCTTGAGCGAGCGTAGAGACTGAAAAGAAAATGCAAGATTTTGGATCCTTTGTTCGTCCTCGTTTAGGTGCAGCCCGTTAAAATAAATTTGAAACTTAATAAAAGTCTTCAAGACCCCCGCTGTTTTGGAACTCTGGTGTACACCGGTTGTAAAAAAACTTTAGCTACAACCCTTGGAGGGCCAGGGAGTGCATGGGATGCAGGGTGACACCTTTCGTGACCTCTGCACACAAGGGGGTTGTTTGGTTAGAATTTCACCCGACAGCCGAGTTTTCCTCCAGCCAGTGAATGCCAGATAGCCATCAGCAGGGCTGGGCAAGATTGAGTAGGACAAATCTGGACAAGTGGGGACTAGATCCTGGCTTCTCTTGCTTCATACCTGCTTCCCTGCCACAAATCTAATCCGACTGATTGTAAGACGCCTGAAAAAACCATGATTATGTAATCTGAAAAAGTTGGTGTACACGGATTGCATTACGCCTGCGAAACCATGATTATGTAGTCGGTGTACACAAAAACGGTATGTAGCAAGTTTTTGCGGCCGTAAGGTCACATACATAATGTAAACACTTGTCATTTGTTTGCGTTCGAAAAGCACTCTATGTTTAGCTTTAAGGGCAGCCGTGGCAAATGGTGTTATTGCAATTTTACCAGTCTCATTCAGCACCGTAAAATTGAGACAACACAGCGAATTTTTACTTTAACTGTATACGGAGTATACGTAAGGTAAAGTATTGTATTCGTGCGGGCCAATTTTCGGCAAACCTCAACTTTGAACCGTCATTGCTCCCAGACCTCAAAAGCCACTGAAACTTGCATATACATTTCGGAAACGTCCATTCCTTCGAAATATGAAAAACATCTCACTTTTTTCTTCCGACGAAAAGTTTGCCCACAGGAATTTTTAGAAGAGGTCAGGTACTCCGTGTCAGTACGTATGTAGGTGTGTGTGTATGTATGTATGTATGTAGCTAGCTAGCTATGTATGTGGCATTGACCTGGCACTCTAATGCAGGGAGAGCGTGAAGTGAGCGAGGGGTCCAGGAAAATGCTTGCAGAGCTTCTGGAGCTGCTGTGCCTCACGGGGGGAACAAAACGGGGACATGAGAGTTCGATTGGGAAGCAAGCAGGTGAGAGCACGAAATTATTTGCGACTATAGGCACGCAGACGGCGACTCCGAGAGCGCTCAAAGAGCACGAGGAGGCAAATGCAATCTGGGGAAGAATTTCGCAGGGCCTAGACACAGCTGGACTTCGGGAGGTGCTGGAAACGAAGTGGCCCATGTCAGCTTTCCGACATACTAAAGTCAACAGGAAGAGTGTCGTCACGAGTAAGGGAGATCGCGCTGTATTTGTGGATCCTGAGAAAGAGGAATCCAAGCGGGTGCTAGCTAGTCTTGCTTCCCAGTTCCCGTCCATTACGTCCTTATTAGAAAAGAAACTCGACTCGGGAAAGGTGGTTACCGTCAAGAACTGGGACAGTATTGTTTTTGAGGGACGGGAGGAACCCAGCGTGGAGCGGTCCCTCAGACAACTTTCTCTGTGTATTCTGGCAGAAGGGAACGGTGAGTTGGAGGAGCAGGCTGCAGCGTTGCTGCGAAAGCTGAAGGAAACAGGAGTGGGAGAGCGGATGTTAACACTGGCGGCCCCGGGTATTTTTGACGACTTGAAGCTACGGAAACTTGCGGAGTGCTGTTTTGTTGGCAGTGGAATAGAGGCCCACATCTGTGCCTCTATGGGGAAAAAGAAGAAGCCTACAGTTTATCCTGAGACTATTATTATTGGTCGAGAGGAAGATGCCTCGTATTCAGATATAGTACAGCAGCTGAAGGGAGGTATTGACCCTGATGAGACTGGGGTGGCGATACATAGGATGAGCAAGACTGCCAAAGGGGATGTGAAACTGGTGATAAGAGAGCAAGCCAAGGGAGGCAAGGGGCGATTTCTGCAGAAAGTCACCGAAAGTATAGGAAGTGCAAAGGTGCAGATGGGTAAGGTGCATGGTAAGGAGCTACTTGTACTTGATTTAGATGAAACTGCTACGGTTCGCGAAGTGACGGAAGCTCTAGTCAGGGGACTGGAGGCAGATGTGAAAGATTTGAAGGTGGGTGAAATTAGGAAGAGCGTCGGAGGGCAGTATTCGTGCCATGTGTCAACTACCGAAGCTATTGCGCAAAAGGTGGAAAACAAGGGGAGAATAAGAGTTGGATGGCTGTCGTGTAGAGTGAAGGAGAAAATTATACCGCAGCAATGTTATTCCTGCTTTGGGTTTGGGCACTATGCAAGGGGCTGCCCTAAGGGGGGCCACAGTAAAGAAAGAGTATGTGTAAAATGTGGCAAAGCTGGTCATATGGCCCGTGATTGTAATGAGGAAGGAAGTTGCAGGAACTGCGGAGTGGCGGGGCATAGAGCTGACTCCATGAAGTGTCCGATGTACCGGGAGGCCGTTCGGGAAGTTGAGAACAAGAAGCAACAAGCTACCGAAGGGAAAGTACTCTGTCGCAGATGCTATCAGCGCGGCCACCTGACAAGGTTGTGTGAGGCACAGCTCTTTTGCACAGCCTGTGAGGAGAGTGGTCACATGGCAGAGACGAAGCATTGTCCGAAAGCTTGGCGGCATACTAGTAAAAAGGGACCAGTCCCGGAGGCTATGGGGACTTCTACCGATCATGATTAAGGTTCTGCAGGCCAATCTGCAGCACGCCATTGATGCGACTTCTGTGTTTGTAAGAACTATCATTAGGGAGAAAATACAAATCTGCCTTGTGCAGGAACCATGGACGGGAAACGATGGGCGAATTAGAGGAGTTGGCGGGTTTAAGGGAGAAGTGTTTGCGTGTGAGCCAAGTGACAAACCTAGGGCGTGCATTTTGGCTGCAGGTGTGAAGACTGAGTTGTTGCCTCAGTTCCTGACTCGCGACCTGGTAGCAATAAGGATGAAGCTGAATGGAAATGAGACGGTGATCGCATCGGCCTATTTCTCCCATCACCGTCTGTGCCCGCCGCCTGAGGTTTTAAGGTTAGTGGAGTATTGTAAAAATGGAAACGTGCAGATACTGATCGGATGCGATGCAAATGCGCACAGTGAGACTTGGGGCAGCAGTGATACCAATGAGCGGGGCCTGGAGCTGATGGATTTTCTTAGTGAATTTTCTCTGAGTGTCCTTAATCTTGGCTCAAAACCGACGTTTCAGAATGCCGTTAGAAGAGAGGTTCTTGATCTAACTATCGGATGTGGCAGAATGGAGAGGATTGTGACTGAGTGGCACGTGTCCGATGACGAACCCTTATCGGACCACAGCCATATCAGGTACAATATTCGTACTGTGCAAGCGCAACAAGAGTCAGAATTCTTCCGAAACCCCCGAAAAACAGATTGGCTTGTATACGAGGAGTTTTTACGGGAGCGGCTTAGTGAGTGTCCAGTAACTCTGAGTGGTGCATCTGCAATAGAGGCTTTCTGCCTCCATTTAACTGACGTTGTCATGGGAGCCTACAGGGAGAGCTGCCCCCTCTCTGAGAAACGCACTTCTTCCAAAACTGTCTGGTGGAATAGGACTTTGGAAAGGCTACGGAAGAGAACCAGAACGTTGAGATGCAAGGCAAGACGAGGCGGAGTTGCTAGTAATGATGAGTACCAGGAGGCCCTTCGTCAATATAAAGCGGAAATAAGAGCAGCGAAAAGGTTATCTTGGCGCACGTTTTGTGAGCAGATAGCCAGTCTACCCGAAGCCACAAGACTGCAGAAAGCACTGTCAAGGGACAGGCGTGTCGTCAGCGGTCCAGTTTTTGATGCAAGGAGTAACTCCTTCAGTACGAGCGATAAGGAGGCACTGAAGCTTCTTATGGATACCCATTTCCCGGGCTGTACGTTTCTGCAGGAGGATTGTCAGCAAAGTCAGCAGCAAGTTATGGAGATGGTGGCGGATGATCATGATGTGCCTAACGTGGTAACAGCTAAGAGGGTGAGTTATGCAATTAGTATGTTTTCGCCGTACAAGTCACCTGGGACAGATGGAATAATACCAGTACTGTTGCAAAAGGGTGCCCAGCTGTTGGTCCCACATCTAACTATCCTCTACGAGGCTTGTTTGTGAGAGTGTTTTATCCCAGAGAAGTGGCGTGAGGTACGGGTGACATTCATTCCGAAGCCTGGCCGTCCGGACTATACGCAGCCTTCAGCATTCAGACCAATCAGCTTAAGCTCGTTCCTGCTGAAAACCTTGGAGCGCTTGGTGGAGTGGGAGGTAAGGCGGTCCCTGGAGGGCGAAAATGAGCTGCACGATGGTCAACATGGATTCCGGCCCGGCAGGTCAACTGAGAGTGCACTACATCGATTGGTCACGTACCTGGAGAACTCTATGCAAAGCAAGGACATGGTACTTTGTGTTTTTCTGGACGTCGAGGGGGCTTTTTCGAACGTGGATCTGACTGCTGTCAGGAAAGGCATTTGTGCTAAGAATATACATCCTTCGATTGGGAAATGGCTGCTACATATGCTTCTGCATAGGAGGATCGTGTCAGTACGAGGCCAGAGCACTGTAAGAGCCGCCGTTGCCCGGGGGTGTGGACAAGGAGCCGTTACCTCACCTGTTGTTTGGGACATCATTATTGATGGACTTTTGGATAGACTTACTAGTGAAGGCTTCTATGTACAAGCTTACGCCGATGACCTGGTGGTAGCGGTAAGAGGGAGAGATCAATTCGTAATGTATGAACTCATGCAGCGTGCTTGGCGTATTGTATCGGACTGGTGTTGCAGTAAAGGACTGGGAGTGAATGCTAGCAAGACGCAGGCCGTCCTGTTCACACGAAAGACAAAGCTCCGTGAATTGTCCTTACAGCTTGGTGGGCATACAGTTCCACTTAGACCAAATGTGAAATTCCTGGGGGTATACCTGGACAGTAAGCTTCTGTGGAGCGTACAGCTGGAGGCTGCCGTGAGTAAGGCGAGGAATATACTTTGGACTCTTCGGTCAAGCTTCAGCAACACCTGGGGGATTACGCCGAAAGTTATGCGTTGGTTGTACATCACCGTGATTCGCCCATCTCTTAGCTACGGATGTTTGATTTGGTGGAGGCGATCATTGCTGGAGACTGCTAAACAGTCACTGGGAAAATTTCAGCGCTTAGCTTGCATTGCGATGACAGGAGCTTTGCGTTCAACTCCTACGGCAGCGTTAGAACTTTTATTAGACCTGCCACCACTGTATTTGTTTCTGGAAAGTGAGGCGCTTCTGTCGTTAAGGCGGTTAAAGCAGTCCGGCATGCTTTGCCCTAGAGCACCCAAAAACGGTCATGCAGCTGTTCTGCATCAAAACCGTGCTGCTGAGATGTTGATGCCGTGCGACCGTATTGTTCGGGAAACTTTGTTTACGGGGGTGGAGACGGTGTTTCCGGGTCGGGAGGAGTGGGAAAGCGGAGTCCCGCAGGTAACACCCAATGCTGTTGTTTTGTTCACCGATGGGTCCAGAATGGGTGAGAAGTCAGGCGCTGGAGTCTTCTGCGCAGCTCCCCCTTACTCCGCTTCTATTACGCTTGGTCACCATGCCACGGTATTTCAAGCAGAGGTCCTTGCTATAGTGGAAGCCTTAACCTTCTGCAAGGAGCAGGGGCTCCAAGGAAGTGACATTGTAATCTGCTCAGACAGCCAGTCTGCGATAAGGGCAATTGGAAGGCCTGATGTAAATTCAGCGGTCGTCAGAGAGTGCAAAAGGGCGGTGTGTGGGCTGGATAGGGTCCGCTTGATGTGGGTGCCGGGACATGCAGGGGTGGACGGCAATGAAAAAGCAGACGAGCTGGCGCGGGAAGGGTCAGCCTCTTTCCCATGCGGTCCGGAGCCATTTCTTCCTGTATCTTGGGCGACCATGAGAGGATATGCGTTGTGTGAGCTAAGACGGAAGTGCAATCGGCACTGGGAGCAGAGAAGTGGTCTTCGCCATTCTAAAGCATGCATGGCCGGCTTCAGCAAGAGGAGGGGACAGGAATTTGTCTCCCGTGGGAGGAGTGCAACGCGTATTGTAGCCGCTCTTCTTACGGGTCACGGACCGTTCCGTGCGCACTTGGACAAAATGGGTGTGGATGTGCCATGTACGTTGTGTAGATACTGTGAAGAAGAGGAAGAGTCGGGGTGGCATGTACTCGCGGAATGTCCCGCAATCTGGCGACCGCGCCTTGAATACTTTGGCTGTGCTGCTGCTGACGGGCCTTGGAAAGAAGAGATGCGGCCAGGTGCTGTCCACCGTTTCGCGGCGGACATCAACCTCAACTTCTAGTGTCGCGCCGCGGGGCTGTCCTATGGGCCCGCATGTGGCCTAGGACAATAGCCGCTGAAGATGATGATGCATATACATTTCGGAAACGTCCATTCCTTCGGAATATGAAAAACATCTCACTTTTTTACTTTACCTGTATACGGAGTATACGTAAGGTAAAGTATTGTATTCGTGCGGGCCAATTTTCGGCAAACCTCAACTTTGAACCGTCATTGCTCCCAGACCTCAAAAGCGATTGGAACTTGCATATACATTTCGGAAACGTCCATGCCTTCGGAATATGAAAACCAACTCACTTTTGTCATCCGACGAAAAGTTTGCCCCCAGGAATTTTTAGAAGAGGTCAGGTACGCCGTGTCAGTACGTATGTATGTAGCTATGTATGTATGTAGCTATGTATGTATGTATGTATGTATGTATGTATGTATGTGGCATTGACCTGGACGGCACACTTTTCAACCGATTTTCTTCAAAATCGGTAGTGACCTTTCTAAAATTGGAAGAAATAAAAATCCAGAAGCCCAGTTTCCCCCCTTTAAAATTAAGGGGGGTTACCCCCCTAAAACACCCCCAAAAAGTAGAAAAAAAATATTTGCTCAAAATCGGCTCTAACGATTTCGATCAAATTTTAGACAATTATAGAACAAATAATTAAGAATCCAATGATACCACCCACTACCCCCGCATAACTCCCTGGCCGCTAAAAAAGGGGGGGAAGTCCCCCCTGGACCTGTAAAAGGGCGAAATCAGTGGATTCAGTTTTTTGTGGTATATGAGTAGTTCTGGATATGACACGTGACAACGGCCATACTCGTTACAAATGGTATATGGCTTATTTCGAGCCTCCCCCCCCCCAGGGGGGGGGGGGCAATTTTGAGTGACTTTTAAAGTGCGGCTTATGGGGTCTCAAACTGTTCGGGCGAACGTTTTGAAGCAAGTTTTTGTATCAAAAAGTTTTTCTGAACGTATCCAAGCACCCCACCCCCTAAGGGGGGTAGATTTGAGTGGTTTGCGAAATATGGGTTGTGGGGGCTCAAAATGATCGGGAGATCGTTCTGAGGCAATTTATATGGTCAAAATGATTTTTCGCCGCACCCCCCCCCCCCCCCCTATGGGGGGAGTTTTGGATACTTTCCAAAGTACATTGTATGGGGTATCAAAATGCTCAGGGAAACGTTCTGAGACAATTTATTTTGTCGAAACGTTTTTCCGAGCTTCCCCATCCACCCCACCTCCTTTTAGGGGGTAGTTTTGTGTGGTTGCCGAAGTATGTCGTGTGGGGTCTCTAAGTACTCGGGAGAACATTCTGGGACCATTCCTTTCGTCAAAAAGTTTTTCCGTCTTTAATCATTTAACCAAGGGTTTATTTCTAGGAATCACGCAAATAAGCAGGTAAAGTTTTGTCCGACCGTGTCGTACCGCTTGTTCTTCCGACGAAAAGTTTGCCCACAGGAATTTTTAGAAGAGGTCAGGTACTCCGTGTCAGTACGTATGTAGGTGTGTGTGTATGTATGTATGTATGTAGCTAGCTAGCTATGTATGTGGCATTGACCTGGACGGCACACTTTTCAACCGATTTTCTTCAAAATCGGTAGTGACCTTTCTAAATTTGGAAGAAATCAGAATCCGGAAGCCCACTTTCCCCCCTTTAAAATTAAGGGGGGTTACCCCCCCAAAACTCCCCCAAAAAGTAGAAAAAAAATATTTGCTAAAAAATGGCTCTAACGATTTTGATCAAATTTTGGGCAATTATAGAACAAAAAATTACAAATCCAATGATACCACCCAATACCCCCGCATAACTCCCTGGAAGGGGGCAAGTCCCCCCTAGACCTGTAAAAGGGTGAAATCAGTGGATTCAGTGGTTTGTGGTATACGAGTAGTTCTGGATAGGACACATGACAACCACCATACCCGTCACAAATGGTATATGGCTTATTTCGAGCCTCCCCCCCCCCGGGGGGGCAATTTTGAGTGACTTTTAAAGTGCGGCTTATGGGGTCTCAAACTGTTCGGGGTAACGTTGTGAAGCAATTTTTTGTGCCAAAAAGTTTTTCAGAACGCATCCAAGCACCCCACCCCCTAAGGGGGGTAGATTTGAGTGGTTTGCGAAATATGGGTTGTGTGGGCTCAAAATGATCGGGAGATCGTTCTGAGGCAATTGATTTGGTCAAAAGGTTTTTTCGCCACCCCCCCCCCCTATGGGGGGAGTTTTGGTTACTTTCCAAAATACGTTGTATGGGGTATCAAAATGCTTGGGGAATCGTTCTGAGGCAATTTATTTTGTCAAAAAGTTTTACCGAGCTTCGACAACCACCCCACCTACTTTTAGGGGGTAGTTTTGGGTGGTTGCCGAAGTACGTCGTGTGGGGTCTCTAAGTACTCGGGGGAACATTCTGGTGCCATTTCTTGCGTCGAAAAGTTTTTCCGTCTCCAATCATTTAACAAAGGGTTTATTTCTAGGAATCACGCAAATAAGCAGGTAAAGTTTTGTCCGACCGTGTCGTGCCGCTTGTTTTAGATGAGAAAACATGCCTAAGGAGGCCTCCCAACCATTTCAATACCCAATGTTACATTTCGCACACCTCTAAAAACATAACCAGGTGGGGGGGAGGGGGAAAGCTCGGACATTTTTTCAACGAGATAACTAGCACAAGGAAGTCTTATCGAATATTTTGAGAACCCACATGACCTATTTCGCAAACCTTCAATAACTCAACCCGGTGCGGATGAGGGGGGTATGTTGGTAGGTACCTATAGAGAAAAAAATTAAAAACCTGTTTTCTTGAGGTTTTTCGGGGGCTGCGCCCCCCCATTTCATTGAAGGAAATCTGTCGATTAGGGTTATTGCAAATCCGTCTTAACCAATCAAAAACGTGATTTCCATTTTTGGAAAATTTTTCCTACGATAATGCCAATATTGGCCCAAATTTTTGGCCCATCTCAAAAAGAATAAAAACCGTCCTGTACCATCTATTTGGGAACACTATTGCGAAATTACAAGGATCTAACTTAATAACTGTAGTGCCAAATCCGTCTTGACCAATCAAAAACGAAATTCTATTTTTTACTTTCTCGCCCGTATGAAATACATGGGCTGAGAAAGTTATGTCTTCGTGCAAAATTTCGATTTTGAGATTTTGGGTTTCCCATGATCCTAGAGGTCCCCCGAGTCCAAAAAAGTGGTTTTTAAAAAATGTCCGTCCGACGTACGTACGTACGTACGTACGTCACTCTGTCGCGCAACTGGACGTCACACCGTTCGTCCGATTTTGCTCAAATTCGGTATGTAGGTACCTAATGTAAATATCTGGACCCGTTTTTTGATAAATTTTGATAACTCAAAAATTGCGCCTGCTATGGTCAAAAAAAGGCAAAAAATCGTGTTTTTTGACAGTTAAGAAGGGCTGGAAGCTACGTATATCAAGTTGGAACCTTGAAAATTTGCGAAAATGTTTTTGAATAGATGCTTTAAGGTCATTTACAATCATTTGGAGGTGGGCCAATAACTTGGCCCAGTTTTGGCCCCAAACGCGTTGGTCATCTCTCCGGTAGCACTATTCGATCGATTTCAGTAAAAATTGGTAAGGAGGTGTACTTTAACCTAGTTTGATGTTTTACGGAACGAAATTTATCCAACATAATAATTATGGCCAATATTGGCATTATCGTAGGAAAATTTTCCAAAAATGGAAATCACGTTTTTGATTGGTTCAGACGGATTTGCAACAACCCTATTCGACAGATTTCCTTGAAAATTGGTGAAAATGGTCTCAGATAGATGCTTCAAGGTCATTTTCAATAGATTTTCAATTACTTGAAAATTAAGGCCGTGACATGGAAAATAGAAAACACGTACTTTGCGCGTCAAACGACGCTTCACCATTTGACGGATATGTTTGAAATCCGGTGAGTACGTGCCTAAAATTATTGTCCAGTGTATGGCAAAATTTTTTTTAGAAAAAGTTAAAATTTTGGCCCAAAAAAAATAAATTTCGTAAAAAAAAATTAAAATTTTCGATACCGCTGGCGTAAAAATTGCGAGAAAGTCAAGTGCGACCATTGTCGGACCCTTTATTTTTACTTTCTCGCCCGTATGTAATACATGGGCTGCGAAAGTTATGTCTTCGTGCAAAATTTCGATTTTGAGATTTTGGGTTTCCCATGATCCCGGAGGTCCCCCGAGTCCAAAAAAGTGGTTTTTAAAAAATATCCGTCCGACGTACGTACGTACGTACGTACGTCACTCTGTCGCGCAACTGGACGTCACACCGTTAGTCCGATTTTTCTCAAATTCGGTATGTAGGTACCTAATGTAAATATCTAGAAACAACTTTTGATAAATTTTGATAACTCAAAAATTGCGCCTGCTATGGTCAAAAAAAGACAAAAAATCGTGTTTTTTGACAGTTAAGAAGGGCTGGAAGCTACGTATATCAAGTTGGAACCTTGAAAATTTTGCGAATTTTTCTCTGACCAGATAGTTTTAGGTCTTTTACAATCATTTGGAGGTGGGCCAATAACTTGACCCAGTTTTGGCCCAAACGCGTTGGTCGTAACTTCGGTAGCACTATTCGATCGATTTCAATCAAAATTGGTAGGAATGTGTAGTTTAACCTAGTTTGATATTTTACCGAACGAAATTTATCCAACATAATAATTGTGGCCAATATTTGCATTATCATAGGAAAATTTTCCAAAATTGGAAATCACGTTTTTGTTTGGTTAAGACAGATTTGCAGCAACCCTAACCGACAGATTTCCTTGAAAATTGATGAAAATGGTCTCAGATAGATGTTCCAAGGTCACTTTCAATAGATTTTCAATTACTTGAAAATTAAGGCCGTGACATGGAAAATAGAAAACACGTACTTTGCACGTCGAACGACGCTTCACAATTTGACGGATATGTTTGAAATCTGGTGAGTAGATGCCTAAAATTATTGTCCAGTGTAAGGCAAAATATTTTTTAGAAAAAGCTAAAATTTTGGTCAAAAAAAAAAAAATACGTAACAAAAAATCAAAATTTTCGATACCGCTGGCGTAAAAAATTGCGAGAAGGTCAAGTGCGACCATTGTCGCATCCTTTATTTTTTCCTGTTTTTGACTTTATTTTGCCTATATTGGCCGCAATTTTGAATTGATTGAATATTTCTTCGATAATGTTATGAAGCACAAGTTAATGGATTTTTGTGAAATTCCGGCTAATACTGTTCATGTGGCCAAGATTTTCACGTATGGGCCACTTTTTGCCCAAATTTTTGGCCCATATCCAAAACAATAAAAGCAATCTTGGACCATGTATCTGGGAACACGACTGCAAAATCTGAAGGTTCTAACTTTATTACCGTACCGTGAAATGCGTCTTGAGTAGACAAAAACACGAAATTGAATTTTTTTGGACACTTTTTTGACAATAGTGGGCGCAATTTTTGAGTAATCAAAGTTGTATTAAAAACAAATCTTGGAACTGATTTAAGACATCTATATTCCAAATTTGAGTCAAATCGGTACACTGGTAGACCTCTAGCCGCGCTACAGGCAAAAGTACGGACGGACGTACGTACGTCGGACGGACATGACCTAAAAACCATTTTTTTGGTATCTTGGACCTCTGAAACGCCTTTTTCAATGAAAATCTCAAAATCGAAATTTCGCAAGATAACATTACTTTCCCAGCCCATGTATTACAAACGGGCGAGAAAGTAAAAAGATTTTTGATACCAACATGCACTTCCGCATGAGTCACGTTAAACCTTATTGTAACATCTCCACATCCTGCCTAGTTCATGACATCGCAATACACACTGTGTGGTACGAGAGAAGGATAAATGACAGATTAAATGATAAATGTTGTATTTAAACAATTTACATTTTAACACAAATGGGTAATATACATCACAGGTTCAGATCGGTCATGAGAGGTCTGTCATCCAATCCCGTTTGGATGGATGAAAGACTCCTTATCCTCCTACAGCTTCGGCCCACTCCTGTCTTGCCACGACAGAAACGTCATCGGCCAAATTACTCCAGTGGCACTCTCACACTGGACCAAAGGAGACAATTAGTGTTAGCTACTGAAGCAGAGTCGTTTGGGGGTTCAGGAAATGTTTCGGAGTCGTAGCATTGTGGATTATGTAGTAAGTGTTATTAATTTAATTCCTTCATTTCCTCTTATACTCGACAACCTGCTACCGCCAAATTCGTTGCTGATGACGATGATCCTACAGTGTGCGATGTCAATGTTGGGTCTTTGCTTAGAGTACTAATGCCATCTCAGCAATTACCCAACACCCACAACACACCCCGTATTGATATCTCCATGTTGTCGTGTTGGTGACGTCCTGCTTTCACAATCTTCATTTCCACAGGTGATGATTGTACAGTGTGATATGAAGGTTTTAGGATGATTAAAGAGTTTTGAATCTATCTAAAAACCACCCTGAAACCCACACCCCACCCTGTATTATTAAATGTAAGTAAATAGAATGACACAGTAAATGACGAATGCCGACCGAAGCTTTGTATTTCTGCTTGAGGGGCGGAGGGGGATGAAAATGCGTTGAGAAATTTTTGACGACAGAGCTTTGCTGAAAAAGCTCCCGTAGGGAATTTTTGGAACCCACATGTCATTATTATGTGAAGATGAAAAACTCACATATTTGGGGGTCATCATACTAATTCGGGTTATCCGAAAGTGGCCGCTAATAAGTAGGTACCTTTATTTACACATTATGTACAGTTAGTTACCTATGAGAAGGTGGAGTAAAATCATTATGGGATCATCAGAAACCGGCACACTTCCATATTAGGCGGGCATATCTTCAGCCGAATTTTACCATCCTGAAAAAAGACACGTATCAGCATTTGCATTTGATGTTCTGGGTCCCGGAAAATTTTCGGAAGTCGTAGCGTTGAGGAACATCTAGTTGGTAAACATGACGTCTTGCGTATAGTCCAAGTCAGGCTAGGAGCGAACCGATTACTCATAATTTCTTGCAAATCTAGGGCTGATCAAAACTTTTTTTTGATCAAAGAAATATCTGCTCAGGGTCGGATTGGCATTTTTAGCGTATGGTAGGATACGGGACCCAAATCCGGATTGGCGTCAACTGAAAATCTTCAAAAAAATTATGGAAAATCAGTACGCTCCCAGCCTGACTTGGACTATACAAGCTTTTGAAATGGCTGTTTGTTTAGTCCAGAAATAATTGTGGAAGTCGTAACATTGTGGAATATGTGGTTTCTACCTATAGAATACTAAAGTCCACACTGTACATATTTCTTCACACCCTCTTGTTCTTGTCGTTCTGCTATCGCCAAAGTCTCAGTATGCAGTCCTACTCCTCGGTTGCTGATTGTACAGTGCGAATTCTGAATGCTATGACTACTAAAAGATTTCTGAAACTATCTAATTAGAGTCACCACACCCACAACCCACACCATAAATTTACTCCTTCAAACGATCTTGATGCTGACATAGCAGAAAATGTGCACAAGAGACAATAATTATTTACCACATACGACAATGGTTCCAATAACGCAGTACCTATTTATAATAATAAACATATTACCAATAATTGTATTGCTTTCTCTCCATTGCTAGTTACAGCTTATTCATACAATGTACTTTTACATCACGATATTTGGCAATCCTGATGAATACATAGGTAGCGTAAACTAGTGATGCACAATGCAAAGAACAAGAACAAGAAATAGCATTTTTTGTCCTTATTATCCTACTGCTTCGGCCTACTCCTGTCTAGCCACAACAGAAACGTCTTCGGCCAAATTACTCCAGTGGCACTCTCACACTGGAACAAAAGAGACAATTAGTGTTAGCTACTGAAGCAGAGTCGTTTGGAGGTCCAGGAAATGTTTCGGACTCGTAGCATTGTGGAATATGTAGTAAGTGTTATTAAATTAATTCTATCACATCCTCTTATACTCGAATTCCTGCTACCGCCAAATTCGTTGCTGATGACTGGTGATCCTACAGTGTGCGATGTCAATGTTAGGTCATTGTTTAGAGTACTAATACCATCTAAGCAATTACCCAACACCCACAACACACCCCGTATTGATAGGTATATCCATGTTGTGTTGGTGACGTCCTGCTTTCACAATCTTCATTTCCACAGGTGATGATTGTACAGTGTGAGATAAAGGTTTTAGGATGATTTTAGAGTTTCGAATCTATCTGAAAACCACCCTAAAACCCACACCCCACCCTGTATTAGTGAATGTAAGTAAATAGAATGACTAAGTAAATGACGAATGCCGAACGAAGCTGCGCATTTCTGCTTGAGGGGCGGAGGGGGATGAAATATGCGTTGATAAACTTTTGACGACAGAGCTTGCCTGAAAAAGCTCCCATAGGGTATTTTTTGAACCCACATGTCATTATTATGTGAAGATGAAAAACTCACATATTTGGGGGTCATCATACTAGGTAATTCGGGTTATCCGAAAGTGGCCGCTAATAAGGTAGGGACTTTTATATGCACAATATGCACTGCTACGTACCTACCTATGAGAAGCCATCCTATCAAAAAAGGGGTCCAGATATTTACATTAGGTACCTACATACCGAATTTGAGCAAAATAGGATGAACGGTGTGACGTCCAGTTGCGCGACAGACTGAAGTACGTACGTACTACGTACGTCGGACGGACATTTTTTTAAAAACCACTTTTTTGGACTCGAGGGACCTCCAGGATCATGGGAAACCCAAAATCTCCAATCGAAATTTTGCTCGAAGACATTACTTTCTCAGCCCATGTATTACATTTGGGCGAGAATGTAAAAACACATAATACCTATTAGGTAGTGTGGGAAACAAGGTAATATTTGAAAAAGTTAACAGGCTCGTGGTATGTTCAATAAGAAAACTTCACTGCTCTTACAAAGATATCTCACCGTAAAAACATCAGTTTCTAAAGTAGCTGTTTTTTTTTCTTTTACTTTCTCGCCCGTATGTAATACATGGGCTGAGAAAGTTATGTTATCGTGCGAAATTTCGATTTTGAGATTTTCATTGTAAAAGGCGTTTCAGAGTTCCTAGATACCAAAAAAGTGGTTTTTAGGTCATGTCCGTCCGACGTACGTACGTACGTACGTACGTCCGTCCGTCCGTCCGTCCGTTTGTCTGTAGCGCGGCTAGAGGTCACACCAGTCAACCGATTTGGCTCAAATTTGGAATATAGATGTCTAAAATCAGTTCCGAGATACATTTTCAATTTAATTTTGATTACTCAAAAATTGCACCCACTATTGTCAAAAAAGTGTCAAAAAAAATTCAAAATCGTGTTTTTGTCTACTCATGACGCACTTCACGGTACGGTAATAAAGTAAGAACCTTCACATTTTTCAGTCGTGTTCCCAGATAGATGCTCCAGGATCCTTTTTATTGTTTTGGAGATGGGCCATAAATTTGGGCCAAAATTGGCCCATACGTGAAAATCTTGGCCCCATGAACAGTATTAGCCAGAATTTCACAAAAATCCAAAAACTTGTGCTTAATAAGACTACTTAAAGGTTTGTCGAAGAAATATTCAATCAATTCAAAATTGCGGCCAATATAGGCAAAATAAAGTCAAAAATAGGAAAAAAAACTAGAATCTCGTTTTTGATTGGTCAAGACGGATTTGGCACTACAGTTATTAAGTTAGATCCTTGTAATTTCGCAATAGTGTTCCCAAATAGATGCTACAGGATCAGTTTTATTCTTTTTGAGATGGGCCAAAAATTTGGGCCAATATTGGCATTATCGTAGGAAAAATTTTCCAAAAATTGAAATCACGTTTTTGATTGGTTAACACGGATTTGCAACAACTTGAATCGACAGATTTCCTTCAAAACTGGTGAAAGTGGTCTCAGATAGATGCTTCAAGGGTATTTTCAATAGATTTTCATTTACTTAAAATTTAAGACGGTGACATGCAAAATAGAAAACATATACTTTGCGCGTCGAGCGACACTTCACTGTTTGACGGATATGTTTGAAATTCGGTATGCAGGTGCCTAAAAGTATCGTCCAGTGTGAGGCAAAATACTTTTTAGAAAAAGTTAAAATTCTGACAATTTATTCACGTAAAAAAAAAAAAAAAAATCAAATTTTCGATTAAAATTGCGAGAAAGTCAAGTGCGACCATTGTCGAACCCTTTATTTTTTTTTATCAAGGAAAATTTACGGAAGCCGTAACGCGGTGTAATATGGAATAAGTAATTTGGAGAACTTACCCCCATTCCGTATTTATTTCTTCTTACCACCTTGTTCTTGATATCCCCAAATTGTATATCGTACGTTGCTGATGATTATACAGTATGCGATGTTAATGATAGGACGGGTGTGAGAGTATAGATAATATCTAAGCACTGTCCCAACACCCACACCCCACCCCGTATAGATATCTCTATTGTTCTCCTGTTCTTGACATCCTGTAACCCCCCCCCCCCCCCCCTTACTGAAAACTGTGTGGGTCACCACTGCCAGTAGGATGAGAAGAAATGCCTACGGAAGCCTCCCACTCCTCCCAGAGCATTTCAACACCCCGCACGTTACATTTCCAAACGAACAATAAAGTAGGCGCAAATTTTGAGAAAACAATCAGAAATTATAACAGGTTGTGGTAGTATTGATGTTCATAGCTTCAATTGATTAAGCAATATAGTCACATCTCGTGTATAGTAGATCAGTGGTTTCCAAACCTTTTGCAGCGCACAAATTGGTGTTATATATATATCTTCCGCTTCGCAGGTTCAGATTGGTTATGAGAGGTCTGGCTTCCAATCCCGTTTGGATGGAAGGAAGACTCCTTATCCTCCTACAGTTTCGGCCCACTCCTGTCTTGCCACAACAGAAACGTCTTCGGCCAAATTATTACTCCATAGGCACTCTCACACTGGAACAAAAGAGACAATTAGTGTTAGCTACTGAAGCAGAGTCAATTAGGGGTCCAGGAAATGTTTCGGAGTCGTAGCATTGTGGAATATATAGTAAATGTTATTAAATTAATTCCTACGGATCCTCTTATACTCGACAACCTGCTACCGCCAAATTCGTTGCTGATGACTGATGATCGTACAGTGTGCGATGTGAATGTTTGGTCAATACTTAGAGTACTAATGCCATCTAAGCAATTACCCAACACCCACAACACACCCCATATTGATAGGTATATCCATGTTGTGTTGGTGACGTCCTGCTTTCACAATCTTCATTTCCACAGGTGATGATTGTACAGTGTGAGATGAAGATTTAAGGATGATTAAAGAGTTTCGAATCTATCTAAAAACCACCCTGAAACACACACGCCATCCTGTATTATTAAATGTAAGTAAATAGAATGACGCAGTAAATGACGAATGCCGACCGAAGCTGCGTATTTCTGCTTGAGGGGTGTAGGGGGATGAAAATGCGTTGAAAAATTTTGGACAGCAGAGCTTGCCTGAAAAAGCTCCCATAGGGAATTGCTTGAACCCACATGTCATTTTTATGTGAATACGAAAAACTCACATATTTGGGGGTCATCATACTAATTCGGGTTATCCGAAAGTGGCCGCTAATAAGTACCTAGGTAGTTTTATATACAAAATATGCACTGTTAGGTACCTATGAGAAGGTGGAGTAAAATCATCATGGGATCTTTAGAAACCGGCACACATCCATATTAGGCGGGCAAATCATCAGCCAAATTTCACCATCCTGAAAAAAGACACGTAACAGCATTTGCATTTGATGTTCTGGGTCCCGGAAAATGTTCAGAAGTCGTAGTGTTGAGGAATATCTAGATGGAAAACATGACGTCTTGCCAACCAGCTTTTGAAATTGCTGTTTTTTTAGTCCAGAAATAATTGTGAAAGTCGTAACATGGTGGAATATGTGGTCTCTAGAATACTAAAGTCCACACTGTACAAATTTCATTACATCCTCTTGTTCTTGTCGTCCTGCTATCACCAAAGTCTCAGAGAATCCTTCTCCTCGGTTGCTGATTGCACAGTTTGTATTCTGAATGCTATGACTACTAATAGATTTCTGAAACTATCTAATTAGAGTCACAACACCCACAACCCACAACATAAAAATTTACTCCTTCAAACGATCTTAATGCTGACATAGCAGAAAATGTGCACAAGAGATAATAATTATTTTCCACATACCACAATGGTTCCAAAGCAGTACCAATTTATAATAATAATCATATTACCAATAATTGTATTGCATTCTCTCCTTTGCTAGTTACTGCTTCATACAATGAATCTATACATATTTGGCGATCCTGATGAATACATATAGGTAGCCTAAACTAGTGATGCGTACTTTCCATTCTGCGTCCAGGAGTGGTCTAACATTGAATCCCTTTTGAATAAATGGACCAAAGACTCCTTATAATCCTACGGCTTTGACCCACTAGTGTTGCAATACAGCTGACAGTGACTCGTCATCAGCAAGAATTCACCAGTTGCGCTCTCACTCTGAAATGAATATACAAGTATCAGCGTCTGAAGTAGCTGCTGTTGTGGGATCCAAGGAAATTTACCCCCACCCCGTATTTATATTCTTCTTACCACCTTGTTCGTGACATCCCTATATTCTTTATTGTAGGTTGCGGATGATTATACAGTATGCGATGTGAATGATAGGACGGGCGTTAGAGTATAGATAATATCTAAGCACTGTCCCAACACCCACACCCCACCCCGTATGGATATCTCCATGTTCTCTCTATCATTGTAGCCAAGTTATTCATTGGTGATAACGTGGACATAACACTCCTCTTAACTTCGTCTCCTATTTGATTTTAGCCGACGTCTCAAAGTCATTCGCAATATACCCCGTGGGGCACTAACACAGTCTTAATAAAGGGTTCGACAATGTTGACTTTCTCGCAATTTTTATCGAAAATTTGATTTTTTTTTTTTTACGGAATAATTGTCAAAATTTTAACTTTTTCTAAAAAGTATTTTGCCTCACAATGGGTGATACTTTTAGGCACCTTCATACCGAATTTCAAACATATCCGTCAAACAGTGAAGTACGTGTCGTTCGACGCGCAAAGTATAGGTATGTTTCCTATTTTGCATATCACCGTCTTAAATTTTAAGTAAATGAAAATCTATTCAAAATGCCCTTGAAGCATCTATCTGAGACCACTTTCACCAATTTTCAAGAAAATCCGTCGATTAGTGTTGTTGCAAATGTGGTTTAACCAATCAAAAACGTGATTTCCAATTTTGGAAAATTTTTCCTACGATAATGCCAATATTGGCCCAAATTTTTGGCCCATCTCAAAAAGAATAAAAACGATCCTGTAGCATCTATTTGGGAACACTATTGCGAAATAACAAGGATCTAACTTAATAACTGTAGTGCCAAATCCGTCTTGACCAATCAAAAACGAGATTCTAGTTTTTTTTCCTATTTTTGACTTTATTTTGCCTATATTGGCCGCAATTTTGAATCGATTGAATATTTCTCCAGCACATCTTTAAGGTATAAAATTTAGCACAAGATTATCGATTTTTGAGAAATTCGGGCTAATACACTGTTCATGGGGCCAAGGTTTTCACGTATGGGCCAATTTTGGCCCAAATTTTTGCCCCATCTCCAAAACAATAAAAATTATCCTGGAGCATCTATCTGGGAACAAGACTGCAAAATTTGAAGGTTCTAACTCTATTACCGTACCGTGAAATGCATCTTGAGTAGACAAAAAAACGATTTTGAATTTTTTTTGACACTTTTTTGACAATAGTGGGCGCAATTTTTGAGTAATCAAAATTATATTAAAAATATGTCTCGGAACTGATTTTAGACATCTATATTTTAAATTTGAGCCAAATCGGTTGACTGGTGTGACCTGTAGCCGCGCTACAGACAAACGGACGGACGGACGTACGTACGTACGTACGTCGGACGGACATGACCTAAAAACCACTTTTTTGGTATCTAGGACCTCTGAAACGCCTTTTGCAATGAAAATCTCAAAATCGAAATTTCGCACGATAACATAACTTTCTCAGCCCATGTATTACATACGGGCGAGAAAGTAAAAAGAAATATATACATAGGTATTAGTGTGGGATACAAGGAAATTCTAAAAAAAAAGACCAAGCCGTACCTCGTTTTATGTCCAATACATATACATTAACTGCTGCTTCACACACACTATATTAAAAATACACATTCGTTTCTGAAGTAGCTACTGTTTAAGGTTCCATGAAAATTTACGTCGTAAAGCGTTGAAATAATTTGGAAAACCCAAGCCCGTTTTTCGGGCTACATACCCGCTTCTTCATGACATCCCCATATTCTTTATCATAAGTTGCTGATGATTATACAGTGTGCGATGTCAATGCTGGGACACATCTAGATTGTTGATAAAAATCCAAGCACTGCCCCAACACCCTCACCCCACCCCGTATGGACGTCTCCATTTTCCCCTGTTCTTGACATCCTGTTATCCCCCCCCCCTTACTGAAAACTGTGTGGGTCACCACTGCCAGTAGGATGAGAAGAAATGCCTACGGAAGCCTCCCACTCCCCCCAGAGCATTTCAACACCCCGCACGTTACATTTCCAAACGAACAATAAAGTAGGCGCAAATTTTGAGAAAACAATCAGAAATTATAACAGGTTGTGGTAGTATTGATGTTCATAGCTTCAATTGATTAAGCAATATAGTCACATCTCGTGTATAGTAGATCAGTGGTTTCCAAACCTTTTGCAGCGCACAAATTGGTGTTATATATCTTCCGCTTCGCAGGTTCAGATTGGTTATGAGAGGTCTGGCTTCCAATCCCGTTTGGATGAAAGGAAGACTCCTTATCCTCCTACAGCTTCGGCCTTCTCCTGTCTTGCCACGACAGAAACGTCTTCGGCCAAATTACTCCAGTGGCACTCTCACACTGGAACAAAAGAGACAATTAGTGTTAGCTACTGAAGCAGAGTCGGTTAGGGGTCCAGGAAATATTTCGGAGACGTAGCATTGTGGAATATGTAGTAAGTGTTATTAAATTAATTCCTTCGCATCCTCTTATACTCGACATCCTGATACCGCCAAATTCGTTGCTGATGACTGATGATCGTACAGTGTGCGATGTGAATGTTTGGTCAATACTTAGAGTACTAATGCCATCTAAGCAATTACCCAACACCCACAACACACCCCATATTGATAGGTATATCCATGTTGTGTTGGTGACGTCCTGCTTTCACAATCTTCATTTCCACAGGTGATGATTGTACAGTGTGAGATGAAGATTTTAGGATGATTAAAGAATTTCGAATCTATCCAAAAACCACCCTGAAACCCACACCCCACCCTGTAGGTAGGTATTATTAAATGTAAGTAAATAGAATGACACAGTAAACGACAAATGCCGACTAAAGCTGCGTATTTCTGCTTGAGGGGCGGAGGGGGACGAAAATGCGTTGAGACATTTTTGACGACAGAGCTTGCCTGCCCCAACACCCACACCCCACCCCGTATTTATTTCTTCTCACCACCTTGTTCTTGACATCCCTATATTCTTTGTCGTAGGTTGCGGATGATTATACAGTGTGCGATGTGAATGTTAGGGCCAATGGAAGAGTATAGATAATATCTAAGCATTGCCCCAACACCCTCACCCACCCCGTATTGATTTCTTCTCACCACCTTGTTCTTGACATCCCTATATTCTTTATCGTAGGTTGCGGATGATTATACAGTGTGCGATGTGAATGTTAGGGCCAATGGAAGAGTATAGATAATATCTAAGCATTGCCCCAACACCCACACCCACCCCGTATGGATTTCTTCTCACCACCTTGTTCTTGACATCCCTATATTCTTTATCGTAGGTTGCGGATGATTATACAGTGTGCGATGTGAATGTTAGGGCCAATGGAAGAGTATAGATAATATCTAAGCATTGCCCCAACACCCACACCCACCCCGTATTGATTTCTTCTCACCACCTTGTTCTTGACATCCCTATATTCTTTATCGTAGGTTGCGGATGATTATACAGTATGCGATGTGAATGTTAGGGCCAATGGAAGGGTATAGATAATATCTAAGCATTGCCCCAACACCCACACCCACCCCGTACTGTTTTCTTCTCACCACCTTGTTCCTGACATCCACAAATTTATTATCGTAGGTTGCTGATGATTTTACAGTATACGATGTGAGTGTTTTGACACGATTCAGAGTATTGATAAAATCTATGCACTGCCCCAACAGCCACACTTCACCCCGTATGGATATCTCCATGTTCCTGTTATCCCCCCCCCCCCCCCCTCCTGATCACAGTACTGGCCATCACTGAACCACCAGTCCTCAACTGCATTTACTAAAATATATAGACGTAACGGAAGAATCCATATATTACACTCACTAGTCTAAGGAAGAATTCTCATGGTGTTTTGTAATATACATCAATCAGCGCTGCATTCTAAAAAAAAAAAAATATTTATAGACGCAATCCAAGAATTATTCTATATGTACTTTCCATTCTACGTCCGTGAGTTGTCCTAACTTCAATAAACGGATCCGACCAAAAACACTCCGTGTAAAAAAAACAGCCAAGTTTATAACACTCCAAAAATTAGCCTAACACAACAGCCCTTAGTAGGGTTTGATATCAAAAATTGTTGGCCAAGTTCTCCACATTCCCGCGATCACTCAGCCCCCATAATAATTAGTGATATCACTTATTACAGTGCCAAGTCCTTAGCGCAAATCACGTTAGCCTCACAGCCGGTCATAGACACAGACTTTAACGTTGGATGGTGGAGGGTTATAATTTTTGGAGGGTTATAAACTTGGCTGTTTTTAACACTGATTGTTTTAGGTCCGATTTCATAAATAATTTTTGTAAGGTGGTACATCAGTTTCTAACAGTGGGTAAAACATAAGGTGTCTGTCAAATGGACTCAAATTACCTTGCCATACCTGAAAAGTACCTGCCAATACCTGTAAACCAGTTCCTTATCAACCTTACTCAAATTACCAATCCCATACCTGAAATACCTGTAAAGTACCTACCGACTTGTACCTGAAAACGAGTTTCCTGTCAAATCTTCACAGATTACCTTCCCATACATGAAATGTACCTATTCGTACCTGTAAACGATTTGCCTGTCGAATGGAGTCAAAATACCTATCTATACCTGAAAAGTACCTACCAGTACCTGAAAACCAGTTCTCTGCCAAATCTTTACAAATTATTACCCCATACCTGAAATACCTGGAAAGTACCTACTCGTATTTGGCAACAAATTTCCTGTTGAATCTCCACAAATTACCTTTCCATACCTGAAAGTATAGTAAGTACCTATTCGAACCTGATACAAGGAACAAGTACACATATACACATTGCCACATTGCACAACATTGTTTTTGTTGGATTGAATTCAAGATCCCACACAACCAGCGATGTCTAAGACGTCTTATAGACATCTAGCTCTGACGTAAACTTGTAATGTCCGACAATTAACGTATATTATACATCGAATGCATGTCTACGCATATGTCTAGGTCGTGTCTACTAAAAAACGTCGAAGCAACATCTAGTATATATCCTAGATGTCTAGTACCGAAGTCTATTTTTCGACCATTTTAGACAAAGGAAAATCTAAAAATAGATATTATGTACACAGTGCAAAGACATCTTTCCTAGATCATCTTAAGCACGTAATGTTTGTTACGTTTAATAGACATATTTCTATAAGCATAAATATTATATTGGTCTATTAAATATCTATGAGAGGGTTATGATTCGATAATCATTAGTGAGTCGACTTATGGACATCTAGTAAATGTCGACGATAAGACGCATCTTAGATTTCTTTTCATAACGTAAAGAAGATATACAGGAGATACTTTCAAATAGATGAGCGTAATGTTTATAGGAAGTCTATGTTTCGACGTTTGGTAGACAGCGATAAAAATATCCATTACAGCTGTAGACGTAACCATGGTCTATTAAATATCTATGAGAGGGTTATGATTCAATAATCATTAGTGAGTCGACTTATGGATATCTAGTAAATGTCGACGATAAGACACATCTTAGATTTCTTTTCATAACGTAAAGAAGATATACAGGAGATACTTTCAAATAGATGAGCGTAATGTTTATAGGAAATCTATGTTTTGACGTTTGATAGACAGCGATAAAAATATCCATTACAGCTGTAGACGTAACCATGGTCTATTAAATATCTATGAGAGGGTTATGATTCGATAATCATTAGTGAGTCGACTTATGGACATCTAGTAAACGTCGACGATGAGACACATCTTAGATTTCTTTTCATTACGTAAAGGAGATGTACAGGAGATATTTTCAGATAAGTAGGTACCTACCTATATGAACGTAAAGTTTATAAGGAAGTCTATGTTTCGACGTTTGGTAGACAGCAATAAAAATACCAATCCATTATTGCTGTAGACGTATCAGTGGTATATTAAATATCTATGGCAGGGTGATTTTTCGATCAGTCGACAGTAGACATCTCGCAATAGATGTTGCAGTCTTCAGAAACTTCAGGGTGAATCGTTATGACGTCACTATACCTATTAACGTGACCCTTTTTGCAGCAGCGATAATTATTTTTGTCGTGCTGGATAGAGCTATAGGTATGTATAGCATTAAACTGTGTACATAGGGTTGTGTTGACGCAACTCGTAAGTAAAATGAAAAAAAAAAATGTAATCGATATTTACTTACGACGGCATTGCCTCTAGCTAGCTGGCTTTAAGTGAAAAAAATACTTACAGTGCAAACGGTTACCGAAAAACTCGAAATCACGTTATTATAATAAAAAAGAATAATTATATACTCGTGGACAATAAAGTAATTTAAAGAATTCAAACTATTAAAAAAACGCGCCAATTTTGGCGATTGGCCAGGTTATTAACGTAGATTTCTCATTGGCTAAAAGGTATATGACGTCATAAAACGACGCCACTGCTTGCGCGCGTTTGCCGCGTTTGATGCTATCTGCTTTGATGCGTGCATGGTGGCTGGCGTTATTCTGTGTCGGCGTCGACATTTTTTACAGAAAAGGTTGGTAAATCCTGTTACAATTGTGATATTTTCAAGTCAATTTTGTGTACTTTATTTGTTTAAACATTTAAGATGTTTTTTTTGTACCAAATTCTTTATTAAGTCCTCTAATTTGTGTTGAAACTATAGGTGGTACGAAGACGCCATTTTTTTCCCCCAAAATTCATCCTTTCTACAAAATAGATTTGCCATTTTCAGTTATGTCCGGTTCAGTAGGTAGGGCTTGTGAGAAATTGACATTGTTTTACTAAAAGCTTCCTTTTCCACTTGTTACCTACTTGGTAACTTATGGTTAAGTCTCTCTTATACAGATGAACCTACTAGTGTCCATAATAGGTACCACCTACGTATACAAATTAGAAGTTGTATCTTTTTGTTCAAGTTTGTTGGGTCAGTAAGGAGGTAGGTGTATTATGAATCTGTGTTAGACGTTTTTATTTTGAAGAAAAAAATGCAAAATTGAATGAAATTCAGCGACATATTATAGATGTATAATATACTATGTACCTACCTACTTATAGATGCGCTATATACGTTATATAAGTAGATGTTATCTGTGATGTGCTGAGACGTCTAGTAAGTATATCTTATACGAATCTATATTACATCTATAGCCTATCTATACAACCGTCGGGGTTAGGGTCCGGGAAAGGGGATTTTGAGATTTTCATTTCATTAGACGTTTCAAGCCATCCTGAGTCCAAAAAGACTAATTTTCATTTTTCGAAAAACTTAGAAAAATTTCGGTGGTTCCCTCGAAAAAATTTTTAAACTTTTAATAAATTTATATCTCCTTTGTTTTGGCGAATTTCGAGTTACTGTATTAAACTTTTATGTTCGTCTCTGTACTACCTACAACTTTTAGCCCAAGAGTTTTTTCATAAACCCAAAAATAATTTTGTTCAAATTTTAGGCAGAGTCCACTCGTTGGACTCTGCCAAAATTTCGAAGATTTTTTTTTGACCTTTTTCAAAAAACTTTCTTAGACAAAAGATGTAGGTAATATTAATTCAAACAAAAAATTGTAATATATTATTTCAATATCTTTTATAACAACTGAGTTACACTAACTTTACGTTTTCAAAAATTGATATCTCGGCTATTTTTAAATATTTTGGGTCGGTGTATTACACTTTTTTCTTAGCCTATCTACCACCTACAAGTCTGCTGCAACAACACTTTACGAAAACCCAACGAGTGGACCCATCGCTAGACTCTGCCTCAAAATCGAACGAAAAAATATTTTGGGTTTCCGTAAAGAGTTGTTTTCACTACTTTTTCGACAAAAACGGCCGTAATGTTGAAGATAAAAAAATTATAATCGACAAATGTTTAAGTTACGTACATAGTTTTACACAAAAGTACCAAATTTCAAGAGAATCGGTCAATAATGGCGCCGAAAGGATCGAACTTTGGTCCAAAATGGCCGTAATTTTCAACCAATTCAGTTTTAGTTGCAAATAACCTCGAAGCATCTATTTGTCAACACACTTACCAATTTTCAATGTTATATTTGAAATAAGGTGTACCGTCGGCGCTTGTCCGAATAACCAAAAACATGATTTTTGAATTATTTTGGCGGTTTTTTGGCAATTGCGGCCCCAGTTTTTGACCAATCAAGGATTCCTTAAAAATCTCATTCGGCAGTGATTTTAGACAAACATTTTGCAGAAACCACTTTTTTGGACTCAGGGGACCCCCTGGTTCATGGGAAACTCAAAATCTTAATTTCGAAATTTTTCACGAAAACAATATTTTCTCGCCATATATGGCTAGCGAGAAAGTAAAAAGAGAAGTGCTTGTGAGTAAAACTGCGTACCTACTTACTGGATATAATTATGGTATATGGTTTCAGGTGAAAATGAATACCACTAAAAGATTTCTCCTCGTTGAGTTTAACAATGAACCTGGTGAACCAATAGCAATTATTCGAAGCGATTGGATAATTGCCGATGGGAGCGAAATATTAAAATGTGCGTTCCCACCAACCTGCGATCACCAGAAGGCAATAAAAAAAAACAGTACACCAGCGGAAATAGCTGGATGGAAAATTTTCCAAATACACGTTTTGGCTACATCAGGTATTTACTTATTAGCTTGATAGGTAGGTATATGTATCAGGTAGAAATATGTAAAGATAAGATAAAATATATTTCAAGGAAAAGCCTTGCGGTCTTAACGTTAACGTTCTAAATGAGTTTGTATTGTTATAGACGACCTGTCAAGCATTAAGCAAAAAGAAAAAAAATTTGAAATTGGAAGAATAACATCAGTCACAGAGACAGAATGTGACGACCCGATCATAAAGAAGAGAAGAATAATACAGAACAAAAAATACAACGATGTGTCCTCGTCTACAGGACCAGACTCAGAATTCGGTAAGTTATGGGGTTCTACATCTGTTAAGCAGAAACACATATTCGCTGAATGTTTTTTTTATTATTATTATTTTCTCGCTAGCCAATTCGACGAGAAACTATTTTTTTCGTACAGCATTTTGAAATTGAAATTTTAGAAATCTCCTATAATTCTGTCCCCTCATTAAAGTCCATTAAGTGGTTCACAGTAGTTTATAGCGTGTGCTCGTCACGTGAGTCAGACTGTCAGATGTCATGTAAGATTGAATGAGGATTATTACTTGTTTCCAGAATCACCTGTAGAATCTCCTTCGAAGGCGCCACTCGTGGTTCCTGACTCAGATGTGGACTGCTCGACGTCCCCGCAGTTTGAGCGCCACGGGGAGCGCCAAAGGGAAAGACATTGTGTTTGCCAATGCGGTAGGTAAATGAAATATTCATATATATACTGTGCATGTAGGCAATTACCTACACAGAATTGTGTAATTGGCATGTTGATTTTTGTGTGTGTCATTTTCTATGGAAACTGTTGGACGTTTCTTTGTTCTGAAATATACTATGGGTTTTTTACGTCAAAACTCGGGCAACTCTACTGTGGTTTTACTATCGGAAAGTGTTGAAATTCAGCCTAAGTATATTTCAGAGAAAAAATACCCGGTACCTAGTTTCCTCGCAAAGTTTGGAAAACAAACCATATTAAGCTGCCACGTTTTTTGGTTGTAATCTATGCCGTCAAACAACGAAAACTGAGAAGGGATGGTATTTTTACATTTTGACACGCCGGACACGTAAGTGTACCTTTGGAACTGGATCATACTGTTTTTAATGATAACATATTTAATCCAAAAAAGAAGCGTGTAGTGGGGGCCTAATAAAATGCTGTAACTTGGGATACTACATAGGTAGGTACTATATTCTGTTTTTTTTTCTTTCAGGATTTAACCTATGTCATACATCGAAAGAAACCTTGCTCGGTGTTAACGACATTAAAGCCAAAGTAAACGCTTTGATAGTAACGGTTAACCAATTGTCAATGAACCACCGTGAAGGTGCCCCTGTACCTGAATCGCCCAGATTATTTAACAGTTTTCCAATTACAAACCAGGAAGCCTTGGAAAGGCTGGAGACCGTCCTCCAAAGTGACGTCAAAGCCGCAGAGAAGCTGGTATGTTTTCCTGAATTGGGGTAAATAGCCAAATAGAAGCAACCACCATTTAAGAAAAAGAAAAAAAAATCCTTTCGGCAGTGCCGACAGGCGTAGGTAAGATTTCTAAGTTTGGCGCAAGCCTGCGTTACAACTCATTATTATTATTATTATTCTCTGTTTTTTATTTCAGACTAGAGATCTGAGAGTCCTGGGTGGCAGTAATGCATCTGGTGCCACCTACAATATTTTGCGCCACACATTGAGCAATGAAGTTGCTATGACGTATTCATATCATGGGAAGAAAGGAAAAAAAGATTTCGGTTCCCTGAACTTGGCACCAATCATTATTCGTAAGTAACCTTTGTTAAGGCTTGCATTTAGATGTCGATGCATCTTTGCAACATTGCAAGCGGCCAATTATTCTTAATTTATTCCCTTGCCTTGGCTTGAAAGACTCCAAATTTCGCCTATGTCTAGCCTTTTACCCCTGACCACGTACTGTGGCGCTTAATCTTTCATTTTTTTCTTTTCAGAAGCAGCGCGGTACAAGTTCAAAGATTCTACTCAACACGACATTAAAAAGTACATATCTTCGTGGCTGCGGTTGGCCAAACAGAGGAAAGAGCAGCAGAAGAACACGAGGCGATCTCTGGATTTTGTATAACAGGTATACTTGGACTTGGACTGACATTTTGAAAGAATTAAAATAAAGGGTCTGAAAATGGTCGCCCTTGACTTTCTCACTTTTTTTCACCAAAGGTTCAAAATATGGGTAGGTCATGGATAGCCTAAGGCTGGATTTAGCTAATTTCAGAATGAAACGTACCCGAATTATTTTCTGTAAGTTAAACAAGGTTGTCATGCGTTGCTAGGGATCGTAAAATTCTGACTTTATTTACCTTAGTGCATGGCAACCTTGTATAACTTACAGAACAAAATTCGTGTACGTTCCATTCCGAAATTAGCTAAATCCAGCCTAACAGAACCAATAAAAAACAAAAAATTTAAAATTTTGTTTCGTTCTTTTTTTGCCACAATTTTTATTTGATTGAAACCACATTTGCACACGAAAACACTAACGAATGTAAATTTATTGCTTTTGAAATGTAATATGCCTTTTTAACGTCAGAAAGTAATGCGTAGAATACCGATTTTGCGATCAGGTGATTTTGGGCACTAAAAATTTAGCCCAAAATTGTAAAATCGGTATTCTGTACACTAATTTCTGACGTATTATATTATATTTAAAAGCTAATAAATGTCAATTCCTTTATAAATTAATCGGCATTTAAGAACCTAAACAAATCCGAGATGCATATTCCCCTTTCTGGTGAAATCAAATTATTTAAATCAACATTTATTTTTTTACGCAGTTCACAAGTAATCGCTATAGGCATTTTTGCAGAATGAAGAAGTGCTCCGGCTACTACAAACTACGAAGAGCAGTGAGACGTGCGAATGCCGATTCCTTTGCCATAGGATGCGCTGTTCGCACATCGTCCCCTCAAGTGGATCGTTATGAAGACCCTTCAGTGACTTCAAGAACTATTAATCCTTCCCCAGATGACCTTGCTACTCCGCAGTTTATACAATATCCTTCCGCGGGTGGTTGTCAAGGTTTAAAAGACTCTTTGAGAGTGTGGATGGTGAAGCACCAAATAACCCACGCTGCAGCTACCGAGTTGCTTCATATTTTACGTTTACATGATGCCACTTTACCGTTAGATGCTAGAACAATACTTGGAACTCCTCGAGTTAACCGGGTTGCCCAAATGGGGCTTGGTGTTTACCACCATTTTGGGCTTGGTCATGGTCTTAAGTCACTGCTTGACAGAAATGTAGACTTGCAGCAGAAATCATATTTACCTCTTCACATTGGCGTTGATGGGCTACCAATTAGCAAATCAAGTACCTCTGCTTTTTGGCCCATATTAGTATCGGTTCAGGGAAGTAACCACGTATTTATATGTGGGTTATTTTTCGGCGAGAAGAAACCATCGAACTCGAATGAGTTCCTTGCCCAATTCGTTGAAGAAGCTACAGTTCTGACAAACAGTGGGTTAACTTATAATGGCAGAAAAATACGCGTAGCCATTGAAGCGTTTATTGCCGACGCCCCTGCAAAATCGTTCATGTTAAACACAAAGGGACACTCAGGTTACAGTAGTTGCTCGAAATGTACCGAAGAAGGGGAATACATTGAAAACAGAATATGCTTCCCTTCATTCAATGGTGTTGATCGTACTGATGAGGAATTTTCGGCCCACCAGTACCTTGACGATTATCAGCTGTCAACGACAGTACTTGAGAGGTTGCCTGGTGTTGGTTTGGTTACAAACGTCCCTCTGGATTACATGCACCTACTCTGTTTAGGTATCATGAGGAAATTGTTAAATTTATGGACGAAGGGTCACTTGTCTTACCGACTGCCTTCTAAAAAAGTCGACGAAATGTCTATCCGAATGAAAAAAATAAGAACAACAGTTCCTGTTGAATTTGTCCGAAAGCCTAGGTCATTTCTTTACTTAAATCAATTTAAAGCTACTGAACTCAGGCAAATTCTGTTATACATTGGCCCTGCTGTATTTAATGGGATTCTGAGTGGCAAAGTATTTAGAAATTTTCTGGCACTCCACGTCATTACCAGAATATTGTGTTCGCAAGATCTTATTTCAAAGTACTTCAGTTATTGCCAAAAACTAATCAAATACTTCTTGGAAAATTTTATAAAAATTTATGGCAAGCACAATGTGTCCCACAATGTGCATGGCTTAATTCACCTACCCAAAGACGCTGAAAAATTCGGTTTGTTGGACACATTCAGCGCCTTCAAGTTTGAAAATTACATGCAGCAACTAAAAAAGTTTGTCCGTAAGGGAGAAAAACCACTTCAGCAAGTGGTTGCGAGAATAACTGAAATTGAAACTGCTCAGGCTTTCTCTTCGTCCGTGACAAGTGGAACAATTGAGAAAACTTCGTGTTTGAATGTTAAACATGCAGATGGCACTCTAATGACAGAAGGATTTTCCGGTTCTCGGAATAGCATATGTCACTACCATGGCTATACTTTGAAGGCGTCACTCGACAATTTCCGAGATTGCACCGTTCTCTTATCAGATAAAACAGTTGCAGTCATTCACAACTTTTGCTTTGATGACGACACACGGACAAGTACTGTGGTGATGGGTAGGAAATTTCAAGTAGCTGAAAATTATTTTACTACTCCCTGCGGGTCTTCCATGTTAAAAATTTTTTATGTTAGACTTTTGTCACAAGAAGTATTCAAGTGCTCCTTGGAAGAAATAACCCATAAATGCTATGTAATTCCTCAATCCAACGATGCTTTTGTTGTGGTACCAATTCTTCATAGTGAAACAGCATAAATTTTAGTTCTTAAAGACCTATCTATATACGCTGCGCGTGGCGGATAGATGGAGGAGGGCCTTTGTAATTAGATAGGTACTGTGTAAGTTTCGTAATAACATGCTATTGAGGTCGTACTTGACTTTCTCCCACTTATTATTGCCTCTTTTTTATCGATATTATTAAGTACCAATATCTTAATCCACAGACTAGTTAAGTTTATTTCGGCTCGTTTTATTTAAGAAACTACCTATTCTATATTTTTATATTCTGAAATGTAATACCAGTGTTTTTTAATCGACGAAAATTAACTAACCCATCGCAAAATTCTATAGGAATTGAACCATAGTAAAAAAGAAATCTTCTCTAACACACAAAAAGCCGCATAATTTACTCCCAACCAGCCCAACTCCCATTCAGCCAGAATACGCTGACTGCCTAGGCTCTCAATAATTAAAAAAAAAAAAAAAAACATAATAAAATCACAATAATTTATGACCAAAATAAGGGAAAAGCGAGAAAGTCAAGTGGGATGATTGAATAGAATGCAGAGTGTAGTGCCCGTTTAGGTTACCTATCGTTTGTGGGTTAATGTCTGTTCACCTTTTTACTTTCTTTGTGACGTACTATATTGTGGCCTTTTGTAGCGCATTTGTTGACATCGCCAGTAAGGTGATATTTAAAGGCAACATATTTCATTTTTAAGCTTTACTTACCTAATCATTTTGTGGGTTAATAGGTTAATTTTGGATAGATTAATAAAAGTATGGAAAACTGGAAGCCATGGTGTTTTAGATAGAATTATGTCGCTATTTTTAAGCTTTACTTACCTAATCATTTTGTGGGTTAATAGGTTAATTTTGGATATGATTAATAAAAGTATGGAAAACTGGAAGCCATGGTGTTTTATAATTGTGTCGCTTTTTGTCTCTATTGTATTATTTTGCTAAACGTCTTTGGATGCCCTTTATCACTTCTGTGTACTGCCTCCTGTACTATCTATACACATCATGCGACGATATTCACCACGTTTGTGGCTGAATAGAGTACAGAATGTTTCTTTCCAGAAGTTTTTTTTAGATCCCTTCAAATGGAGGTTGTATCTAAAAATACTACTGGACTTCCAGTGGATCTACTGTGATCTACTGGATGCCTAGTACTGGACGTACAGAGGTATCTAGTAGTGATCTACTAGATATTTAGTATACAGGTCATACAGAGGCATCTAGTAGATATACATAGATAGACAGCTAGTAGATATACATAGATAGACAGCCAGAAGATATACATAGATAGACAGCTAGTAGATATACACACATAGACAGCTAGTAGATATACATAGATAGACAGCCAGAAGATATACATAGATAGACAGCTAGTAGATATACACACATAGACAGCTAGTAGATATACATAGATAGACAGCCAGAAGATATACATAGATAGACAGCTAGTAGATACCTACAAACATACATTTATTATACCTCCACCATTAGACGTACAATAGATATCACTACACAACGCCTAAAAGACGTACCAGGTACGTCATAACACAGATATATCTACATCTCGTGCACATCGAGTTAACGCTATCTCTATGTCAATAGAAAAATAGCTCCTCTCATTAAACGTCTCCTTGATGTAGTAGGTACGTCTACATTTAGATTTCACACGTGCAAAATCTATTTTGATCTATACCTAGATCAAAATAAATCAACTTTAGGTCGAACTAGTACCGTTTACAAGACGTCCTTTGTATGTCTAGGGTATCCCAGTGACGTCACACATTTATGTCTACTGGTGGTATGTCTATAGATGTAGATAGACGAAAGCGGGCCCGGAAGTCTAGGAAAGGTAGCTAAAGGGAGCAAATCGACAGTCTGTCGACGTCTAGAAAACGTCGATAGACCAATCTAGACGGCCCTTAGACTAGACGTTAGACGATCTAAACGTGCATGTAGACGTCTACTAGACATATTTTGGTTGTGTGGGATGTTGACGTGTTCGTTTTGTATATAACCATACCAAATAAAGTTAGCATGGGAACTTTGAATCGAACCTGAACCAATAATACTGAAGGTACTTCTGTGTGTCCAGGGGATGATACCTACAAGTGTGCTGAGTTTCAGCCCTATCGTACTGCTGGAACATGCTAATAATATGTAGGGGTGAGTCAGTGAGTGAGCAGTCAGTCAGTGAGTGACCCTCAAAAACAGCTAAGTTTGGGATGTCACTGCTCAGGTACGGTTGGACGTAGAAGTTTTAAATTTAATTTAGGAGGTCCCATGGGACCCTACTACTGGAGAAGGGTACCCACTGTTCGAGCCACGCCCCGTGGCCGGCCTACTGTAGAGAGGCACGAAAAGTGCTCGAGGCTTTGTCACGTTTACTTTTTCTTTAAAACTTGACTGCATGCGCAGCCTTGCATGCTGATGAAAGACTCCTTATCCTCTTACGGCTTCGGCCCAATCCGGTTATATATCTTCCGCTTCGCAGGTTCAGATCGGTTATGAGAGGTCTGGCTCCCAATCCCGTTTGGATGGATGAAAGACTCCTTATCCTCCTACAGCTTCGGCCTACTCCTGTCTTGCCACGACAGAAACGTCTTCGGCCAAATTACTCCAGTGGCACTCTCACACTGGAACAAAAGAGACAATTAGTGTTAGCTACTGAAGCAGAGTCGTTTAGGGGTCCAGGAAATGTTTCGGAGTCGTAGCATTGTGGAATATGTAGTAAGTGTTATTAAATTAATTCCTTCGCATCCTCTTATACTCGACATCCTGCTACCGCCAAATTCGTTGCTGATGACTGATGATTGTACAGTGTGCAATGTGAATGTTGGGTCAATAGTTAGAGTACTAATAACATCTAAGCATTTACCCAACACCCACAACACACACCGTATTGATATATCCATGTTGTGTTGGTGACGTCCTGCTTTCACAATCTTCATTTCCACAGGTGATGATTGTACAGTGTGATATGAAGGTTTTAGGATGATTAAAGAGTTTTGAATCTATCTAAAAACCACCCTGAAACCCACACCCCACCCTGTATTATTAAATGTAAGTAAATAGAATGACACAGTAAATGACGAATGCCGACCGAAGCTTTGTATTTCTGCTTGAGGGGCGGAGGGGGATGAAAATGCGTTGAGAAATTTTTGACGACAGAGCTTTGCTGAAAAAGCTCCCGTAGGGAATTTTTGGAACCCACATGTCATTATTATGTGAAGATGAAAAACTCACATATTTGGGGGTCATCATACTAATTCGGGTTATCCGAAAGTGGCCGCTAATAAGTAGGTACCTTTATTTACACATTATGTACAGTTAGTTACCTATGAGAAGGTGGAGTAAAATCATTATGGGATCATCAGAAACCGGCACACTTCCATATTAGGCGGGCATATCTTCAGCCGAATTTTACCATCCTGCATTTGATGTTCTGGGTCCCGGAAAATTTTCGGAAGTCGTAGCGTTGAGGAACATCTAGTTGGTAAACATGACGTCTTGCGTATAGTCCAAGTCAGGCTAGGAGCGAACCGATTACTCATAATTTCTTGCAAATCTAGGGCTGATCAAAACTTTTTTTTGATCAAAGAAATATCTGCTCAGGGTCGGATTGGCATTTTTAGCGTATGGTAGGATACGGGACCCAAATCCGGATTGGCGTCAACTGAAAATCTTCAAAAAAATTATGGAAAATCAGTACGCTCCCAGCCTGACTTGGACTATACAAGCTTTTGAAATGGCTGTTTGTTTAGTCCAGAAATAATTGTGGAAGTCGTAACATTGTGGAATATGTGGTTTCTACCTATAGAATACTAAAGTCCACACTGTACATATTTCTTCACACCCTCTTGTTCTTGTCGTTCTGCTATCGCCAAAGTCTCAGTATGCAGTCCTACTCCTCGGTTGCTGATTGTACAGTGCGAATTCTGAATGCTATGACTACTAAAAGATTTCTGAAACTATCTAATTAGAGTCACCACACCCACAACCCACACCATAAATTTACTCCTTCAAACGATCTTGATGCTGACATAGCAGAAAATGTGCACAAGAGACAATAATTATTTACCACATACGACAATGGTTCCAATAACGCAGTACCTATTTATAATAATAAACATATTACCAATAATTGTATTGCTTTCTCTCCATTGCTAGTTACAGCTTATTCATACAATGTACTTTTACATCACGATATTTGGCAATCCTGATGAATACATAGGTAGCGTAAACTAGTGATGCACAATGCAAAGAACAAGAACAAGAAATAGCATTTTTTGTCCTTATTATCCTACTGCTTCGGCCTACTCCTGTCTAGCCACAACAGAAACGTCTTCGGCCAAATTACTCCAGTGGCACTCTCACACTGGAACAAAAGAGACAATTAGTGTAAGCTACTGAAGCAGAGTCGTTAAATGTAAGTAAATAGAAAAATTTACATAAGCCGTAACGTGGTGGAATATGGAGTGAGTAATAAAGAAAACTTACCCCCATCCTGTATTTCTGCCTTCATACCCGCTTGTTCTTGACATCCCCAAATTCTTCATCGTACGTTGCTGATGATTATACAATGTGATATGGGAATATTGGGACAAACGCAAGATTACTGATAAAATCTAAGCCCTTTCCCAACACCCACTCCTTATCGTCCTACAGCTTCGGCCTACTCCTGTCTTGCCACAACAGAAACGTCTTCTGCCAAATTACTCCAGTGGCACTCTCACACTGGAACAAAAGAGACAATTAGTGTTAGCTACTGAAGCAGAGTCGTTTAGGGGTCCAGGAAATGTTTCGATGTCGTAGCATTGTGGAATATGTAGTAAGTGTTACTAAATTAATTCCTTCACATCCTCTTATACTCGACATCCTGCTACCGCCAAATTCGTTGCTGATGACGATGATCCTACAGTGTGCGATGTCAATGTTGGGTCGTCGCTTAGAGTACTAATACCATCTAAGCAATTACCCAACACCCACAACACACCCCGTATTGATATATCCATGTTGTGTTGGTGACGTCCTGCTTTCACAATCTTCATTTCCACAGGTGATGACTGTACAGTGTGAGATGAAGGTTTTAGGATGATTTTAGAGTTTCGAATCTATCTAAAAACCACCCTGAAACCCACACCCCACCCTGTATTATTAAATGTAAGTAAATATAAAAATTTACATAAGCCGTAACGTGGTGGAATATGGAGTGAGTAATAAGGAAAACTTACCCCCCTCCTGTATTTCTGCCTTCATACCCGCTTGTTATTGACATCCCCAAATTCTTCATCGTACATTGCTGATGATTATACAATGTGATATGAGAATATTGGGAGCAACGCAAGATTATTGATAAAATCTAAGCACTGTCCCAACACCCTCACCCCATCCCGTATAGATATCTCCATCTTCTCCTGTTCTTGACATCCCCCCCCCCCCCCCGCCACCTGAACACTGTAAAGGCCACCACTGAACCACCATAGAAAAAATATAGACTTTATAGAAGAATTCTATACGGACTTTCCATTCTGCGTCCAGGAGTGGTCTAACATTGAATCCCGTTTGAGTAAATGGACCAAAGACTCCTTATAATCCTACGGCTTTGACCCACTAGTGTTGCAATACAGCTGACACTGACTCGTCATCAGCAAGAATTCACCAGCTGCGCTCCCACTCTGAAATAAAAATACAAGTATCAGCGTCAAGTAGCTGCTGTTGTGGGCCCCAAGGAAATTTACCCCCACCCTGTATTTATATTCTTCTTACAACCTAGTTCGTGACATCCCCATATGCTTTATCGTAGGTTGCGGATGATTATACAGTGTGCGATGTGAATGATAGGCGGGTATTAGAGTATAGATAATATCTAAGCACTGTCCCAACACCCACACCCCACCCCGTATGGATATCTCCATGTTCTCTCTATCATTGTAGCCAAGTTATTCATTGGTGATAACGTGGACATAACTCTCGCCTTAACTTCGTCTTCTATCTGACTTTAGCCGACGTCTCAAAGTTTTTCGCAATATACCCCATTGGGCACAAACAGTTTTAAAAAAATATATATATATCGGTATTAGTGTGCCTGGTCTGAAAAAAATATGGACGTAATCGAAGAATTATACATATACCTTCGTTCTTTCCATTCTGCGTCCGTGAGTAGTCTATCTTCAAATCCCGTCTCAATAAATGGACAAAGACTCCTTATCCTCCTTACGACTTTGGCCTACTCTTGTCTCACTACAGCTGACAGTGACTCGTCTTCGGCCAGAATTCACCAGTTGCGCTCTCACTCTGAAATAAAAGGCAAGTATTAGCGTCAGAAGTAGCTGCTGTTTTTCGATCCAAAGAAATTTAAGGAAGCCGTAACGTGGTGGACTATGGAGGGAGTAATTTGGAAAACTTACCCCCATTCCGTATTTATTTATTCATACCACCTTGTTCTTGATATCCCCAAATTGTATATCGTAGGTTGCTGATGATTTTACAGTATGTGATGTGAGTGTTTTGACCGTGCTAGAGTATAGATAATATCTAAGCACTGCCCCAACACCCACACCCCACCCCGTATGGATATCTCTATTCTTCTTCTGTTCTCGACGTCCTGTTTTCCACCTCTTACTGAACACTCCCATGCTTTTCAATACACTCCCAGAGCTTTTCAATACTCCGCATGGTATATTTTCAAACGAACAATAAATTAGGCGCAAATTTTGAGAAAAAATCAGAAAAATTATAACAGGTGGTAGTAGTATTTACACTGTACATAACTTAACTGCTATGTCAAAAATATCGAGGCGTAACCGAAAATTTCCCGGGAGAAAGTAAAAAAAAGCTTTACCTATTGATTCAGTGCATATAGGTAATCGACATCACTTCATCCTTAATTAGTCTTTAGCAAGATCACAAGGTCATATTTTGTATATAGTAGATCAGTGGTCGCCAAATCTATCGTTATGTTGACGTTTGAAAACGAACATTTCCTTTGGCGTTATTCGCCAAGGCAATTTATGCTCTTTTTTTTTTTATTTGCCCACCCTGAAAACCGTAACTTGCAACACTCCCCTTCGACCTATGACCAAAACACTTTGAATTAGCGTCTGATGACCGTTCTAGAAGTTTTTCTAAATGCTTTGTGGAAAATATCACTGAGGTCAACATGCACGGCAGTGCATGCAACCAAGTTTTAAGAAAAAGAAAGCGCGACAAAGCCTCGAGCACTGCCAGCATGTTATACAGGAACCAGAGTTGTGCACTTTTCGTGCCTCTCTACAGGAGGCAAGGGGGTGTGGCTCGAACAGTGGGCACCCTTTTCCTGTTGTAGGGTCCCACGGCACCTTCTAAATATAATTTCAAACTTCTACGTTCAACCGTACCTGAGCAGTGACATCCCAAACTTAGAGTAAAACATCAATTGGCTGTCGAATGGACTCAAATTTTCTTGTCATACCTGGAAAGTACCTACCAGTACCAGAAAACCAGTTCCCTGTCAACCAGTGGCGTAACTAGGGGGGGGGGGGCGGGGGGCGCGGCCGGCCCGGGCCCCGCGATGCAGGGGGGCCCCGGTGGGCCCGAAGGGCCCAGCGGGGCTTTAGTGAATCTTACTTGAATATGTTGTTGTTTGGATTCAGCTCATGCACTCTTGTCTCCTTTCAGCTGATTCCTCTTCGGAAACAATCCAACACTGGCACCCACACCCTGAAAAAAAGACACATATCAGCTTTTGAAATGGCTGTTGTTTTGGGTCCAGGAAAATTTGTGGAAGTTGTAACATGATGGAATTGTGGTTTCTAGAATACTTACGTCCATTCAGTACAACATACTTCACCTCCCTTTGTTCTCGTCGTCCTGCTATCGCCAAAGACTCAGTTGCTGATGATTATACAATGTAAGATTCTTTCTCCTCTCATGCTGATTGTACAGTGTGAGGTCTGAACGTTGTGACACAAATTAGATTTACGAAACTATCTAAGTAGCATCACAACACTCACAACCCACCTCATATATTTACGCCTCCCAACGATCTGCTTGATGTTGACATTGAAAAAAATGTGCATTAGTGTTTAAAATTATTTGCCATGAACATACGGCAATGGTCCGAACGCAATAATTCTAATATTAAACATAATATCAATAATTGTATTGAATTTTCATCTCTTCTAGTTACAGCTTCAGACAATGTACCTACCTACACATAACGATATTCAACAATGTCTTGATGGAAACATTGTAGACTTTACCTACCAAGTTCTATCTCGTTTCTTTCTTATCGGATGCTGTCCACTGTGTGATGTACTGCGTATTTGTTCATGACATCCTCATACCGCCAAATTCTTCATTGTAGGTTGCTGATTACTGATTATGTATAGTGTGCGATCACGACGTTAGAACGGACCGAGATCTATGAGACAGTCTCAGGTCAATCCCAACACCATCACCCCACCCCATGTTAACAGTTCCATGTCCTCTTGTTCTTGACATCCTGTTATTACCCAATTCATTCCTATCGGATTCTGTTGGAAAAGTGTGCAATGTGCATGTATAGACATGAAAAGATTCGTGGTACAATCAAAGCACAATTGCGTGAGTCACGTCATACCCTATTGCGAAATCTCCGCATCCTATCTACTTCTTGGTATCGCAATACCTTTGCGTTGTTTTAAGAGAAGAATAAATTTCAATGAAACGGTAAATGTTGTATTACTACACTTTTATTTTTAACACAAATGGGTACTACAAAATATATCTTCCGCTTCGCAATTTCCGTTCGGTCCTGAGAGGTCTGGCTTCCATTCAGTTTGACTGAATAAACGGCTTCGTCTTCGACCCACTCCTGTCTTGTTGCAGCCGAAAAATCATCAGCCAAATTTCTCCAGTGGCACTCTCACGCTGCAAAAAAAGACAATTAGTATTAGCTACTGTAGTAGAGTCGTTTTGGGGTCAAGGATTATTTTGGAGTCGTAGTGTTGTGGACTATGTCGTACCTAAGTGTTATTTGTTATATTATTGATTTCTTCAGATCCTCTTGTACTTGACATTCTGCTACCGCCAATTTCCTTTTCGTAGGTTGCTGATGATTATACACAGTGAGATTTGAATGTTAAGGTGTACAAAGATTTGTTATCAATCTATGAACTGCCCCAACACCCACACCCCACCCCGTATTGATAACTCCATGATGTCGTGTTGCTGGCATCCTTCTTTCACAATCTTCGTTTCCACGGGTGATGATGTGAGATGTGGATATTAGGATAACGGTGAGAGTTTTAAATGAAATCAAACGCCAACCCGACAACTACGCCCCACCCCGTTTATAAAAATGTAAGTAAATATATAGTAAAACGTTATACTAGGGTGCAAGGGATAAGGAAATGCCTCAGGCGACGACCCAGCAAGTGGCAGGGGGACCAAAACAACTCCACCCCAGTGTAGGCTGGTGACGTCACCACAGGTTATTCCTATTACAATGCGGTACACTTTGGTCACCCTGCCACTTGCTGCGTCTTCGCCTGAGGCATTTCCTTTTCCCTTGCACCCTAGTATAGAAGGCAAATGCCAATCAATGGTTTTTGGTGAGGCTATAACACGGGTACTTCTGCTTAAGGGCGGAGGGGTTTGGAAACGCGTTGTGATTTTTTTTGATGACACAACTTGCCTGAAGAAGGTCCCCAGAGAGTTTTGAGGATCCACAAGACATATTCCGATAACATGAAAAAACTTACATATTTGGGAGTCATATTCCAAATTCATGTTTTCCCGCATAACCCGCTTATAGGGTCCTTTTACCCACAGTAAGTATGCACTGTTACCTGTGAGAAAGCGAAATAAAGGGTTCGACAATGGTCGCACTTGACTTTCTCGCAATTTTTATCGAAAACTTTGATTTTTTTTTACGTGAATAATTTTTTTGGCAGAATTTTAACTTTTTCTAAAACGTATTTTGCCACACAATGGACGATACTTATAGGCACCTGCATACCGAATTTCAAACATATCTGTCAAACAGTGAAGTGTCGCTCGACGCGCAAAGTATATGTTTTCTATTTTGCATGTCACCGTCTTAATTTTTAAGTAAATGAAAATCTATTGAAAACTTTCTTGAAGCATCTATCTGAGACCACTTTCACCAATTTTCAAGAAAATCCGTCGATTAGTGTTGTTGCAAATCCGTCTTAACCAATCAAAAACGTGATTTCCATTTTTGGAAAATTTTTCCTACGATAATGCCAATATTGGCCCAAATTTTTGGCCCATCTCAAAAAGAATAAAACTGATCCTGTAGCATCTATTTGGGAAAACTATTGCGAAATTACAAGGATCTAACTTAATAACTGTAGTGCCAAATCCGTCTTGACCAATCAAAAACGAGATTCTAGTTTTTTTCCTGTTTTTGACTTTATTTTGCCTATATTGGCCGCAATTTTGAAATGATTGAATATTTCTTCGACAAACCTTTAAGTAATGTTATTAAGCACAAGTTTATGGATTTTTGTGAAATTCCGGCTAATACTGTTCATGGGACCAAGATTTTCACGTATGGGCCAATTTTGGCCCAAATTTTTGGCCCATCTCCAAAAAAATAAACATGATCCTGGAGCATCTATCTGGAAATAGGACTGCAAAATATGAAAGTTCTAACTTTATTACCGTACCGTGAAATGCATCTTGAGTAGACAAAAACACGATTTTGATTTTTTTTTGACACTTTTTTGACAATAGTGGGCGCAATTTTCGAGTAATCAAAATTATATTAAAACTGTATCTCGGAACTGATTTTAGATATCTATATTTCAAATTTGAGCCAAATCGGTGAACTGGTCTGACCTGTAGCCGCGCTACAGACAAACGTACGGACGGACGGACGGACGTACGTACGTACGTACGTACGTCAGACGGACATGACCTAAAAACCATTTTTTTGGTATCTAGGACCTCTGAAACGCCTTTTGCAATGAAAATCTCAAAATCGAAATTTCACATGATAACATAACTTTCTCAGCCCATGTATTACATACGGGCGAGAAAGTAAAAATAGTAGGTAGCATTTACACTATACATACCTATCTAGGTGTAACTGAAGAAGTCTAAGCACACTAAATATTCAAAAGCTCGTAGCGTTTGAGCGGTCCTGAGAGATCTAGGCACGTTTTTCACATGTGATGGAATGGACACTGAAAAAATTTGTAAAGCCAATTTCTCCTCGTCTTCGGCCCACTATTGTTCGGTTATAGCTTCCATCACTTCGGCCAAAATTCACCCTCCTGAAAAAAAGACACGTAGGTATCAGCGAATGTTAATTGAATATGTTGTTGTTCGGATTCAGCTCATGCACTCTTGTCTCCTTTCAGCTGATTCCTCTTCGGAAACAATCCAACACTGGCACCCACACCCTGAAAAAAAATACACATATCAGCTTTTGAAATGGCTGTTGTTTTGGGTCCAGGAAAATTTGTGGAAACTGTAACATGATGGAATATGTGGTTTCTAAAATACTTACGTCGATTCATTACAACATTCTTCACCTCACTTTGTTCTCGTCGTCCTGCTATCGCCAAAGACTCAGTTGCTGATGATTATACAATGTAAGATTCTTTCTCCTCTCATGCTGATTGTACAGTGTGAGGTCTGAACGTTGTGACACAAATTAGATTTACGAAACTATCTAAGTAGCATCACAACACTCACAACCCACCTCATATATTTACGCCTCCCAACGATGTGCTTGATGTTGACATTGAAAAAAATGTGCATTAGTGTTTAAAATTATTTGCCATGAACATACGGCAATGGTCCGAACGCAGTATTTCTAATATTAAACATAATATCAATAATTGTACTGAATTTTCATCTTTCCTATAGTTACAGCTTCAGACAATGTACATACACAACACGATATTCAACAATGTCTTGATGGACATATTGTAGCCTTTACCTACCATGTTCTATCTCGTTTCTTTCTTATCGGATGCTGTCCACTGTGTGATGTACTGCGTATATTCGAAATTTGAAAAAAAAAAAAAAAAATACAATTTACAAATTGATTCACCACATAGTCGACATCAATTCATCAGCCATCATCGTGAAAAGACCCTACATCGATGATCATATCTTCTTAGCATTAAACAATATGGTCATACCACCTACAGAGTAGATCACAGTCACACGTAATCTTGTTCATGACATCCTCATACCGCCAAATTCTTCATTGTAGGTTGCTGATTATGTATAGTGTGCGATCACGGCGTTAGAACGGACCGAGATCTATGAGACAGTCTCAGGTCAATCCCAACACCATCACCCCACCCCATGTTAACAGTCCCATGTCCTCTTGTTCTTGACATCCTGTTAGTACCCAATTCATTCCTATCGGATTCGGTTGGAAAAGTGTGCAATGTGCATGTATAGACTTGAAAAGATTCTTGGTACAATCAAAGTACAATTGCGTGAGTCACGTTATACCCTATTGCGAAATCTCCGCATCCTATCTACTTTTCACATACGGCAATGGTTCTGACGCATTATAAATATATTAATTGTATTGTATTCTCTCCTTTGCTAGTTACAGCTTCAAACAATGTTTCTGTACAACACGATTTTTTTTTGCAATGACCTGATGGATACATAGCCGTAACCTATACCTACAATCTATCCACATTCTTCTATAGAAAAGTTCCATAATCATTTTATTATAGTTATGGTTTCTCTTTCATCTGACGGTAAGAAACGTATCAAGGCTTTGAAAAAAAGTTTTTGTTGGTCAGATTTTATGATTTATAACTATAGGAGCTGGAAATTACTTGGTAGAATGTTTACAAAATTTGGACATAAAGATGGTGATAGCTGGAATGGAGTGACAGCTAGAAATGCGCAGATCTACCTTGTTTCATTATTACCTTATTATTTGCCATTTTTTCAAATAAAGAGCCCATGAGCCTTATGTATACTTAACCCGAAGGCACAGACGTCACAGATGGTAGAATCTATTGCTTCTTATACAGCCAATCCCATTACCTACTGGGATTCGAACCCAGGACCTCAGTCCACAATTGGAAGAGAAAACTCTGCAGATGATACGGCTGTCGAGTGCAACTGAAATGAACAAGAAACTATTTCTACTGCAAGAGCAAGATAACATTCTTGCATCGTGCGTCACTATTTGACGGCCGTTCTGGTGAACTGACATTCCCGGACGTATGCTAAGTGGGGAGGGATGGTAATTTTTGTGTGGTGTGCTAGGTGTGGTGGTCCGCCATCCCTGAGTTGCCATCCCATTCCAGGATGGACTCTATCTCCACTTTCGCGTGGTTCTTGACTTCCTGACGTCACCAAATCAACATGCACGGCAGTGCATGCAGCCAAGTTTTAAAGACAAAGCCTCGAGCACTGTCAGCATGTTATACAAGAACCAGAGTTGTGCACTTTTCATGCCTCTCTTCAGGAGGCAAGGGGGCGTGGTTCGAACAGTGGGTACCTTTTTCCTGCAGTAGGGTCCCACGGGACCTTCTTAATAAAATTTCAAAAATTCTACGTCCAACCGTACCTGAGCCGTGATATCCCAAACTTAGCTGTTTTTGAGGGTCACTCAATGACTCACTGACTGACCTATACAAATTATTAGCATGTTCCAGCAGTGCCACAGAGCTGAAACTCGGAACGCTTGTAGGTATCATCCCCTGGGCACCCAGAAAAATCGCAAACCCGAAGTACCTTCAGTATTATAGGTTCAGGTTAGATTTAAATTTCCCATATTAACTTATATGGGTTTGGTTATATACAAAACTAACTTTCTACATCTTGAACTCAAATCAACAAAAACAATGTAGATGTAGTGAAAAGTGTATATGTCTACTTGTTCGTTTCAGGTACAATTATGTAAGTACTACTTTCAGGTATCAGGTACGAGTAGGTACTATACTTTCAGGTATGGGATGGTAATTTTTGGAGATTCGACAGCAAACTTGTTTTCAGAAACGGAGAAATGGTCTAGTTGCTGGGCTTGTCCCCCCCATCCCTTTACTAACTATGATCTACCAAAACTTCCTTGTACTTCCGCTAAGTTAGTTTTGAAGAGATTTCTGTGAAACGCAAAGAAGAAACAACTAAATTCGGGATGTTGGCGCTCCCGCTTTACAAACTGGCGACCGGAAACGAAACAGGACGCCCAATGAAAGACCAGACGTATGCACTATGTAGACGCAGTTCATAAGTTAAACATCAGAAGAAACCACGGACCCCTCAATACAGAATGTACTAACAGTTGATAAGCTTAACATAAAGAAATTATCCTATGAAGCTACTGTAAGAAAGAATTACTAAGATTTACTATTGGGTCGAAAGCTAAACATAAGTGGGTAGGTATCACCAAAGGGCATTTGCCATTTTTCCCTCCTAAATTTGAAATATATATTATCCATCATCTGATCGCCGCCGTAGCCCGTAGTTAGAGTATGTACAAAAAGTAATGGTCTTCGTACATCGGACTTGTTCTGTTCAAATACCTATCTCACCTGTTTCCCATTGGCGGCGGAAGGGGGGTGCAGGGGGTGCAATGCACCCCCCAGGAGTTGACTGTGCACCCCCAGGAGTTGACTGTGCATCCCCCAGAAAGTTTAAAAAAAAGTAACTATAAAAAAAAAGCCTTCATAACGATATAGGAGTAAATTTACCATAAGACTGTAGCTGTAGCGTAATTTGGGGGGGGGGGGGGGGGGCGCGGGCGGTCCGCCCCCGGGCCCGGGTGCTCAGGGGTCCCGGAGAGACCCCAGGCGGCCGGGGGGCTCAGAGGGCTGGGGGGCTTGAGGGGCCCCAGGGGGCCGGGGCCTGCGGACTCGAAGGCTCCTATGTTAGATTTAAAACAGGAAGTCATACTTTCCTAGCTGTTTTGCTAAAAGTTTTCCTTTCGCTCGCTTCGCTCGCCATTCGATTATACTGAATTCGTTTGTTGGGGTTCAGGGCGGCCCACCGTAAGCGGTTGGCACGGTTTATAACAGGCAAATGAATAAACAAATACGCGTTTCACCCCTGCTAACTATTTGGGTCTCAAATTTTCTTCTCGCTCGCTTCACTCGCTCGATTGCTGCCTTCCTTTTTCAGTGGTTAGGGTGGCCCACCGTAAGCTGTTGGTACGGTTAAGAAAAGGCAATTTGAATAAATAAACAAACAATATATATCCCAGTTAACTATTTGGATTTCAAATTTTCTTCACGCTCGCTTCGCTCACTCGATTACTTGATGTTGTTTTTAGGTTGGGGCGCCTGAAGGGGACGTCAAAGAGGTCTAGCCAAGGCAACTAGACGAATAAAAGATATAGCTTTTTATTCAAGCATTTTTTCATCTAAAGTTTTCTTCTCGCTCGCTGGTAGAAGGGAAGGTTAGGGGTGGGGGAAATGGTCTCGGTTAGGGCTTGCTTGTGTCTGAAATTATTGTTCAGACGAGACCGCAAATTGAACCCAAGAGCCGCCGACGAAACATTCTACTACACACCCAGCTAGGAAGGCTGTCTTATCTCAACGAAGCATACTTATACTGCAGGGTGGGGGGGCACGGTGAGGCGAAGCCGGGTGGGGGGGGGGGGGGCTGTTAGGCGAAGCCCCTTCGAAAGTGCTTAGTTACGCCAATGGACAGTAGGAAAAAATATTCAACCCTCTCCCGAAAAAAATCTAAAGGGCACAGGCACCCCCCAGGAAAGTAGTCTTCCGACGCCAATGTTGTTTCCTACCACTACCAATGAAAGATCTGGCAAAATGAAAACAGCCTTATCTATAATATAATCATATTATGAAAAATTTATGTACCTACTCGTTTTTAATACACTACCATCGGTAGTTCTTCCAAGTCCAATGCTCCAGTAATCGTTTTCTTCCACTGCCGCTCATGACATGAATATCAGGAGAAACTTGCTCCTAGTGAGATTCGAATCTAGACGACTCATTCCCTTACATAGGACAGACAGATAATGCTGAGCTTCAGCTGATGAGGTCATAAGACAAATACTGCGAGCGTCGAACTAATTTTAATTCTTCCTTTGGTTAGAATGGTCATAATACCCAATATCTCCTAAACTCCTAAACTATTCAGATTTCACTCTTTTCTCCTTAAAATTTCGGGTTATAAAGGGTCCGCTATACCTGACGGTGCATTTTTTGCCGCCCATAAGATTAACATTGCGAGCGGCGATTCATTTTCAAGGTTTACCCTTGGTTGGAAAGACACAAAATTTTGCCTGCACCTAGCCCTAACAATGTTCTAGGGAGTGTTCGAAGCAGATTTCCCATTTTTTTACTAGTTGTCAAGATACAGCACTTTTCTTGAGGTATGCGATGCTAACATTTGCAAAACAGTTGCAATAAAAGAAACCAGTGAGAAATTGGTAAATCTGCTTCGAACACTCCCTAGAACATTGTTAGGGCTAGGTCCAGGCAAAATTTTGTGTCTTTCCAACCAAGGGTAAACCTTGAAAATGAATCGCCGCTCGCAATGTTAATCTTATGGGCGGCAAAAAATGCATCGTCAGGTATATATTATATATTAAGTAGTACGTTAGCACCAGCAGACTATTACAAATACATATTACTGAAAAGGTCATTTAGGTATAGGTAACATATACCTACGTAAAATCCCGACGGTATATTCTTGCAGTAACAACCACTTCTGAGCATCGTGCAAGTGAGAGAAGCCAAACCAAATTTCTTTCGTCTGCTTCCCCCAATCTTCGATCCTCTCGAGTCATCTGTGACCATCCAGCGCCGTGAATCCTCTCCTGCAAAATTCATCATGTTCTCCTTCGGTACGTACCACTCTGGCCCACAAAAGGAGCCTTCACCAGTGCTGCTGCCCACACAATGGACTCCACCACCCTACCCCATACACGATCAGAGTGGGCCATATAGAACCAAACATTGTACCTATAGCGTCAAAATTGTCGCACTGATTCCACTACGCCTGTAAAACTTTAATTATGTAATTTCAAAGATGGTTTACGCAACATATTCCTCAACGCCTTTAGAAATATGATTATGTAATTTCAAAGGTGGTTTACACAAAATATTTCTCAATGCCTGCAGAAATATGATTATGCAATTTCTAAGATCGTGCACACTTATTCCTCAACGCCGTTAGAAATATGATTATGTAATTTCAAAGATTTTTTACACAAAATAAACCCTCAATGCCTGCAGAAATATGATTATGCAATTTCTAAGATGGTGTACAGTTATTCCTCAACGCCTGCAGAAATATGATTATGTAATCGCACTGCATGGTTTGCACTACGTAAGTAAAAAGAAAATATTTACCCCAGGTTTGGTACCGCTGACCTAAATTAACCTGGGGAGCTATTTCCGTTCTTTTAACAACTAAGGAGTGCGCAAAGTAATACTGGATATTGGTGATTCAGTGCTTTCGATGTAAAGAGAACGATGATACTAACCCAGCTGGAATCGATTCAGAAAGTACAGGTTGATTCGACGACGAGATTTGCGCCAGTTATTTTAACCAGAGGTTACGTCCATAACTCAGATTTGCACAAAGTTTGAGATCATTGGATCACCCTGTAATTGTCAGAAAAGGGAAAAGCAGACCAACATTTCACATTGAATAGTTTTTATTGAATAGCTGAATAAATATGTCTGTAGATTGCAGAAAAGTTCAGAACTTTTAATACCTAAGTTAAACACACGTCAAAAAGTTAGAACATTATAACTAACACTTAAAAGTCGATTTTATTTTTATCAGTATTTATTCTATACCTATTGTTTGGATTGACGATAGTATAGGGAGATTTCATACGTCAATAAAGTTAAGTACTTGTAATAATTTAAGCATAAGTCAAATAGTTTGACATTTCTAGTATTAATTTAAGTCAAGATTTATTTTACAATGTTTTAATTGACTGTATAGGGAGATTTAATATTAGAATATTCCCAAGATAGGAACAAGAAGCCAGTGGAATGACTTTCACAAAATTGACATTTCATACTTACCTAACGATACCTACCTTTCTGAAAGTAGGAACCTACTTAGCCTTGTACAAATCAAATTACAGTGGTCTCTCTCTATAACGGATATCAAAAAATCGCACGCTATGAAGAAAGTTCGCTACTGAGACGTTTTCAATACGAGTCTGGGTTAGTCAGGAACCCCACATTTCGCTCGTTATAAAGAATGCCAACTGTATCATAAATGCATGTTAAAATATCTCTGAATCATAATAGTATAGAAAGTAAAGTCGAAAATATTTTTTCAGAGTGAAAAGGAAGCAAAACGGACCTCCCTGAGGATGTTGCGTTGAGAGATGTGAAGAGGAACAGCAACGACGAAGAGGACAGGCGAAAATAAACCTGAGAACAAACAAACAATACACATTAGTCAAAACAACCGTGGTACAGTGGGAAAACGCTAAAGTAGCACGACTGAGGTCCTGGGTTCAAATCCCGGTGCCAGCAATTTTTCGTTAATAGCATGGATGTCACACCAAATATTCATTTGACTTCGGCCAAGTTTGTTTAATAAACATCTGTGCCTTCAGGCCAACGTTATGCGCTGTAAGCACCGATAGGTGAGTAGGCACTTCTGAATCGAAGTTCTACTTAGATTGTCAGATTGTATGGGCTTCGTATACAAAGAACTGCAGAAAAAGTTACCATCACCTGATCTGACGACTAGGCCAAAACAACATATAAATCTCCATTTTGGCTCTTATTTCAGTGAAAAGCCACCAAGTGGCTGAGCGGTGAACCAAAGTGAACTTCTAAAACCCATGCTGCACTCACCTTGAGCCAAGGAGTTGGTAACTGGGCGTTGCAAGATGACCGAAGAAGAAGGAACAGAGACAGCTTGACCTGGACCAGTTGTGTTGCTGGTTGAAGAAGTGGACCTGACCCCTGTCGATGAATGGCGTTGTAGAGGGCCGATGACCAATGGTAGCTTGATCTTGAAGTGGACGTGACGCTGGCCGATGATGGGGACCACTGGTGTGGGCACTATGTTCAGTGATGGACGATGAACACAGGAACACAGGGCTGAGGACAACAGAAAAGAAATATAAGAATACTGATGATCCCGCACGAACAGTTTCCTATTATTTTATATTCAGACTATATGACAGACAACAGCTAAAGATGCAAATCTGCCGCACACAATAAAACATAAAACAGGCTTTGATTTAATTGTACCTTGACACCGACTGTCTGTCAAACTTTTGTAGAAGGTGCGAAGTTACTCTAAAATTTAAAAGTCCAGATATCACAGCGTTACAGTTCTAACCATGAGCTCCCCCCACCACTTTCGCACAGCCAGGGTGAGACCTGATATTGCTCCCGAGGAAAGGGGTTGACTCTATTTTTTAACCACCCTTACAGTATTACCATAAACGATAACTACTTACAAGTGTGTTGCTATGTAGTGGACCATCCGTAGTCAGGAGATGTAGAGGACTCATGGCGCAGGTCGCAGACCATCTGTAGTCAGGTTATGAGGTGGAGTAATGACCCAGGTCCATGTAGTGGACCAATAGTGCAGGCCCATGTAGTGAACCAATGTTGCAGCCCATGTAGTAGACCATTCATAGTCAAGAGATGTAGAGGACTCATGGCGCAGGTCGCAGACCATCTGTAGTCAGGTTACGAAGTGGACTAAGGGCCCAGGTCCATATAGTGGACCAACAGTGCAGCCCATGTAGTAGAACATTCATAGTCACTAGATGTAGAGGACTCATGGCGCAGTTCGCAGACAATCTGTAGTCAGGTTACAAAGTGGACTAATGGCCCAGGTCCATGTAGCGGACTATTAGTGCAGGTCCATGTAGTGAACCATATTTGGACCACAGGTAGAAGTGGACCAATGTTGAGGCCCATGCAGTAGACCATTCGTAGTCAGGAGATGTAGGGGACCACAGGACCATTGGTAGACGTTGAAGTGGAACAGTGGCCCAGGTCCATGTAGTTGATCATAAGTACTCGGGAGATGAAGTAGACAACTGATAGGTAGGTCCCGAAGTAAAAACGCTATGACTTCACCCAGTGGACCAGTAGTAGCACGAAACTGAGAAAAAGAAAATTTACAATATTGTATTGTACATTTATTTTAAGGGTGTGCAGGGCGCTAATATCACATCACAGCTTTAAGGGTCCGCTATACCTGACGGTGCATTTTTTGCCGCCCATAACATTAACATTGCGAGCGGCGATTCATTTTCAAGGTTTACCCTTGGTTGGAAAGACACAAAATTTTGCCTGTACCTAGCCCTAACAATGTTCTAGGGAGTGTTCGAGGCAGATTTCCCATTTTTTTTTACTGGTTTTCGAGATACAGCACTTTTCTTGAGGTATGCGATGCTAGCATTTGCAAAAAAGTTGCAATAAAAGAAACCAGTGAGAAATTGGGAAATCTGCTTCGAACACTCCCTAGAACATTGTTATAGCTAAGTACAGGCAAAATTTTGTGTCTTTCCAACCAAGGGTAAACCTTGAAAATGAATCGCCGCTCGCAATGTTAATCTTATGGGCGGCAAAAAATGCACCGTCAGGTATAGCGTCCTCTTAAGTATTTCGGAATTTATATAGGAAAAAATCAGTGTAACGTTTTTTCTTCCTCTTCGATGTTTGAACCTTCCTCAGGAGCTATTTCTGAACAATGTTGGATCGGAAACGCATCGCGCCTAGGTGAGTGAGATGAAGATTGCTTTGACAATGAACAAACCGCAATGTCAACCTGCGGGTTCTATTCCTTTGTCTCAAAGAACCCCGACAGGGAAGATCTTTGCACCTGCTCCGTGCGGTTTCCACACTCATTGCCCGCTTCGGCAGCCCATGGACCGCGAAGGCAAAAAAGAAGAAGTTAGCCTGGTGAGTCATTGCTGTAATTATCGCATTTTTTAAATTTTTTTTTTTGTTGGCACCCAGGTCGATGCCGGGTCGGTTCATTTTTTTTTACGAAATTAATTCTTTTTCAAATAAATGATAGCTTTTGTAACTTTATTTCCCTAGGAGTAAAATAAGAAAAAAAATAATGAATTTTATATTTTTATATCTTTGGGGTCATTTTTAGATAGTTTTTTTGGAAGTTTTTCTTGTTTAACTGCTGGGGAAGTTCGCATGTAGCTAAAGAGATCAATCTTACCTATCTACATAACGCTAGTTTCTAAACCAGAATAGGTCTCCAGACCTGATCAAACAGCTAGATCTAGGAAAGCCAGTATACGAGGTTGGATTGATAAGTTTCCGGCCTGACCAAGAGATGGCGCCACTAGGCCTACGTTGTGGTGGCGTTCTATAGTACCATCCTTAGATAGCTTGTAGCTATAGTTTCAGTCCGATCACCGTGTTAGTTTAGGTTTGAGAGCACGCTGAACAAGACGCCTCTGTGTTTTTCGTAAAAATGGAAAAGCTGGAAAATCGTGCTGTCATCAAATACTTTTATTTGAAGGGGTTAACGCCAAAGGACATTAAAGAAGAGATGGACTCAACACTGGGGACATCCTCCCCATCATATTCAACCGTTAAGCAGTGGGTTTCCGAGTTTAAAAAGGGTCGTGTGAGCACCTCGGATGAGCCTCGCTCAGGACGCCCCATTGAGGTCACAACTCCAGATGTGATCGAAAAAATCCATCAAATAGTGCTGAAAGACCGCAGATTAAAAGTGCGTGAGATAGCTGAGACCTGTAAGATGTCATATGAACGTGTACAAAATATTTTGCACCAACATTTGTGTATGGAAAAGCTCTGTGCAAGATGGGTGCCGCGTTTGCTAACAGTCGACCAAAAATTGATTCGAAAGAACATTTCTTCCGCCAATTTGGCGTTGTATAAGCGTAATCCAAGCGAGTTTTTGCGTCGATTCGTAACCGTTGACGAAACTTGGGTCCACCACTACACTCCTGAAACCAAAGAACAGTCTAAACAGTGGATTGGGCCAGGGGAACCAACTCCAAAGAAGGCAAAAACAATTTTTTCGGCGAACAAGGTTATGGCTACTGTTTTTTGGGATGCAAGATGTATTATATACATTGATTACCTTGAAAAGGGTAAAACTATCACTGGTAAATACTACGCAGACTTATTGCAGCGTTTGAGCCATGAAGTGAAAATTAAACGACCTCATCTGGCGAAGAAAAAAATCTTGTTCCATTACGATAACGCACCAGCGCACACGTCAATCGTTGCGATGGCTAAAATCAACGATCTGAAGTTTGAATTGATGCCGCACCCTCCCTACTCTCCAGACCTAGCCCCGAGTGACTATTTTCTGTTTCCTAACCTCAAAAAATGGCTTGGCGGTAAGAGATTTGCGGACAATGAAGAAGTAATCGAAGCTGTAAATGGGTATTTTGAGGAGCTTGACGAATCAGTCTATAGAGATGGCATTACTAGACTAGAACACCGCTATGAGAAATGTATCAGCCTTGAAGGAGATTATGTTGAGAAATAAAAAAAAAAAATTCTTAAAAACGTTGTTTTTCTTGGTCAGGCCGGAAACTTATCGATCCACCCTCGTAGTGTGATATAGAAGTGTTGAGTTGGAGTTGTGCCTTTGAAAGTCTGGATACCTTCCGTTGAAATATCAGCACCCGGAAAATGAAAAGAACTCGACAAATTGAATGTCATGGCACTGTCAAGACTTTAATTATTAGCTAAGGAACTACTTATATTTCCTGCCCGTCTCGTCTATTGAAAAGAAAATCAATCTCAAATGTTCTGTGCAGGCTATAAAACTATTCCGAGTAGCCATCCGGGTTTCTTTCAGGATTTTCTCCGAGGTGGGGGGGAAGGGGTGCTTCAGAGTTTCTCTTGGGGGGGGGGGAATGTCTCATAGTTGATTAATCCCGAAGAGATTTTCCACACACCACGACTCCCAGGGAGAATTCATTCAACTCGGGCTGAATTTCACCACCTCACGATAATGCCTCCTAACGACCGAATAGCTATCGATTCGGTAAAGCAGACAAAAAATTATCCCATCGTTAAAAAAAACAGATGCAAACAATTTCTTTTCAAAATCCGATAGATGCTTTTTATGTGGCGTCTTCAATAAAATAACAGTTACCTTGCTTCTTGAGGCTCATTTTCGTAAAGCTGACTGTTCTGCCCGCATGCACCTGGCCCATGTCTTCGTGAGTGCAGTTTCCGGAAAAAGCTGGCCCAAGCAACAGTTGAATAAGTGAAGTGGTTAGAGCAGGTCTGTTTAGCTCCAGAAATGTTTCAGGTAGTTGATGGAAATGAAGTTGCGGCGAAGCAGTGCACGAAGTTGAAGTGATTCCTCAGGAAGGCCAAATTATACATTTGCATAGTGATAAGTGATAAATAATAAATAATTGACATTTCAAAAAGAAAATTATACTATTACAAAACAAAAAGTGAAGTTGAAAAGAAAGTTAAGTTAAAATAATACAAAAGATAACTAAGTACTTATGTTTATCAGCGAATTTTTCCTCAGAGCTCAAATTGATGTACTACATTAAAAGAAAACCCTAGAGAAATCACTGTAAGGTACTTAATGCGGATTCTCAAACGGAGTAGCCTTAATGCCAAGCTTGGGATGAGAATTGCCATTTTTAACTTCATGAGATTTCGCACAAGACTGGCATCCTGGTAGATCCCAAGTAATTTTTTATTGGTACCATGGAAAGTACCGTCGTACTCCTTCCCGCCAAAAACTTTTGTTTCGAATTTTGAAGAAAATGCCCTTCTTGTCACCGTGGCTTGATAAAGAGCACTGGAGGGCTTTTTCGTCGGCGTAGATGGTTCAGCTTTGAACCACTTTCGGGCCCTCTCTCAGCTTCGGACCAGCAAGTGATGTTTCGGCCACAGGACGAGCTAAATCTGCTTGGCCAAAAATCGTCCCACCAGCAGCGTAGAAACTCACACCAAACATTCAAGAACTCTATAACATATTTTTAACAACATTTCAATAAAGTATGCTACATATAACATATATTATCACGCTTACCTGTGTGGGATTAGTCGCCAGAACTTTCTTGACTGATATTCAGTTCTATGACGGAGGACCCAACTTCGAATCTCAATGGTGGCATCCAAAAGGTTTTCCCAGTTGGCCAAAGAATAGGTGGTGAGTATAGGTCACACTTTGGCCAGAATCACACACAATGGTAAGTTTTCCCTTATTGGTCAACGCCATCAGGACCCCACAACTCAATACGTATATACGTACTGGGAGCATACATTTTTTCAGTAAGGGCTGTTGGCATCTACCCAACACCCTACATGGTTGCTGACACCCAACAGAGTTACATAATCTACTCTCTGTAGGCGTCAGGGTAGTATTTTACTTCTAGTCATCAGAGTGCGCTGTAGTTAGCCACTCAACTTCCCGTACCTCAACCTTGTCCAATAGGTAGGCTAGGTATAGTCCAAGTCAGGCTGGGAGCGTACCGATTATTCATAATTTCTTGAAGATTTTCAGTTGACGCCGATCCGGATTTGGGTTCCATATCCTACCATACGCTAAAAATGCCAATCCGACCCTGAGCAGATATTTCCCTGATCAAGAAGAAGTTTTGGTCAGTGCTAGATTTGCAACAAATTATGAGTAATCAGTACGCTCCCAGCCTGTCTTGGATTATAGGACAATGTTTATTGTGTAAATTTGTAATGTAAATATGTGTCTGGATATATGAGTTGGTAGGTAGTAATATTAGTGTTATTTTACTTTTGCAATATGTAACTGTGACTTACCAATTTTGTAACCATTGGTCTCGCATGGTAAATTCATATGGTTATCTCTTAAGGTCCCTATTTCACGTGCTCACCTAGCTGTGGAATTTGAACCCCACACCGTGCTCTACCTCTATTAGCTGGTGTCACTGTACCTATAGCCGCGCTCTACCATAGCTGGCATTACCTTACCTATATCAACCAGACCAGAAACCAGGTGTCTTAGTCTTATACTATTGATTTAAAATGTCCTTCGTAATCTCGTATTACCTACCTATCTACCTACCACCTACCGACACATAGCCGATTCCTAAACGGCTATTTGGTCAGCATCACAGCCAGAAGGTATAGGTTTCCCCAATTACTCAAGGTCCAGCCCCCACCAATATTGCGTACAAATTAGATAAATACATGTACTTAGGTCAGAATCAAACCCAAAAGGAGGTAATCCCTTACTGAATGGCTCGCACTATCCAATAGATAAGTATTGGGACCACATATTTGTTCAGAATCACACACTTTTCCCTCCAACTGCAGGGATGAATGGAACAGATGATTATTGGAAACAATAATCCCGACATTTCGAGACCTTGCTTCTTACGACACACTTGAATTTCCCTATAAACTGGATCAATAAATTATCCTAATGGGCCAAAATATGCTGAACATTGCAACGTAGTGCCGTTACTTTGGGTCTGAAGAATGGCCCGTGGCGGATTTTTCCTTGCCTTTTCACTTATAACATGTACCCGCCAAAAGCCAGGTGCTGTATGCGATCTGTCTCAAATAACCAAATAGTATCACTCACTCATTTGTTACTTCATGTATTACCCGTGTTCACTGATGACAGCTTTTCGTACACCATCTCGATCTCATCTTGTGATGGCCTATTATGTCTTGACAGTCGCAGTGCTGAACAGGTGACGCTTGCAACCAGAACTCTACTGGCACTGTTATGCGCTAACCTGTCAGAGGAAGATTGTGGACACGTTTATCATCATAATCAGGCATCTTGCTCACTCATGAGACGTAAGTTGGTGGCATGATGTGTGTGTTTGTGTGGTTCCACCCACCCCGACTGAAGCTACAGTATCGCCACCCTGACCTGCCTGGCCCGAGGGCATCCTGTGAACAGTGAACAGTGCAGAATGCCCTCGGGCCAGGCAGGTCAGGGTGGCAATACTATATGCGAAGATGCGATTCCAGTCGGGGTGAGTGAGTGGTGCTTCTTTCACTGTAATAAAATAGGTGGGCTCAATCATGAGAAATAAGTTGGAGGAATGATGTGCGTGTGCTTGTGCCCGAAAACTACCACCCAAATTGTCTGTTTTACTATCCAAGACTTAGACAGCCGAAGAGTTTAAAGGGTACTATCAGGAACCGGGGGAAAAGAACAACCCACGAGCTGAGTACGAGGAGACATGGAGGTAACCTCGGAAGATCACTTCCGAGCGGCGCGGTAGTTGCATGTTTGCCTCGGTCGCGAACAGTCGTGCTGTCTCAAACCTGTCCTTCGCCCTTGCCGAAAAATAGAACAGCCAGCGGATTTGTTGTGTTGGAATTTAAAGGCCATAACCAAGAAGCTGTTGGGAAGAGAGGAAAAAAAAACAAGATAAACTGCGCCCGTACACAGGTGGAAAAGAACAAGCAATGAGCTGAGCACGAGGAGACATGGAGGGAACCTCGGAAGATCACTTCCGAGCGGCGCGGTAGTTGCATGTTTGCCTCGGTCGCGAACAGTCGTGCGGTCTCAAACCTGTCCTTCGCCCTTGCCGAAAAATGGAACAGCCAGCGGATTTGTTGTGTTGGAATTTAAAGGCCATAACCAAGAAGCTGTTGGGAGGAGAGAAAAAAAGACCTCAAACCCGTCCTACCATGAGCTAGCTAGCATTCACATTGCATTACACAGGTGGAAAAGAACCAATCACCTGAGCACATGGAGGTAACCTCGGAAGATCACTTCCGAGCGGCGCGGTAGTTGCATGTTTGCCTCGGTCGCGAACAGTCGTGCTGTCTCAAACCTGTCCTTCGCCCTTGCCGAAAAATGGAACAGCCAGCGGATTTGTTGTGTTGGAATTTAAAGGCCATAACCAAGAAGCTGTTGGGAAGAGAGGAAAAAAAACAAGATAAACTGCGCCCGTACACAGGTGGAAAAGAACAAGCAATGAGCTGAGCACGAGGAGACATGGAGGTAACCTCGGAAGATCACTTCCGAGCGGCGCGGTAGTTGCATGTTTGCCTCGGTCGCGAACAGTCGTGCTGTCTCAAACCTGTCCTTCGCCCTTGCCGAAAAATGGAACAGCCAGCGGATTTGTTGTGTTGGAATTTAAAGGCCATAACCAAGAAGCTGTTGGGAGGAGAAAAAAAAAGACAAGATAAACTGCGCCCGTACACAGGTGGAAAAGAACCAATCACCTGAGCACATGGAGGTAACCTCGGAAGATCACTTCCGAGCGGCGCGGTAGTTGCATGTTTGCCTCGGTCGCGAACAGTCGTGCGGTCTCAAACCTGTCCTTCGCCCTTGCCGAAAAATGGAACAGCCAGCGGATTTGTTGTGTTGGAATTTAAAGGCCATAACCAAGAAGCTGTTGGGAGGAGAGAAAAAAAGACAAGATAAACTGCGCCCGTACACAGGTGGAAAAGAACCAATCACCTGAGCACATGGAGGTAACCTCGGAAGATCACTTCCGAGCGGCGCGGTAGTTGCATGTTTGCCTCGGTCGCGAACAGTCGTGCTGTCTCAAACCTGTCCTTCGCCCTTGCCGAAAAATGGAACAGCCAGCGGATTTGTTGTGTTGGAATTTAAAGGCCATAACCAAGAAGCTGTTGGGAAGAGAGGAAAAAAAACAAGATAAACTGCGCCCGTACACAGGTGGAAATGAACAAGCAATGAGCTGAGCACGAGGAGACATGGAGGGAACCTCGGAAGATCACTTCCGAGCGGCGCGGTAGTTGCATGTTTGCCTCGGTCGCGAACAGTCGTGCGGTCTCAAACCTGTCCTTCGCCCTTGCCGAAAAATGGAACAGCCAGCGGATTTGTTGTGTTGGAATTTAAAGGCCATAACCAAGAAGCTGTTGGGAGGAGAGAAAAAAAGACCTCAAACCCGTCCTACCATGAGCTAGCTAGCATTCACATTGCAATTTGCGTTGTTGCTTATCTTAACCCTTTCACGGCACTTTTAATAGTTTCCGGTTGTATTTTAAGAAGGGTTTATCGCGTGTGAGGGAGTACACTCCTCCCCGCCCCCCCCCCCCCCCCCCACTGGTCACTGGAAGGATGGAGTGCGAGGTCTTGGCAGCTACCAACCAAGCTCTGTCCATTGTCGAAGAGAGGATGACGGTCAACAAGCTGCAACTTGCTCCTGAGAAGACGGAGGGCCTTGATCGTTCTAGTCGCTGGCCCCTCCGCCCAATGGCCTTTCGTGTCGGGGGGCTTGATGTCGCCCCTGCCTCACAACTGAAGTATTTAGGGGTCTGGCTATACACGGCACTCCAAACAGTGGATTTGTGGTCTTGACGTTCAAAGGGCACAATCAGGAAGATGTTGGCAGGAGGAAAATGAAACAAGGGACGAAGAACACCCCATGAGCTGGGCGCGAGGGGACATAGAGGTTCCGGAAGACCACTTCCGAGTGGTGGGTGTGCCACAACTATTGACTGAAATTGGCTGGCTGCCATAGGATTCAACAGAAATACACGGGATTACGACAACTGCCGCCGACTATATATACTGGATCAACTTAGGGGTAAGTTCCTGTCCATTATATATTATGATATCCCCTTCATATATTATGGCTAGCAAGAAAGTAAAAATGGCCCTATGTGTATTGATATCAGACGTCAGGCGTGTATGAGATAAAGCCTTCACAATTGTTCCCGAAAAATCGGCAGGAAGACCATTCACGACCAGTGAGAAAAAGGTTTTTTTTTTCTAGCTATCCGACGTCAGGCGTGTATGAGATAAAGCCTTCACAATTGTTCCCAAAAAATCGGCTGCGAGAGCAGGAGGACAATTCACGACCGGTGAGAAAAAGGTTTTTTTTTTGCTATCCGACGTCAGGCTGAGAATGAGATAAAGCCTTCACAATTGTTTCCGAAAAATCGGCAGGAAGACCATTCACGACCGGTGAGAAAAAGATTTTTTTTTTTTTCTAGCTATCCGACGTCAGGCTGAGAATGAGATAAAGCCTTCACAATTGTTCCCGAAAAATCGGCAGGAAGACCATTCACGACCGGTGAGAAAAAGATTTTTTTTTTCTAGCTATCCGACGTCAGGCGTGTATGAGATAAAGCCTTCACAATTGTTCCCGAAAAATCGGCTGGGAGAGCAGGAAGACCATTCACGACCGGTGAGAAAAAGGTTTTTTTTTTGCTATCCGACGTCAGGCTGAGAATGAGATAAAGCCTTCACAATTGTTTCCGAAAAATCGGCAGGAAGACCATTCACGACCGGTGAGAAAAAGATTTTTTTTTTTTTTCTAGCTATCCGACGTCAGGCGTGTATGAGATAAAGCCTTCACAATTGTTCCCAAAAAATCGGCTGGGAGAGCAGGAAGACCATTCACGACCGGTGAGAAAAAGGTTTTTTTTTCTAGCTATCCGACCTCAGGCTGAGAATGAGATAAAGCGTTCACAATTGTTCCCGAAAAATCGGCAGGAAGACCATTCACGACCGGTGAGAAAAAGCTTTTTTTTTTTCTAGCTATCCGACCTCAGGCTGAGAATGAGATAAAGCCTTCACAATTGTTACCGAAAAATCGGCAGGAAGACCATTCACGACCGGTGAGAAAAAGGTTTTTTTTTTTCTAGCTATAGGTACCTACAGTAGGTAAGCAATAGGTAGGTACCTAGGTATATAGGAGTCACCAACCCCACAGAAACCCCGTGACAGATCTTCTTGGTGTCAGAAGTCAAAAAGATCCCACCAGGAGAGCAAAACATGAAAAATTATTAATTTTGAGCACAATGCGTTTCCTCAAGCAACTGTTAACTGACTCCTTTGACTAGAATGTTGGGAGGTCCAATGTCTGTTCCTGTTCAATACCCCGACCCTCGTTATACTTTTGTGCTCAACACGTACAGAGGAATACTGGTGAAAGCCATTATTACCAACCCAGGTTTCAGGGGGACCACAACCAGCAGGCAGCGTACAGCCCTCGAGGTTTTGACAGGAGAAATCAGTATCAGGGGTACTCGTACCAAAACACGGCCCGAGGATACCAGCAACGTTTATTACATGCTTGACAGCAAAAATGATGGCGGAACTTGAGTCTTAAAAATTGTGTGTATTTTACAGTAAGCCCAGCCCGAATCCATGGTAGCGCCTCCATTGTGTCATGAGGTGCTGACGATACGAGCAAGATGAGGACGGACGCCTACCCGCCTTCTATACCCCGACAGCCTTAGAGGAGGGTCACTCGGGTCACTCAGTCTCTCGAGGAGAGAGCTACAGATGAATCTGAAGTCTGTAGCACGAGCAGCAGACACTATTTCGTCATGGGACAGCCAAAATCAATACTGCAGCATCCCAATTTCTTCAGGTGGAGGCAGCTGGCACGGGGAACCTTACAGGTTAGTGAAAGATGCATAAGAGACGCAGCATATTATTATGTTGGGAAGTGGAAAAGTAGAAGAAGCAAGAGGACAACAATATGCAGGGCACGGGGAACCATACAGGTCAGTGATGAAGATGCATAAGAGACGCAGCATGTATAGAACAGTCAATAAGAAATAATAGAAGAGCGAAATGAATACAGAAATAGAAATAAAGAACACTTGTAAAATGGTGAACGGGAAGAATCGAGGGGAGAGACGCTACCAACAACCATCCGCAGGACGTGAGACGAAACAAATGCTAAGACAGACCTTCTGAGTGAGCCACCCGTGCAGTGAAGGCGACGACTGACAGAAGGAAGGAGCCTGAGGAGCAAGAGGGGATATTGAGGTTCCGGAAGACCACTTCACACAGGGCTGAGGACACCCAGCGTCAACATCCACAGAAATTCCATGCTCTAGTGCAGACCGAGGTTGTTGGCGACTGCGGAGCTGGACCATATGTTGTACGGCAGCTGCACGTACCTACCCGAAAGAAGAAAATAAATTGCCCCTGTCCTGCCATGTAAATTGTAACAGTTAGAGCCAGTACTTACCACATTTACCCATTAAATGACTAAACCGGCCTGCATAGTACAGTACACCGGGTACCCTGGGAATTGACAAACGTGCAAGAGGTCGGCAGGAAAAATTTGACCACGAACACCCCGTGAGCTGGGCAAGAGGGGATATTGAGGTTCCGGAAGACCACTTCACACAGGGGTAAGAACACCCCATGAGTTGGGCAAGAGGGGATATTGAGGTTCCGGAAGACCACTTCACACAGGGGTAAGAACACCCCATGAGTTGGGCAAGAGGGGATATTGAGGTTCCGGAAGACCACTTCACACAGGGGTAAGAACACCCCATGAGTTGGGCAAGAGGGGATATTGAGGTTCCGGAAGACCACTTCACAGGGGTAAGTACACCCCATGAGTTGGGCAAGAGGGGACATGGAGGTCAAACTCGTCCTATTGTGTTCTAGCTAGCATTTACATTGCAATTCGCGTTGTTGTTAATCTTAACCCTTTCACGGCACTTTTAGTAGTGTTCGGTTATATTTTAAAAAGGGTTCATCATGTATGAGGGGTCCCCCCCCCCCCCCCCCCCCCAAATGGGAACATTTGGAACAAACTCATGGACGCTCAGACAAGACACAATGAGGTGTGATGTTGTAGATGATAGATGGGTGATGGCTATCGTACAGTTATGAAACGCCTGGGGCAGACGCCCCCGACGGAGCTCTTGAAGATAGTTGTAGCGAGCCTTTTTCCGTCCCACCCAGAGGCATCCTTTGTCTGTCTAGTTCCCCAGGACCCGGATGTCCCCGGCTTTACCGTCAAGCTGAATGAAGCATTTGAGCGCCTTCATGCCCACAGAAGCCGGGGCCAAATGGAATACCCCCAGAAATCGTGGGACTGGCGGTGGGCCTGAATCACGATGTTCTACTGAGGGTAGAACACCCCATGAGCTGGGCAAGGGGTGACATGGAGATTCCCCCAAAATGGAACCTTTGGAACTCATGGACGCTGAGACGAGCTACAATGACACCGGAGCAGCCCGTCCCCCACTGGGGAGTGTGAAAGGTTTCCACCAGTAGCGAGTACAATACAATTACACAACGAATTAGAGAAAAAAAAAGCTAAATGAAGATGTGCGTAGGATTGGAGCTCAGATCCTTACTCCGTGTTGCATTTGTGTCTTTTTTTTTGTTTTTTTTTTGTTTTTGGAGTTCATAAGGCAAAAGTGAGTGAGTGATACATTTTGGTTATAGCCAGACTACCGCAATGAAAAAGTTAGTGAGGTTCCAGTTAGAAACTGCCTAGTGAACCTAACTGCTCTCAGAAGCCTGTGAAATGCAGATGGGTCTTCAAGACTTCAAAATAAAAAGATATATCCAAGGAAACAAACCGAAATACAAAGCAAGACTATGCGCTGGATTTTTTCGGCAATTTACCGAAGAATTCACAGAAACATAGGCACTCATTTAGGAATTTTCAACCTCAGTTAATAATACGTCGCAACGGCTGAGATGTTTATATAGTGCGATGACTCAGCGCATTCCTCCTCAACAACGCAACAGCCGTCAACCGCGGGGGCTTTTTGTGCACCTCTTCGTGTCCCCCTCCCCCTGGTAGGGGAAGGTGTCAGAAGTAATGTCAGAGCAAACTCCACCGAGTATTGCATACGTTATTTTCCGCCATGCAGAACAATCTCAAATGTCTCAACCCATTTGAAATCGCTCACACGGAGCTCTGCATCCAAACCTCAATGAGTTGTGTGAGACTGCTAACTGGATGGACTCAGTGCAGAAGACCCTACTGCCATTATGTCATTATCATGTTATGTGAATACATAGGAAATTTCAGGAAAAATTAAATCATAACTTTTTCTAATAAGGAGTGAATTTCACATACTCTACCATGTCCTATTCCCCTATAAATTCACTACAGTGTTGTAATGAGGTGACTTTTCCTATTTTTTTAGGAAACTGCTAGATATTTACTTGTTCCGATATGTAATGTCTTTTCAATGACAGAAATTAACTGGCTATATTGTAATTATACGATCAGTTAATTTTGAACAAATTTTTAGTGACAAAAATCACTCGATTGTAAAACCACAAAAAGCCAGTTAATTTTGGACGTTAAAAAGTCGTATTATATTTCAGAATATTTAAATAGGTATCCATCCAATATCCAGGTAGCCTATCCAACAGTGTGTCGTCAGAAAATTGTCGAAAAAAAAAACGTAGACAAATAACAGTTGAATATTCCGTATACGTATAAGTAACTTCCGAAATTAACACACTACATTGTGATTTTACGATCGATTGATTTTTGTCAGTAAAAAATTAATTGATTATAATATGATCATCAGCAATATAGCCTTGGACGTTAAGAATGCATCGGGCCTCTTATACCTTTCTTGGGCTATTTCGGTCTCCCTCTGGAGTATCAGCGTTTCCGGTATCAAAAGACTATAAAATAGAAACAGGTGCTTGTTTACCCCGGCATTGTAGGTACTACAACAAGTGTACAGTGGTGGAGAATCTTTCGTTTTTTTCTTATACCTCGAAAGAAATCAGGTATCGGAATATTCAAAGCAATGCGTCTAAGTAATAGGTACTAGTGAGGAAAAAATTCGCAGTCAGAGAGACAAGTTTTGCGATAAAAGTTACAGGAATATTTTTGCTAGGCACGTCCACCATAAGCTAAACGTAGGAGCTCGAAGTAGGGCAAGAATGAGTTCGTCCTCAGTTCGTTTGGTCTTGCCATATGACGGAAAAATACAGTTTGTGGCTGTTCAGTGCGATCCATCCGCAGAGATTATAAATTGGCGAGCAGCACGTTAGGGAGGCTCGTTTCTTCTTCGAGTTATTTATCACCCCAACCCGCGTATCTGCGGTTGCACCCGCTCCGTCTAAAGGGGCCCTTAGGTGATCTCGTCCGCCGTTTTTTATGGTCGGAAAAAACGTAAACAAATAGCGATTGTATATTCCGTCTTAACCAAATTATTTCCTTTTGCAGGTGCGCACTTCCGCACCTGCTTCTGACGGTGTTGGTGTTCCTGGACCATCATCACGTGTTAGCACAGAGCTGGTGCGCACTTCCGCACCTGCTTCTGACGGTGTTGGTGTCCCAGGTGCTTCTGACGGTGTTGGTGTTCCAGGACCATCATCACGTGTCAGCACAGAGCTGGTGCGCACTTCCGCACCTGCTTCTGACGGTGATATTATTGATCGCTTTAAGGACTGAAAAATCTGATACAAAGTGTCGGAGATTTCACCAGGATGTACTACTGTACTCTGAGGTGCCAAAAGGATTTGAAATTATAATTTTTTTAAATAGGTTTTTAGATATTATTGATCGCTTTAAGGACCTCACAACTCGAAATGAACTCGGAAAATGGAAAAAGAAAAAGGCGAGCGCGCCACTGAGAAATCTGATACAAAGTGTCGGAGATTTCGCCAGGATGTACTACTGTACTCTGAGGTGTCAGAAGGATTTGATATTAGAATTTTTTTAAATGGGTTTTTAGATATTATTGATAGCTTTAAGGACCTCACAACTCGAAACGAGCTCTGAAAATGGAAGAAAAAAGCGAGCGCGCCACTGAGGAATCTGATACAAAGTGTCGGAGATTTTGCCAGGATGTACTACTGTACTCTGAGGTGTCAGAAGGATTTGAAATTAGAAATTTTAGTTGAGCCGTGTAAGAACCCAAAAAGCGGTCGATCTAGCTGGTGCGCACTTCCGCACCTGCTTCTGACGGTGATATTATTGATCGCTTTAAGGACTGAGAAATCTGATACAAAGTGTCGGAGATTTCACCAGGATGTACTACTGTACTCTGAGGTGTCAGAACGATTTGAAATTAGAATTTTTTTTAATGGGTTTTTAGATATTATTGATAGCTTTAAGGACCTCACAACTCGAAACGAGCTCTGAAAATGGAAGAAAAAAGCGAGCGCGCCACTGAGGAATCTGATACAAAGTGTCGGAGATTTTGCCAGGATGTACTACTGTACTCTGAGGTGTCAGAACGATTTGAAATTAGAAATTTTAGTTGAGCCGTGTAAGAACTAGAGATGTAAAAAAACGTTTTTTTTTCAAACGGTGAAAAAAAAACAGAAAAAAACGCAGAAAAAAAAACGGTTTTTTTTTCAGAATTACGTTTTTTTCAGGATTCAAACAAATATGATACCTACACTGTAGCACACCAGCTAGACCAGCTCAGGGCGGCTGAGGTACTTGGTACTTCACTTTAGAATGTATTAATTAATTATAATTAACCAGTTTTGGGTTTTTGAAGATCTAAAATGCCTGGAATACCAGTTATAGTAATTCATTTAAATATCAATTTAAATATTTAAAGATTTTCTCTGGATGTCAGCGAATAAAATAACGCCTTCAGCGTGGTGGGCAGGAATATGTTCGGGAACTCAACTGGCTCAGGTGGCTGCGGCATTTTTAAACTTGCCAGCAACATCTGCGTCTTGTGAACGATCTTTCAGTTCGTACGGCCACATTCATACCAAAAAAAGAAACAGATTGACCAACGTAAGAGCTGGTAAACTGGTATTTATATGCCACAACCGGCATTTGCTCAACCCAGGCCCAGCTGCACGCAGCAAAAAGAAAGAAGAAAAAGAAGAATCAGAATCAGAATTTGATGATTTTGATGATTTGATTGTTTGTTTATTAAAGGTATTTTGGGACAAGTGGAAAATTTTCAGTTTTAGTTAGATTTTGTACTTAGGACTAGGAGCCATTCCGTCAATTGCAGTTAGGTCCATTTAACTAGAGATAAAATCGATACCAGGAATTGAGAATACCAATTAGGTAAATTTACTTACGGTACGATTGACGGAATTGGGCCCTAAAATTATAATTCTCGGGTCAAAAAGCTGTAAAAATGTTAGGAAACTTAGTCCTGAAAAAAAACGAAATTTCGTGAAAAAAAAACGCTAGAAAAAAAACGGTGAAAAAAAAAAACAAAAAAAATCCCTTTCGGCAGCCCCGAAAGGCGTATAAAATCATTTAGAAAGACGGATAAGAAGATTTTCAGTTGATCCAATTGCATTATCTACAATAACAAACGGAGGAATTGAGTTTTGAAATTTCACCCCCCCCCCCCCCCCCCTTAACAAGAAAATGAAAGTGATTTTACAAACAACTTTTTCAGACAAAAGTTGTAGATATTATTAATAGAAACTCATAGCGAAAAGAATAAACTCAATATCTCACCAAATAAATGAGTTATGACGTTTTGAAAATTCAACCCCCCACCCCCTGCCTAAACGGTGCGTCGGACGAAAAACTTGTTCAGACAAAAGTTGTAGGTAATATTGAGGCAAATGCATTACAAAACAAAAGAACTCGATAACACAATAACAAACGGAGGAATTGAGTTTTGAAATTTCACCCCCCCCCCCCCCCCTTAACAAGAAAATGAAAGTGATTTTACAAAAAACTTTTTCAGACAAAAGTTGTAGATATTATTAATAGAAACTCATAGCAAAAAGATAAAACTCAATATCTCACCAAATAAGTGAGTTATGACGTTTTGAAAATTCAACCCCCCACCCCCTGCCTAAACGGTGCGTCGGACGAAAAACTTTTTCAGACAAAAGTTGTAGGTAATATTGAGGCAAATACATTACAAAACAAAAGAACTCGATAACACCCCTAGGACACAAGTTATGAATTTTTTTGTGCGCAAAACCCTCTTTTTCCACCCCTATTCAACCATTAAGGGTGGGATCAAAAAACGTTACAAAGAAAAGTTGTAGGTAGTACTGTTGGACGACCCTCAGACAAATTTTCGTTTCATTAGTTTTAATATTAAGGGAGTTATGGACAAAAAACCAGATTTCGAAAAAGTCCCCCCATTTCCCCCCCCTTGGTCCGATTTCCCCCATTAACGAACTCGACCGAGATTTTAGTCCCTTATATTTTATTAAATAGTCAAAACCAATTATTTTTCAAAAATACGGCTGCTAGCGTGTTCACAAGGAAGTGAAAATGATAGATAGATAGATGTATATATATATATATAAACTTTTGAACTGATGGTGGTTTTGGGATCCAGGGGTCATAAAAAGAATAACTGTGAAGAAATTTTTCAAAAGTGAGACTACTGGTACGACTACAATAGGTAGATTTTTCTTCGAAATCTACCTAAAAACAGAACGGTTTTTTTTCATTTACATCTCTAGTAAGAACCCAAAAAGCGGTCGATCTAGCCGAGTTGCGGTTTCTGACAGCACGAAGTAGGATAGGGAGCTTAGCCAGGCCGGGCCCGGCAGCACTGAGTTACCTATCCTACACTATGATATAAAAAACCATGACGCATGCATCGTGGCTCTTTCGGGGTAAATCAAGCAACTTCCCCAGGAGAGTTTTCAATTGCAAATTATTACCAGTTTTTTTTAAAGCTACCGGTGCAATAAATAAATGAGCTTGTTTAGGAGGAAGTTACCTCATTAAAAAAAAACTAATGAAATAGGCAATTGACGGATTATTGCCAATTAAAATTTTGAAAATAATCACCTCGGGAGCGTGAACATAGAACAGAATTGAATACATCTTAACACAATGCACCTCACTCTGCTGATTGCAATTACAATTTTCACCCCCCTGATTTTCGCAAATGTATTTGTATTGTATCCCCGTCACTAACACCTACCCCGAGGCTGCTATGCAACCTGAAAATATAACTAGCATTCGAAAAGCAATTACTGTATATGTCTATCACATGTAAAAACAGTCACAAATCACCCACCCATCGGAGATGTTGAGACTAAATAATCATACATGTCAGAGCCAGGACTATTCCATGTGACGGAACCCTCGAGCATTGTAATCAAACAAATAATGAGAGACTCCTGCTTTCAAGTTATCCGAAATGAAATGAGGGAAATGGCATCCGTAGAGACGTGCATTTAAGATTAAACAGGAACAACGATGTTTATTTACGCTCACGTAACTAAAGAAAAACACTTTTTCGCATACTGCCATAGTAACTAACCTTCTCAGGGTGGTTTTCATCAGACCTTAAAGTATACAAGTATACAATAGTGCCTCCTCACGAACAGATTTAACTATCTAGCACTAAAACTGTTCAATGAGCTTTCAGATCTGGTCAAAACTGGAAGAAAAAAAAGCCGACGCTCCAAGAATCTAATACAAAGTGTCGGAGATTTTGCAAGTATGTCCCACTGCACTACAGGGTGCCGGAAGGTTTTTTATTTATAATTGATCATTGAGCAGTATAAGGACCGCAAAAGCGGTCAAAATCACCTGTGGCGGAGCACTCGCCACTACTGTATATTAAGAGGATTTCTTTGAGTTTTTGGATATTATCGTTGAGCGGTCTAATGACCACTTAACTCGAGGTGGATTTGAAAATGTATCAAGGATTGAGGAAAAGGGAAGGAACATTTACAAAGTCTGATACAAAGTGTCGGAGATTTTACAAGTAGGTATGCCCCACTGTACTACAGGGTGTCAGAAGGATTTGAATTAGAAATGATCGTTGAGGTTAGAATAAGGACCGCAAGAGCGTTCAAAATCACCTGCGGCTGAGCACTCGCCACTGCTGTATATTAATTAGTTTTTTTTAAAGTAACTATGTATACGTAGGAAGGTCCAGAAGTCCGTGGCCTAGCCTAGAAGGATATGTTTTTCAGGCATATGATGTTGTTTACTGTGTAGGTACATTCTTCACCAGAACTGATACCAAGTTACAGCATTCTATGTTTGTTAGTTTAGTCTCACGGTAACCGCTAGTGCATGCATGTTAGGTGATGGGCTTCCGACTTTACAAAAAGCGGAGAAGGTGAGAGTTTTTGAATTTGTGTGGGGAAGAGCCTGATGACTGCATCGCTAGAATTTTGACCGGAGATGAAACCTGGGTCCATCTGAATGATCCTGAGTCCAAACGAGAATCGATGGAGTGGAGGAGGAAAAGTGAGGGGGCCCCAAGAAAGTTTAAAGTCTAACCCTCAGTGGGTAAGGACATGGCCACCATTTTCTGGGACCACCAGGGAATATTGATGATCGACTACTTAGAAAAGGGCCATACTGTGACCGGACAATACTACGCTAATGTACTAAGGTAGTTAAGAATCAAAATTACGGAAAAGAGACGCGCTTCTCCATGATAACGCCCCCGCCCACACCTCGGAAATCGGAAGGGCTGCCATTGTGGAGTGCGGCTTCGAAACTATCCAACACCCTTCCTCAAGCGATTATTTTCTGTTTCCGGCGTTGAAAAAATCACTGAGGGGAAGACGATTTGGGAGCCATGAAGACATGAATACGGCTATAAATGACCACTTTGACACCAAGTCGGAAAATGTTTTTTTTGACGGACTTAAAAAATTACTAGCACGATGCAATAAGTGCGGTGAAGTTCAGAGAGGAGAATACATAGAAAAATAAGGTAGGCCTAATTTTCCTAGCTGCCCTCCTTCTAGGGTACGCCACGGACTTCTGGACCTTCCCCCGTAATATATAATAAGGTAGATGACTTTCAAGGAAAATCGGGGGTCGAACGCAAGCGGGTATTGCAAGATGTAGCCACTTGGTGGAACTCGACCTTTTACGTGATAGAACGGTTTATAGAACTGGAAAAGTCGATAAGGTCAGGTATTGGTCTCCTCGATCTGGACCCGGAATGTCAACCACTAAGGGTGCGTCCTACCATACTCGGTTAACGGTTAAACCCCAGTTAAAGTCAGTTTTTACCGTGAAATAATTGGAATTTAACTGGAGTTTAACGTTAATCGAGTATGGTGGGACGCACCCTAAGCACCTAAACGAATGGGGCTTGATAAGGAGTTTCTAAGGATTCTAAGGCCCTTTGAAAGAGCCACAAAATGCATCATGCAGAGCATCCTCTATAATCCCTGAACCGCCTTGACAAGCAAATGAATAAACACATCAACCAGAAGCAGTTTTGAGCTGTCGGCGCGTCAGTGCCATGCAAAAGAGTGTTCTTGCAGGCCGCGAACGTTTACACTAAAAAAATAGCAGCCTTAAAACCAAAAACAGTCTCCCAAATTTTATTTTTTCATGAAAATTGGAAGGAGTTCGAATAAATATGACGTAAAAATTTATAGACAGGTATTTCCGCAATCTGATAGTAATCTTATTTCTAATGACCTAAACAGTGTTTTGTCTGTATATTCGGTATAGTATCGCCACCCTGGCCTGCCTGGCCCGAGGGCATTCTGCACTGTTCACAGAATGCCCTCGGGCCAGGCAGGTCAGGGTGGCGATACTATACTATGGTAAACATGGTACTGATTGGAAATTATGGATTGCAGTGGAGTGCCCACTTGCAGCGCACACTCGCACAGCCACACAAAACTGAAAACAAATTACAGAGTAGAGGAGCGGTGATTAAGTCACTGTTATTCGTCATTGTGACTTTGTGCATGAGGAGCAGCCACTGGTTAGGGTAGCGACAGAATTTTGTCGCGTTTAACAACTCTCGCGTTTCATTTCCTTTTATGCTGTATTCCACTATTTATATGACCAATTATTAAAGAAAAATAAACAAAAGAAAAAACACACCAGGGTCAACTGTTGGGTAGACAGCACTCGCTGACACTAGTTTACATGGGCCAGCAACTGAGGCCTCCAGCCAGAGAAGGGAGAAGGATTTATATCTTTTGCCAGTATGAGATAGTACGGGAAACGGGAAACAGCTGTGTTTTTTCAAATTAATTCACTCCTTTCACCAGTCCAACTTAGGGTGCGTCCCACCATGCCCAGTTAAAATTAAACTGGAGATTTTGTTCTTATGTTTACCATGTTAAATTTAACATGGTAAATCTCCAGTTTAATTTTAACTGGGCATGGTGGGACGCACCCTTATTGTATAATATGTTAGCTTATCCCAAGGTAGAGATAGGTACAGGATGGTTTGGCTCTTCCATTATACAATTTATCTTAGTTGGACCTCCTGCCTTCAATACCTTCCCACTGTGTAAGTTGTTCTAGAGGTGAGGATGCCCACAGACCCTCTCTCAGGTCCTCTGGTAGGTTAGACATCGTACCTGTTTTTGTTGGGGGCAGTTTACCTACTGTAAGCGCCCGGACACCTACCCGCGATTCCGGTCGGGGTGGGTAGAAGGGTGACCAACCAATAAAACCCACCTGGGGGGGGGGGGGGGGGGTCAATTTACGTTTTTTTTTTGTTGATGATTTTTTTGTTGTTAAGGTGTTAGCAGAACGGGAATAGTACAGTTGGTATCTCTATATATGCGCCAGCTGTTTCAGCGGGAAAGGAAGAAAGAAACTAACGGGCAATAACCCCATTTGGAATTATAGAAGGGTAAAAAGCAGTGGGGCTCACGTCTGAGAACCGGATTAGCACCTCGGAAAGCGGGGAAGGCAACCCCCGCACCACCAACAATTAGGAAGAAAATAATCCCTTCTGATCCAGCGTAAACCGGGAACCCACATAAAGGTAGCCCAGAAGATCTTTCCCGGATTTTTGGTCTTTAATTAGGCGTTAAGCTCCTAAAATATAGCAAAAAATACATCCCCTTCGTCGTAAACTCGTAGTTCTCGGTAAAAACCTCGAACTGAACGGAGGTTTTAACTTTAACCTATGGAGAGGGTGGAAACGGCTATGCGATCTTACACCTAACTTAGGGTGCGTCCCACCATGCCCAGTTAAAATTAAACTGGAGATTTTGTCCTATGTTTACCATGTTAAATTTAACTTTTAAATTGAATTTAACATGGTAAATCTCCAGTTTAATTTTAACTGGGCATGGTGGGACGCACCCTTACTAAGCTAAAAACACGACCCACAACACTGATCTATCGGACTTCACAGGTCTAACTGAAGTCCATAAGCTCAACATTGTGTTTTCGCTCAATAAGCTAACGAATGGATGGTTATTTTCACCCTAAGGTTGGAGCCCTCCATACCCAGTTAACTGTTAAACCTCTGTTAAATTCAGGTTTTACTATAAACTAATGGAGTAAATTGGTTCGTAAATCCAAGATGGCCATTGGCAACGGCTGGTAATAGAACAAACAAAGTGTGTTTTCCATAGAGCAGCTGTGGTGATTCTGAACAAATAGGGAACCAATAAGTATCGAAGGGTAGGTACTAAGCTAAGATACCTGTTGGAGTGGAATGTAATAGTCTGATGGCTGACTTAATTAATTTCTATATTATCGCATTTTAGGTTCTGATCACTAAATAAAAAATTATCAGACATTCAAGACCAGATTTTAGGTTGGTATAGGAGGTGAAAATACCCAAAGTGACGTATCATTGGCTATTTCTGCTAAGCTCCGCATCTTCTGCAACCTATCTCACTGTAAGCTAACTGTAGGAACCATTAAGAAAAGATTACGATATATTATTAAGTGTGACAAGGACAAGCTACTCTACTCTCTCAAATATGATACAGGAATTCGAAATTTTCAACCCGCTATATCTAAGAAGGGAGAACTCTGCAGAAAATTTAGGGTTTAAAACCAAACAAAAACACTTCGTATCTCCAAATTCGATAGCTTGCAACAAGCTCATTTGCGAGTTCAAACTCCAGTAGACCTCGTAAGATTTTCCACCTATCATGGAAAAAGTGAGTGCCGAATGTTCCAGAGTCCACCGTAAACTGTAGGTCCCCATCACAGCTGGTACACATGCCAGAGGTTGTTAATCAATTCTGGAGTGCGCCCCATACCTATAGAGAACACATATTGCTGATTGAGTTGAAAGAATTCTCCCAGGGAGTGATAATAGCCGTGGTGTGGATAAACTCCAGCAGGTGTATTTCCTTTCTCGAACGCCAGCAAACCCACCCAACTAACGCCTTCAAATTTTATTGTAAGAAGATAAGGTACGCCATGATGCAATATACGGAGAACAGTTCTTCTTACAATAAATTTTGAAGGTGTTAGTTGGGTGGGTTTGCTGGCGTTCGAGAAAGGGAATACACCAACAGGGGGATTGGTTTCTTCAGGAGTGAAACCTATGTTCATCACTAGGATCAATAGATTTACTTTCGATTGATGTCCAAATAATTTTTTAAAATGTTACATCAGTCAACAAAAAAATAGTTCAAGCACATTGGGCTTCGTTTTGTAGACTGTAAAAAGGTATGTTTTCTTCCGTAGATGGGATACAAGAAGAATGTAAAGAGGAAGAGCAGATTTGTTCTGAGATTGGAGCCAAGCCAGAGGAATTGTGTGATGCCTCCACCAAGCCACCACCTCATCACAGCATCAGTAAACAGAAGTGTGGCGGGAAATCGTCTTCCTACCGCAGTGGGCGGAGTTGCAAAGGGAAAACTGATGTAGCGATCCAACTTGTTGAGAAACATTACTTATGTAACTTCTGCGACAAGAAGTTTTCTAATCTGAATAATCTGAAGCTACACCGTAGAACACATGCAGACGAAAAACGTTTTCTATGTACTAACTGTGGCAAAAAGTTTCTTTGGCCAAGTGGTTTGAGTGCTCATATTAAGACACACGCAAGGGAAAAACCCTACTGTTGTAATTATTGTGGTAAGAAGTTTTCTCAGAAGGGTGGCTTGGAAAGTCATAAATTAATCCATACAGGAAAACAACCATATCAGTGTAATGACTGTGGCAAGGCTTTTTCTCACCCGAGTGGTTTGAGTGTTCATATTAGAACACACACAGGGGAAAAACCTTACTCTTGTAATTATTGTGGCCGAAAGTTTACTGTGAAGAGTGGTTTGGATAGTCACGTAAGAACACATACAGGGGAAAAACCTTACTGTTGTAATTATTGTGGCCGGAAGTTTTCTCAGAAGTTTGGCTTGGATAGTCATATAAAAACACATACAGGGGAAAAACCCTATCAGTGTAATGACTGTGGCGGCTTTTTCTCACACGAGTGGTTTGAGTGTTCATATTAGAACACACACAGGGGAAAAACCTTACTCTTGTAATTATTGTGGTCGAAAGTTTACTGTGAAGAGTGGTTTGGATAGTCACGTAAGAACACATACAGGGGAAAAACCTTACTGTTGTAATTATTGTGGCCGGAAGTTTTCTCAGAAGTTTGGCTTGGATAGTCATATAAAAACACATACAGGGGAAAACCCCTATCAGTGTAATGACTGTGGCGGCTTTTTCTCACACGAGTGGTTTGAGTGTTCATATTAGAACACACACAGGGGAAAAACCTTACTCTTGTAATTATTGTGGTCGAAAGTTTACTGTGAAGAGTGGTTTGGATAGTCACGTAAGAACACATACAGGGGAAAAACCTTACTGTTGTAATTATTGTGGCCGAAAGTTTACTGTGAAGAGTGGTTTGGATAATCACGTAAGAACACATACAGGGGAAAAACCTTATCAGTGTAATGACTGTGGCAAGGCTTTTTCTCGCATGAGTTGTTTGAGTGCTCATATAAAAATACATACAGGGGAAAAACCTTACTCTTGTAATTATTGTGGCCGGAAGTTTACTGTGAAGAGTTATTTGGATAGTCACGTAAGAACACATACCGGAGAAAAACCTTATCAGTGTAATGACTGTGGCAAGGCTTTTTCTCACATGACTAGTTTGAGTGTTCATATTAGAAGACACACAGGGGAAAAACCTTACTGTTGTAATGACTGTGGCAACAAGTTCTTACTGAAGCATTCTTTAAGGGAACACATACAGAAATAAAACTGGGGTGGTGATTCTGAACAAATATTGTCAGCTGAAGATTATGGGAATCAAGCCTAGACCTTCTGATTGCTCATCAGATGCCCCTACCACCTCACTCTTGGAAAAGAGACATATATGGTTCTAAAAAAAACACAGTGCTTTTAAAATTATTTTCTGTTCAAAACAAGGAGACTGAAGAAGGGTCACACTGCTTAGTCTATTCACCCCTGGTTATGACTGACGTTACTTTCATCCAAGAGTAAGGTGGGCTATCCATATAGCAGAATAATACTTCACTAAATCATAAGCATGTCTTGTTTATTTCCGAAGGAGACTTCAGTTTTGATTTGAGTCCACGGCCCTGTAAGGTTCGCTATATTGAACCACTAAACTGCTGCTCCCGACCTACCGCAATATTCCCCGGTGCATCACATCTAACCAGTTACCTGTAATCGCTGTAACATCACTAATTCAAGGGCGCGCTGCAAATTTTGGATTTCCCTGTAATTTCTCTGTTCAAGCCTTATTTGAAAATGCTAATCCAAATCCCAATCCCGGTTAATTCTGTTGTTCAACCTGACCTAGTGCACTCAGTGTTTTACGGCACACAAAAAGACAAGAGGATGTTGGAGGGGAAGAGAGGATGTAAAGCTCCAGAGTTCCTACCTAAAGCCTAAGTAGTATAGTGTCCATCCAACCATCCATATAGCGCTATCGTCCCGAAAAGTTGTTGCCTTTCACCATCCTGCAGATAGCGGTCTTATATCGTTAGTAAGTGGACTTAAGGGTCCGGTATACCTGACGGTGCATTTTTTGCCGCCCATAAGATTAACATTGCGAGCGGCGATTCATATTCAAGGTTTACCCTTGGTTGGAAAGACACAAAATTTTGCCCTAACGATGTTCTAGGGAGTGTTCGAAGCAGATTTCCCATTTCTTTACTGGTTTTCGAGATACAGCACTTTTCTTGAGGTATGCGATGCTAGCATTTGCAAAACAGTTGCAATAAAAGAAACCAGTGAGAAATTGGGAAATCTGCTTCGAACACTCCCTAGAACATTGTTAGGGCTAGGTACAGGCAAACTTTTGTGTCTTTCCAACCAAGGGTAAACCTTTAAAATGAATCGCCGCTCGCAATGTTAATTTTATGGGCGGCAAAAAATGCATCGTCAGGTATAGCGTCCTCTTAACGGCAAGATAAAGTTTTCGGCTACTTCTTCGGTAAAATAAATTTACAAACTTTACCTGGTTTAGAACTAGCGAACTGGCCCTGGTACGACAAATTAATTTATATTATGTCATTACTTACCGGTCGTAGAGACGCCATTTTGAACTACTGCGCGTTTGTAATTAATGATTGGGCATATCAGAAGATGGTAAATGCACCCAGGCACCCCCCTACATTTTATTTTCTTGCGCCTTTGGTTTTATAGTGTTATATTGTGTAGGTTCTTAATTTTCGATTAATATGGGTTAGGTCAGACAGAACTGAAGCCAACATGCACACGTGGATTTAGCGAAGTGCTGACGATGCTGAAAACCTGTATCATGGGAAAAAACACCCTTGCTGAAAGAAATAAATGAAGAGATCTATTACCTGCGCATGAAGATAGCAAAACAATAGGTCAATGTAATGTAAAATTATCAATTTGATAAGTTGAGATCCCAGCTAGTTAAGTCCTATGTAGGCATTGGAGTTAGCCAAATCAGCTTTGAAAATTTCCGTGGACGGAAAATTAATTTGAAAATAGGTCAATGGGTCTACCGAAAGAATCATCAGGCTTCTGATTCTATAGTTCAGACTTTGCGCAGAACTTAGCTGCTCGCTTTGTAGCCCTTTTCTTATTATGGGTGCGTCCCACCATATACTCGGTTAAGAGAAAAACTCCGATTTTCTCGGAAATTTAACATGGGAGCAAATCTCCAGTTTTCTTTTAACTGGGCATGGTGGGACGCACCCTTTGTCAGCTATCAATGAGGATATCTTCAGATTAGTGGGAAACATTCAGGGACCTGGCACACAAAGGATTTGAAGTTGTAGGTCTCGATTTTTGCTTTTATTTAGGTTTGTAGGTTGTATTACACTCGTTTCATTGCGTTTTTTTTTCTGTGGGAAAATCAAGTAAACGACTGAAAATCTTCTAAACAGTCATTACCTTCTCCTTACAATTCCGTGTCCGTTAGAAAAATAAAAGGGTCCGACAATGGTCACACTTGACCTTCTCGCCTCTTCGTAGGCAACTAATTTCCCTACAGAACCGTTGCAGCTATTGAAAGAGTTCAAATCATGTCGTGGTAGGAACTTTTTTTCGTCACTATTTTTAGAATAACTTTTGGTAAGTTCTTCCTGAAACTGGACCTTCTCCGTGATTTCCTGATAATTAATGGAATTTGTCTGATAGGTAGCTTAACATGTAACTTTCTGTAGCTGGGAACTTTTTACCTACACGTTCTGATTCTTTCACAGAAACAAAAACTCATGTAGGAGAACGGCTTCCTCCAAAATATTTTTCCGAATGGCAAGTGGAGAGCAAATTGCAGTTATAAGAAAAACGGCGCGCACGAAGGCCCAAGGGGCAAGACGGCGGAAACTTCATCCGCAAGCCGAAGAAGCATAATAAGAAGAAGAAGGAGGAGGAGAACCCAGTTCGGCATTTTAGTCGCATCGATGTTGTCTTGGTTATTGTAGAAGGTACTGAAAATAAAGCTCGCATTTTTTTTGCGTCTTTGTGTAGGTAGTGAATGTGCTCCTTGTGGACGTCCCTGCGGTAGCTGTGGTCCACGTAGTAGCACCGCATAACATATAATGAGCAGCAACCGGTGGAAAAGCGAATGGAGGACAGGCAACATTCCTGGTTTGGTCACGTGGCAAGAATGGGGAGAGAACGAAAACCGCGAATGTACATGGAGGCGAAGGCACAGGTCAGGAGACCGACCGGAAGACCAAGGAGAACGTGGAAGGAGGGAGTCGAGAAGGTCGCAGCGAGTCAGGGAAAGAACCTACGGCAGCTGCGCAGACTCGCCAGGGACATGGTGGGGTAATGGGGCGAGAAAGTTAAGTGCGACTGTTGTCGTACCCTTTATTTTTTTTAATTTGGCCATAAATGTTTCGTCTTGTCGCTCGGGTCGCGCGTCTTAAATGAAATTACTGTGTGACGAATATTTAGTTCATCGGTGTCCTCCAGGAGTGAGTGAGTGTGTAAAAGTCTCGAGTATGACCATCTAAAGTAAGAACTATTAAGTGTTAGGAATTAACGTAGTGATTGGAGTTTGGCAGATTTGAACATATTTACACGATTTGATTTTCTGAAGTTAAGCTATTTAATTTCCTGGTAAGTTCGCATATTTAAAAGCATTTTTTTAAGTTAAATAATAGATACAAAATAAGGGTTTCACGTTCCCAAAGTTCAAACGAAAGATCTGTAGACGGAAGTGTTTAGGGAGGGGAGGGGAGAGGGGGGCGAGTAGGACCTCGCGACCTCAACGAAAGAGGGGGGCGAGTAGGACCTCGCGACCCCGACGAAAGAGGGGGGCGAGTAGGACCTCGCGACCCCGGCGAAAGAGGGGGGCGAGGCCCTACTCGCCCCCCTCGTCGTATGATTCTAACATAAACTATTATGCTAGAAATTAAATGCATGATAATAATAATGTACACGAAAGCTACGAAAAACAGGAATAACTGCAATAATCCGTCCATCATGTGCAAAAAAAAGTTTTTTTTCTCTTCAATGCGCAGGTAATATAAAACAACTCACCACCTGGAGGCTTCTGATCAACACCGCCTGATGACAAAGTTCAAATACTTACAGCGACCTCCGGGCTGGTTCTTCTCGGAGAAATCTGAAAATATAACGAATAGCTCAAATGCAAATCCAGTCGATTTATCAGTAAGTCTTCGATATGGTGCACGATGCTATACACCTATTTGTTCTGAAATATAACATCTCTTTTTAAGGTTAGAAATTATTTTTTTATTGACAATCATTGGATCAGAAAAATCACAACAGATTAATTATTTCTGAAGTTAAAGACATTGTACCGCCAAATTCCGCATATACGTAAACTTTTGGGTCAGTAGGCTACCCCTGTGGGTTGGTGAGGGCTCTGCCCAGGGTGTCGATGGAAACAGTGTCTTACTAATTTGGGCAATGCTCGGCAAGGTGTCCCTAGCAATTAACAAAACGGATCTTTCATCAGTGTACTATTAACATCAAAAGATCAAAATACATAAAGGTTAGGGAGGCTCGAAGGTATACATTTAAAAGTGAGTGCACTCCTAAACTCTTGATTCAAAAATAGGGGGGACGGGGACGGTTCTTTCTTGATGGGCGCCACTGGGTCGTGCAAAGCCTTCCGGTCCTGGCCCAGAAGTAACCGGAGGTACAGATGTCCAAATTGATCCAAATGAAATGTCAGTAATCCAAATGATCATATTTAGAACAATCTTGCCAGTGCGGACATATGTGACTCTTATCTCTGCTGTTGCCGTTACGGCTGCTGCCTCCATCGTCTCGGCAGCCGGGTGGGTTCTCCCACGTAGGAGGACCCAAGGGGTGGCTCCTACCCCATCATCATGTTCAGAACTTCCTTTTGCAACCACACACACACACTAAACTGTCTCTCACCATCACTATCCTGTTCATATCAACTCCGCAACTGCACACCAAACTAAGTCAGTCCTTCCTCAACATCTCACGCACGAGTCCCTGAACCTTACTCTACCAAACCTTACGAACGACTCCCAAATGTTTCTCCCAAAACCTTCCTTCTGCCCACAGAATGTATGACTCTCCAAAATGCTTCCTTCTATGTTTCGCATTTCACACCCCCTACCTACTTCTGACTGTGCGGCTCCTCCCTTGCCACGAGTGGGCCAAGGTCGGATCCTACTAAGACCATGTACGATCCTCGTCAACTCCTTGTGCCTCTCAGTGCATGACCGAGTGGTCAAGGGGTCCGCTTTGTGTCCTGAGAGGTCCGGGTTCGAATCCCGGCGGAACGGAAAAATTTTCCACTTCCGACATGGACGTATTGGCTTCGTCGGCCCACTCATATTCGGCTTCGGCCAAAAAGAACGAGCATACCAACTCATCGGCGCATATGTTCTCTGAACGTCGTGCGTTTAAAAAAAAAAACTCCCTATGTCACTAAATCCAACAAAATGAGCCGCTGCAAAAACTATCAACTTGTAAAAAACTGCCTCAGGCTGTTTTCTGGCAACAAGTAACGGTGAAGCCGTTAAAATATAATATTTCAGAATAAATAAATATCCAAATTTCCACAGAAAATGGAGATAAACGTGACGAACAACATGGTGTTGACAGGCTCAACAGGAAATAATTCACATCTCTATTATGTTCGTAAATGCAACAGGTGGTCTTCCTAAAGGGGCCATGTCCAACAAAGCCTGCAATATATTGATTATGGTATTGAGTACACATCAGCAACCAGTGGCACAGTTTATAGCATAAATAGTTAATTGATGGGGTGAGAGATTGCGGGGGTCGGGGATTGAGATTAAATGGGTCGACTGCTGTTTATTTACGTTCACCTGGACCAAACAAAGCACTTTTTCTCATATTATCATCGAAACTAACCTCCTTATTGCAATAAAAACATCTAACGTAGTTAATCAATTTTTTGTGTTAGCACAACCATCAATAAACCTACTGATCCAAAATGTGGAGGATGTTTGGTTTGCATGTGCAAACACTGTGAAGTAACCAAAAGTCATTATATTGATTTTTTGCTTAGTTTATGTTCTTAAAAGAATTGATTAAGTACGTAACATGTTTTTATTGTAATAAGGAGGTTATCCATTAAACGTTAGTGGACCCAGCACCGCCTCAACCAGAGTTAGTATTAGGAACCACCACCGAGAAACTGTCAAAAATAACTTAGTCAAAATCCACGAAAAAGTAATAATAAATCCTAAGCGCTTTCGACCTACACGGTCATCATCAGAGGGGTACAAGAAGGGAAGAGACAGATAAACCTACTTGGGTGTTAGCCGGCCCGACAACTTACCTCGGGCCGGATTGCAGAAAATACCACGAAGTTACGAGTTCCCTCTTAAATCATAAGGAGGTTAGTTTCGGTGCTAATGTAAGAAAGAGTGCTTTGTTTCGGTTTAGGTGAACATAAATCCCCTAGGAATGTCCTCTGAAGCACCACTCAGCATCCGTAATCGCTCTCTCCCTATTTTTCTCACTCTCAAACCTCTCTGAAATTTTTTAATGCTTTGCATCAGCTGATGATGCATACTGCACTAGACAATCTCCGTTCGTGTTCCCTAGAAATTCACTATTTTTTTTTTATAATTCGCCACTGAATCAGCTAGTTCTGTTTCAGAAATTTGAGGGTAATTTATGATAAACCAGACCGGACACCCACACAAAAACTGCCATCCCTCCCCACTAACGATACGTCCGGGGATGCCATTTCGCCAAAACGGCCGTCCAGAACGCAACGTATGTGGCCAGCTCAAGAAAAAAAGACCAGAATACGCAGCGTACCACCAACCGCCATAACTTCAGGAGGTCTATTCCCTTTCTCGAACGCCAGCAAACCCACCCAACTAACGCCTTCAAAATTTATTGTAAGAAGATAAGGTACGCCATCATGCAATATACGGAGAACAGTTCTTCTTACAATAAATTTTGAAGGTGTTAGTTGGGTGGGTTTGCTGGCGTTCGAGAAAGGGAATAGACCTACAGGTGTGGCTATAGGTACATAATATGTTGTTTTCTCAGTGGATAGTGCAAATCCCTCGATCACCCCGAATGCAGCTGGAAACTTAGTGGCTGGAAACTTTGCTACTGCTGGAGGCGACGCCATCGACACTTCGTTACCGAATATGTACCCCCTGCTTCTCCACATTGGACTAAAGCGGTAGAAAAGATGTTCCGCCGTCTCGTCCTCTTCCTGGCAGAGCCGGTCGCTCGTGCCTTAAGTTGCCGCATCGATCGTTTTCAGGTGTCAGAGAAACGGGCCATGGCTGGTTAGTGAGATTACCATTACCACCATCCTTACCCAGCGCCGCTCACGTGTGAACAGTTTCCTGGTCCAACTGCGGTTGGAGCCTTTAACTAATTTTCCCGCTAGCCCCAGTAGCTGCTTTTCATTCCTCCATACAATCTTGAATCTCTTAAGCATATCTTTCTTCAAGAGGGACTTCGGTAGACAAGACGGAATCAGTAGCAATGGTTCAGGGCCGATTGGTGTCCTGGAGGCGCCTCCCCGTGCCAGCATATCCGCCATATCGTTGCCTTCGACTCCTTCGTGGCCAGGCAACCACACAAATTGAACCTTGAACGATCTGCCTTGGAGTTTCTTGCAGTCCTGAATGACTGCTGACTTCGAAACTGAGTTCCCGATAACCGCTAGCGCTGGCTGGCTATCTGAGTACAGTACCAGTCGCGCTCCGGAGCTTTCTTCAAGGATTCTTCCAGCGTAAAGACCTCCGCTTGGAACACCGAAGCGAATCTTCCCATAGGGATCGTATGTGGCCCGTTCAAGAGAAAAATACGAGAATACGCAGCATAGCACCGACCGCCATAACTTCAGCAATGTTACAAGTTACAGCTATGTTACAAGAAAAGAAAAACCACCCTGAAATTAAAGTTTCAGCCAACTTACCGAAGGTGATCGCCGATGACGCCAATCGATGCTGAAAGACAGTGAAATTACGCGACGCACTGAAGTCCAACAGGTTAACCGTCAAACTGCAAAAAGAAAAACCGCACAATATAACACTAACCCGAACCAAAAATTTAAAATTTGAGCCGAAATTCAACCGAGTTTCCGCTGCGAAAGTACGAACCGCACGCAATGAACCACCATCAACTAATAAGGGGAAACCGGGGAAACACTTACAAACTGCAAAAAGAAAAATCGCAAAATATAACACTAACCCGAACCAAAAATTTAAAATTTGAGCCGAAATTCAACCGATTTTCCGCTGCGGAAGTACGAACCGAACGCAATGAATCACCTTCAACTAATAAGGGGAAACCGGGGAAACACTTTCAAACTGCAAAAAGAAAAATTGCAATATATAACACTAACCCGAACCAAAAATTTAAAATTTGAGCCGAAATTCAACCGATTTTCCGCTGCGAAAGTACGAACCGAACGCAATGAATCACCATCAACTAATAAAGGGAAAACCGGTGGAACACTTGCAAACTGCAAAAAGAAAAATCGCAAAATCTAACACTAACCCAACCGAAAAATTTAAAATTTGAGCTGAATTTCAACCGATTTTCCGCTGCGAAAGTACGAACCGAACGCAATGAATCACCGTCAGCTAATGAAGGGAAAACCGGGTAACACCAGGATACATCCTCAGAGTCTGCAGACCGTGTGACGCGAGTGAGCAATGATGGTTATGGACTATGTTTAGCTTACGCTGCTGAAGTCAGCAGTGTGGGAGAGGGAAAACGAAAAAAACACCTGCGCAGTTTCCAGCCTGGGCGTTCCCTTGCAAATATTCTATTTTCAGCTAACTTCGCTCAAAAGGAGAAGGGGAAACGGTGATAGAAATCAAGCAGGAGCGGATGAAAAACTTACAGTGACGAGTCAACGTTTTGGGAGCGAGTGGCTATTTGGAAAAACTGTCGGGTCAGCGGACGATGATTGTATCAAGAAAAATGATTGTCTATTCTCAGAATCAGAGAAAATGATGCAAGGAAAACTGAATAAAGAAAAATATGGAAGTGTAAACACTGTAAATGAAAAATCTACACACTCCTCAGTTCCTGAAACAAAATTCGAAATAACTTTCTTACTTTATTCTCGCCCGTATGTAATACATGGGCTGAGAGAGTTATGTCTTCGTGCAAAATTTCGATTTTGTGATTTTTGGTTTCCCATGATCCTGGAGGTCCCCGGAGTCCAAAAAAGTGGTTTTTAAAAAATGTCCGTCCGTCCGTCACTCTGTCGCGCAACTGGACGTCAACACCGTTCATCCGATTTTTCTCAAATTCGGTAAGTACTCGTAGGTACCTAGAGTAAATATCTGGACATGTTTTTTGATATATTTTGATAACTCAAAAATTGCGCCTACTATGGTCAAAAAAAGGCAAAAAATCGTGTTTTTTGACAGTTAGAAAGGACTGGAGGCTATGTATATCAAGTTGGTACCTTGAAAATTTGCATAAGTGTTTTTGAATAGATTCTTTTAGGGCTTTTTTAACCTTTTGGAGGTGGGTTAATAACTTGGCCCAGTTTTGGCCAAAACGTGTTGGTCGTCACTCCGGTGGCACTATTCGATCTATTTCAATGAAAATTGGTAGGGAGGTGTACTTTAACCTGATTTGATGTTTTACCGAACGAATTTTATCCTACATAATAATTATGGCCAATATTGGCATTATCGTAGGAAAATTTTCCAAAAATGGAAATCACGTTTTTGATTGGTTAAGACGGATTTGCAACAACCCTAATCGACAGATTTCCTTGAAAATTGGTGAAAGTGGTCTCAGATAGATGCTTCAAGGTCGTATTCATTAGATTTTCAATTACTTGAAAATTAAGGCCGTGACATGGAAAACAGAAAACATGCACTTTGCGCGTCGAACGACACTTCACTGTTAGGCGGATATGTTTGAAATCCGGTGAGTAGGTGCCTGAAATTATTGTCTAGTGTATGGCAAAATATTTTTCAGAGAAAGTTAAAATTCTGGCCATAAAAAAATAATTCACGTAAAAAAAATCAAAGTTTTCGATACCGCTGGCGTAAAAATTGCGAGAAAGTCAAGTGCGACCAGTGCCGGACCCTTAATTTTTTTTAAATTATTGTGCTCGGAACGCTGATCTGACCAAAAATTCGAACTCTGGGCTTCCCCTACCACTTATCCACCGCCAGGGTGTGACTGTTACTGCTCTCTAGCTTAGAAACATGTTCCCTCTTGGTTGTGGCAACAGTAACAGGTCGCACCCCCGTAGTTGAGAAGTGGTGGTGTGAGCTCAGCGTTTTAATTTTTGGTCCAGTGTCAGGTTACCGATTTTTTTTCTTTTTTTTTTTAATTAACGCGCGACGTTCAGAGAACATATTATGCGCCAATGAGTTGATTTGTTAGACGTTTTTGACCGAAGTCAACACGAAGTGGCTGAAGCCGAATATGAGTGGGCCGAAGCCAGTTAAGGAGTGGACCGAAGCCAATACATCCATGTCGGAAAATTTTTCCGTTCCACCGGGATTTTTCCTACTTTTGTTGGTAATGTATGAGAAAAATTTCGAAATAGGGATTAAATGTTTTCCACGATTTTGGGAGTCTCTTGAGTCTAAAAACCTGTTTCTGGAATAAACTCATGTCTTCTGCTCTTCACCTTCAAAAATTAAAACAATAAGGATACTTTTTAATTTTTTTTTTTTTTTTTTTTTTTTTTTTTTTTAGGTGTGAGCACCCGGCTGGGTGTTTTGTTTGGCCGAAACCGAACTGGAGTGGGCCGAAGCCATAAGCAGAAAATATTGTCATCGAACAAGTCGGCCAAAATATAACGATGTTAAAATCCAGTTTGGTTCCAAGTCTAAAAAAGTAGTCGTATCTTTTGGGGTAGAATTGACAAGAATTTTTTCAATGAGGGATTAGATTGAGACTAGCGGTAAGGGTGGGGGATGCTGCGCTGTCTAGAGCAAGATCAGCCTTTTCATTCAGCTCACCCGCCTCGAAATCCCCTTTACACAGCCACATATTACATCATTGCATTTTAGGTGCTTCTCTCCTCCCTCAAAAGATTCCAATTTCCCAGCAGCGACGTAATTGACGGGATTGAAATATCACGGAGATACGAAAGTCACACCAAAGTAAAAACTTCATGCATACACTCCGTGAAAAAAAACCAGCCAAGCTTATAACCCTAAAAAAATTAGCGTAACCCAACAATCCTTAAAAGGGTTTGATTTCAAAATTGTTGGCCAAGTTCCCCACCTTCCCTCGATCACTCAGCCCCCAAAATTAGTGATATCACTTATTACTGGGCCACGTCCTTGGTGCAATCACGTAAGCCTCGTAGCAGGTCATATAGAGACAGACTGTAAGGTTGGATGGGGACCTCGATCCGGGGCTGCTGGGAGGCAGCAATCCTGTAGAGCAGGCATTTCCATCACAAAATATGTCTCAGACATCCTTGTGATACTTGTGATTGTGTGTCAGTAAGTCAAAACAGCTAAGTTTGGGATGTCACTGCTCTGGTACGATAGGAGGTTGAAACTTTATTTAGGAGGTCCCGTGGGACCCTACTACAGGATAAGGGTACCCAGTCTTCGAACCAAACCCTCCTGCCTCTTGTAGAGGGGTGTGAGAAGTGCACAACTCTGGTTCCTGTATAATATGCTGGCAGTGCTCGAGGCTTGGCTGCATGCACTGTCGTGCATGTTGATATTCACTGTGAGAACGGTTATTTCCTTCCTCACCAGACAAAACGGAATCGAGATTTTGTTGTTTCTCATGGTCCCTCGAGTCGAAAAAAAGAAGAAGTCTCTGAGTCTCTCTACCAAAGCAATAACGTGACCTCCCCTCTTCTAGTGGGAGAACAATAGACTCGCACAACTGAGGTCCTGGGTTCGAATCCCATTACCCGGAATTTTGTGTTGGTAGCATGGGTGTCATGTTTATTGGGCTTTGGCCAACAATTAGTTTCTATTCAATTTTCAAAAAATCTCCCCCTATCACTTTTTTAATTCTCTTGAACTTTTTGGATGCGATTCTTAAATCAAGCATTCAATTTTTTTAACTGTGACACTGGGCATAACCCTGGCTTCCCTCTATATCAAAAGCGTGGTTTCCGGGAAGAGTGTCCCGTTCCTGCTGTAGCCCCATTTTGGTACGCAGGACTCAGGTACATTCTGAAGATCTTATTTAAAAATAAAGATTAAGGATTTGCTTCTAGTGATGTTGCATTTCTGGCGAGTTATTCTTAATTATTTCCCTTGGTTGGATTTAGGTCAGCGCTAACCGGCCGACGTGTGTTTCCCATTTATGTCAAAAGCTCCCAATTTTATGATTACTAAAACATTTTAAATGGTGCATGATGGCAAGGCAAGACCTTGCCTTTATGCTTAGCCGCCTTTTACGACTTTAGCCTTGGCACATGTGGGGTAGTGCCTTGCCTCGTGCCGGAGCCAGAGCTTCAGTCTCGTACCTAGGTGCGTCCCATCCAGTGATGGATATATTCCCTAAATAATAAATTCCCGGTAAAAATAAAGGAGAACGCAATTTTAGCTTTAATTTTGATATTTTTTACGCCAGATTTGTGAGGAAACATTCATTTGTTCTGAATAATAATATGTCTTTTAACATCACCAACCTCTTACTAAACTAAGTTGCTGACGTGAAAAGACACACTATACTCGTATTTCAGAACATAGAAATGTCCATAAAGCGGAAAAGTCCAGCGGAAAAATTTTCCGCTTACGACATGGATGTATTAGCTTCGGCCCACTCCTTAAGGGTCCGCTATACCTGACGGTACATCTTTTGCCGCCCATAAGATTAACATTGCGAGCGGCGATTCATTTTCAAGGTTTACCCGGTTGGAAAGACACAAAATTTTGCCTGTACCTAGCCCTAACAATGTTCTAGGGAGTGTTCGAAAGCAGATTTCCCATTTTTTTACTGGTTTTCGAGATACAGCACTTTTCTTGAGGTATGCGATGCTAGCATTTGCAAAACAGTTGCAATAAAAGAAACCAATGAGAAATTGGGAAATCTGCTTCGAACACTCCCTAGAACATTGTTAGGGCTAGGTACAGGGAAAATTTTGTGTCTTTCCAACCAAGGATAAACCTTGAAAATGAATCGCCGCTCGCAATGTTAATCTTATGGGCGGCAAAAAATGCATCGTCAGGTATAGCGTCCTCTTAACTGGCCCGCCAATTACCCTTCGGTTTCGACCAAAAAATGTAACAACCAACTCATCGGCGCATAAGTATGTTCCCTAGGTTCCCACTAAGAAAATGAAATCCCAATGTTCCTGGGAATATTCGTGGGAGTTTACCCATTACTGGTCCTATCAAAGTGTTTCTAATCGGTGTTCACCTCTTACATTATTGTGTTCAATATGTCAAGTACTTTGAGGTTGTTGTTGTTCGGAACCCACCTAAAACTGATGGGTGGAGAGCTGGTATTTGGTAGTGCTGCCAGCTGAGCACGATGGATAATCCATATAGTGGTCTAGTTGCTGCAGGTGTATTCCCTTTCTCGAACGCCAGCAAACCCACCCAACTAAACACATTCAAAATTTATTGTAAGAAGAACTGTTCCCCGTATATTGCATGATGGCGTGCCTTATCTTCTTACAATAAATTTTGAAGGTGTTAGTTGGGTGGGTTTGCTGGCGTTCGAGAAAGGGAATACACCTCCAGGACTTGTCGGCTTCACCCCTCTACTTACTAGCATGCAGATTCCCTTAATTTGCAGTGGTTTTAACCGGTTTGCCAGTGCGACCTCGGGTGTAACTCAGTATTTTAGAAGGGGAAAGAGGATGATCTCGAAACCCAATCGGAGACTGGGGATCAGCGTCAGTTCTTTGTGCAGGCAGTAAGCTTTTTCCTGTCACACAAGTTATTTGTCGACTCTTTTTATCGAAGTTCCATCCAATATTTATATTCCATATGAGATTTCTGATTGAATCATAGCTTAGAACTTATTCAATGATGTCAGGGACGTCTGAAAGACTTTTGTAATAAATGTAAGATCGCAATACTTTTCTATATACCTACATCGCATATAGCGGATAATAAAAACTGGTTGAGGGTCGCCAATCTACTAAGTAGGTACTTACGGCTCAAGTTTTCGAACAATACCTTAACATTTTAATGATCATAATATACCTATATCGATACCAAGTCCTGAAAGATAAAACGAAACACAAGGATTTTCTATGTTCTGAAAAATAATTTACATTTATTACAAGAAAATAACATGCCTAAGTAGGTGCCTTTCAGTGGCCGAGTTGTCAAGGGGTCCACTTTGTGTCCTGAGAGATCCGGGTTCGTATCCCACCGGAAGAGAAAAATTTTCCACTTCCGACATGGATGTATTGCCTTCTGCCCACTACTAAACTGGCTTCGGCCCACTCATATTCGGCTTAGGCCAAAAACGTCTAGCAAACCAAAAACCAACTCATCGGCACATATGTTCTCTGAACGTCGCGCGTTAAAAAAAAATATATATATATATATTCCTAATATTGTGAAATTTGGGTAGTGTAATACTCACCTTCAGCTAATGACGCATTTCTACCAACCATACGAACAGCGAATTATTTTTAATTTTTTTCCAATGGTTACATAACCTAGACGTAACGTTCTTAGTTTCCTAGGCAACTCAGCCCAAATTCCCAGTGGTTTCCAACCAAGGGAAAAAATTAAAAAAGTTTGCCACTCGCAATGTTAACCTTATGGATGAAAGAAATGCATGAGGGGCTGATGGGGACCCTCAAGCAACACCCGTCATGTTCAGAACAAAAGAAAATAGGAACAAACAGTTTCTTTGGAAGGGGAGTCATGAGGTAATACGCGTTAATTCTACTGAAGGTAAATTGTATGTAAAACTTACCTGGAGCGCTATAACTGCAAGCCAGAAATTAGTGAACCGAAGATTGTCATGAGAAAAGTTCGATACTAGCTCTGCCTCCCCCTGGTAGGCCCAGACGTCCCCATCTCTCTCTCTCCTGCCTCTTCTCTCTTCTCTCTCTCTTTCACCCCCTACAACAGAGAAGGAAAAGTCAACGACATTAGTCCCGCCTTTTCAAGATTTTCCCAGGGTGAACCTAGCCCATTCCTGGTTCTATGCAGCGGGATGGGGGGGGGGGAAACTGGGTGTGATTGTGACATTTTCATCACCCCTTTGTGCACAGGTTTACCCGGGAAAGTCTTTATGGTGGAGCTAGCCCGGGCCTAGCTCTACCCAGCCGGATGGGGGCCTGGCTGGGGGGAGACTTGGGTGTGACTGTGACCTTTTCACCCCTTTGTTACAGAGGTGACGAAAGCTAGCACCCTGGATCCCACTAGGGCCTAGGCCCTGATCCTTCCGTAGGGCCTAGGAGGTTCGTTCGTAAACAATCCACAAGTTAAATTTAACTGAAGGTTGCGGCAATGGTTAGCTTCGTACTACTTGACCAAAAACAGTTCCAGAAATTAAGAAAAAGTAATGCTAAAGAAAACAATAAAAAATAACTAAAACTTTGAAAAGGAAATCATCCTGTGCAGGTACGCTTGTATGGAAAGCCACTTTTTTTTAAACCTGAACTCATCACAAAATTCCCCCATTAAAACCTTAACATGGATTCTCTCCTGTAACTGACGTTTATCTGAGGATAATTAGAACCCACATGCACCAGGGTCACAGACGGCCACATTTGCATTTGCAATTGCGTATTTGAAGCGAATTTACGTTTTACAATGTAGTTAAATGGTAATCAGGGTCCTCAGTAGGCTTTAATATATTTCCTTTTTCTATTTTCATCAATATTTCATTTAAACCCTTTTTTCTGCATAGTTGATGAGTGCTGACTAACAGAATACTTTTTAACTAGCCAGTAAAACATCTTACTGCCGGTAAACGTCGCTGGTGGCACGCACGTAACTTTTACGAGAGATTTTCTCCAGTTTTCTCTTAACTGGACAAGGTGGGAATAAGCCCTATCTGCCGCTGTCGGAGCTGTCTATGTTAATTGTTAAGAGGACGCTATACCTGACGATGCATTTTTTGCCGCCCATAAGATTAACATTGCGAGCGGCGATTCATTTTCATGGTTTACTCTTGGTTGGAAAGACACAAAATTTTGCCTGTACCTAGCCCTAACAATGTTCTAGTGCGTGTTCGAAGCAGATTTCCCAATTTCTCACTGGTTTCTTTTATTGCAACTGTTTTGCAAATGCTAGCATCGCATACCTCAAGAAAAGTGCTGTATCTCGAAAACCAGTAAAAAAATGGGAAATCTGCTTCGAACACGCACTAGAACATTGTTAGGGCTAGGTACAGGCAAAATGTTGTGTCTTTCCAACCAAGGGTAAACCTTGAAAATGAATCGCCGCTCGCAATGTTAATCTTATGGGCGGCAAAAAATGCACCGTCAGGTATAGCGGACCCTTAATGCCGAGGTCGATCGAATGCCCCAGATGAAATTTCTGGGTGTGACGGCTGTCATTCTGACATAGACATAACGCGAGAATTACTGCTAGCGGCGACTCTACTCAGTACACACCGTTGATGGTTAGCTAATAACCCTCATGTCGATCGAAGTGACATAGAATAGAATGGTATATATATATATATTTTCCCAATTAAAAGTTACAAATAATTATTCTACTGACATTTGCATTTGCTCGTGTTCCTGGATTTAACGACCGATGTCGATCAGTGGCGTCGGCGACTTCGCTTGATATAATATTTGTTTCAAATAGGTAGGCTCTGTTGGTAACCAACTCTTCATTTCAACAGCAAGGTAAGGTACTGACGATTCTTAGGTTGGAAGATACCGGCCGTGGACACAACGCGTTGGATAACTGCCGGCAGGGACTCTGTTTGAAATACCTACGCTCTGCTGGTGACCTTCCATGGACACTTCATGTCAACAGCAAGATATGGTACTGAATATTCCTAAGTTTCTGTCGTGGACATAATAACACAGGAATCAGTGCTGAATTCGAGACAAGCATGCTCTGCTGATGGTTTACCATGGCCTCTTCGTTCAAGTCGACCACAGGAAATGGTACTGCTGTCCGGAGGGATTGTTCTGGTAGCGGTAGCAGAGTTGCAGCAGAAGATGGCCGTTATGATAACTACTCACATCGACTGGAGAATGTCTGAAGCTTCTGACGGTTCCCTTAATCAACATGCACGGCAGTGCATGCAGCCAAGTTTTAAAGAAAAAGAAAGCGCGACAAAGCCTCGAGCACTGCCAGCATGTTATACAGGAACCAGAGTTGTGCACTTTTCGTGCCTCTCTACAGGAGGCAAGGGGGCGTGGCTCGAATAGTGGGTACCCTTCTCCTGTAGTAGGGTCCCACGGGACCTCCAAAATTAAATTTCAAATTTCTACGTCCAACCGTACCTGAGCAGTGACATCCCAAACTTAGCTGTTTTTGAGGGTCACTCACTGACTGACTGACTGACTGACTCACTCACTCACCTATACAAATTATAAGCATGTTCCAGCGGTACGATAGAGCTGAAACTCGGCATACTTGTAGGTACCATCCCCAAAACACCCAGAAAAATCGCAAACCCGAAGTACCTACAGTATTATAGGTTCAGGTTCGATTCAAAGTTCCCATACTAACTTATGGCAGATATTTACAAAACAAATACTGCCTCCTGCTTCTTGTCCTTCCAGGTAATTTGTGTATGTAGATTCGCCAGGCAACTTACTTTCAGGTACGAGTAGGTACATTTCAGGTACGGGATAATAATTTGTGTAGATTTGACAGGGAACTGGTTTTCAGGTACTGGGAGGTACTTTCCAGGTATGGCAAGGTATTTTGACTCCATTCGACAGTCAACTTGTTTTCCGGTACGATTAGGTACATTTCAGGTATGGGAAGGTAATTTGTGGAGATTCGACAGGGAACTCATTTTCAGGTACGAGTAGGTACTTTTCAGGTATTTCAGGTATGAGATTGGTAATTTGTGTATGGTTGACAGGGAACTGGTTTTCAGGTACTGGTAGGTACTTTCCAGGTATGGCAAGAAAACTTGAGTCCTTTCGACAGCCAATTGATGTTTTACCTACTGGTAGAAACTATTGAACCACCTCACAAAAATTATATGATATCCAACCAAAAACACTCCGTGTAAAAAACGCAGCCAAGTTTATAACCCTCCAAAAATTAGCCTAACTCAACAGCCCTTAAAAGGGTTTGATATAAAAAATGTTGGCCAAGTTCTCCACATTCCCGCTATCACTCAGCCCCCAAAATTAGTGATATCACTTATTACAGGGCCAAGTCTTTGGCGCGAATCACAAGGATGTTGGCGACATAGTTTGTCATATACCTGCTTTCCAATACCCCCGGACCGCAGCCCCCATCCAACCTTAGTCTGTGTCTATGACCGGCTGTGACGCTTACGTGATTTGCGCCAAGGACTTGGCCCTGTAATAAGTGATATCACTAATTTTGGGGGCAGAGTGATAGCGGGAATGTGGAGAACTTGGCCAACATTTTTTATATCAAACCCTTTTAAGGGCTGTTGAGTTAGGCTAATTTTTGGAGGGTTATAAACTTGGCTGCGTTTTTTACACGGAGTGTTTTTGGTCGGATTTATATATACTTGAAGCCTGATTTTCTATTTTGGTGAAGGAGGATTCAGTCTCCTACTGCAGCAGATAATACAACATGCAGGCATGGTCACTAGACAGGCCGCAGATCTTCACACTTCACCTCGATGATTCTGGAAATTTTCAGGTCTAGTCCTGAGGTAGGGCTGCAGGTACCTGTCTAAAAAAATTTCTACCTATCTACAAAAAAAGGATCATAAAATAAGAGACCGTCCACACTCCCAATAATAACCTCATCCTCGCTCAAAAAGTATTCCCTTACCACCAGAGCTGACGTGGCCTTCCATGCATGGTCTTGTGGTCAAAGCACAGAGGAGTGGAACAAAGGAGTGGGAATATAGGAACTCCTTCTCCAGCCAGAGACGGCCGGAGAGAGCCCACTTAGTGGTGTTGCAGAAAGGGCCTAAAAGCTACCAGCTGGAGTCACGCGGGCACCCTGCAGCTTTTGCTTGCAGCTTTGAGCGCGTCCTCGGTCTCACCTCTCCGCCCTTAGCCAGCCCTCGCTCCGTCTCTTGCAGCCTCCCGTGCGCTCAAATTATATTCGCGTTATAATAAAATAACACTAATTATTTCCCTAAGGGCGCCTTTAGACGGAGCGGTTTCCTGCGATTTTCCATAATCGAACAAGTGGCGCCTGAGATTTTCTTGGCAAGGCATGGTGGAGGGTATAGGTATACAGGTAGTAAGAAAAATAACTATTTTATATTTTGTTGCGATGATTTTAACACTGCCATGACGTATCAGTATCACCACAGAGGAGATAAATACGAAAAAAAAAAACGAAGGAGGCTACCGCGTTTGAATCCCAAAACCAGCAGATATCCTGTTGGAAGCATGTATGTTATCTCACCAGCTAATAACTGTAGGGCCCCTCATACGAGACGAACCCATATAAATTCACTTTGCAAAAAGCTCTCTGGGGCAGTGTTTTTGCTTCGGACCCTCTCAAGGGTTGAAGGTCAGCCACCCCTCTTCTTTTTCTTCTTCATTGAGGGGTCTGCGCCATTGTACCTCCCCTTATTTCTAATTTAGTTCACTGTGTCGTCATGAGCCCGATCATGAACCCCCTCAAGGGTTGTAGGTCAGCCACCCCTCAAAATGGTATATTTTTTTTTTTTTTTTGCCTCAGCTACAAGGCATTATGGCCATTACCACAATAGGTCACGGTACGTCATTGCCAGGAGCTACATCATCGGCCTCTTTTTTTTCTGTTTCTTTTATTCTTAGAGATAGGTATATATATATTTTTTTTGTCAGTCTAGTTTTTTTTTTTTTTCAATGCTAAATATTACAGTGTGAAATAAAACCAGTAAAACTACAGAGCAACTAGGGACAGGAGGTATGGGCTATGAGTGACGAATCGGCTAGATGAGTGCGAATAGCTGGGCGTCTTGTAGAAACCTCAGTAATGGTCGGGTAAACAGGGGGTCGGATAACAGTAGCGCCATGTCAGGGGGTAGCTGGTGCTGGGTCCGCAGCTGTTGAAGGAGGGGGCAGGACAGCAGGATGTGCCGAACTGTTGTCACCTCCCCACACTGGCAGAGAGGTTCCTCAGTGTGTGCAAATATGTGTGCATGGGTCAGCCGTGTGTGCCCAAGCCGAAGTCGTGTTAAAACTGTCTCTTCCCGTCTCGTGACATGCCTCGGGATCGGCAAGACATGGAGGTCTGCTGTGACAGTTCGTAGGAGGCTGGTACTCCGTGTCCAATCTCGTTGCCAGGCTTGACGTACGCACCTGGCGAGGTAGCGTCGGATGTCTGTTAAGGGGCACAATGTAACGGTGCTCGGAGCAGCTAGAGTTTCCGCCGCAGTTTTTGCTGCAGCGTCAGCGAGTCAAAATGGTATACTATGCCGTGTTTGAGTATAATAGGCTCAGAGGTGGACCGAGTTTTAAAAATCCAAAAAAGGGCCATCAGGGCATTGGTGTGTCATGTCAACCCATCTTTCAGGAACTCGACTCGATATCCTCCCTCTCCCTCGATGTTCATTCTCGAAATGGTAGCTCTTACCCATAGGCGGCTGCACATCCACAGTCAGGTTAAAGACATTTGTGGTCATGCGCGACAAGGAGTATAGGGGAAACATTTTTCAGGAGCGGTGCCGGTTAAAAAAAATCAAAATGCCCCATACCATCTGGGTGCCAAATTGTATAAGTTACCTCATTCTACTGACTCTGCCCCAAATAGTAAATACTTTAAAAGCAGGGTGAAGGCACTCCTCCTGAAGTGTTGCCCTTACTCCAAAAATGAGTTTTTAGATTCGACCTTGACTGATTACTTGTGACTTTCTGACTTTAGTTATTATGACAATCATCTTCTTTCTGCTGTTGTTTTGGGACGACGTCAAGATCACTCCGTGTTTGTTGTCGCATGTGACAAATGATAATGAACTGTACGCTTGTATTTCCGTTGTTTATGTGAACGAAGTGAGTATAAAAGGTTTCCAACAATGGTGCAACAGTCGCGTTAACATGGAGGGGAAATCCGAGAGAACACTCATTGATTATATCCCCTTCATCCCCTGTGGGGAGACTGTTGGCACTGCAGAGCATATTCTCCTCGTCTGCTCACTGACAGGGGCGGCCAGGTCCTCGCTCCAGTCCTGCCTGCAGCGCGAGGGTTTTCGGGCTCCTTATACCTTGGATGGTATTTTGAAAAGTAAGAATGTGGAAATTTACGAGGCCCTGGTTAATGTTTTACAGATCTTGGACCTGAAGTGGTGAAGGACTATACTCCACGCGCATCTTGGATGATAGTAACTTCCCACATTGTTTACAAAAAAAAACACAGGGTTCTCAAAATAATTTTTTGTTTAGAAACAGAAGTAGACTTGAGAAGAAGGGCCACAATGATCTAAAAGAGTTTAGCAACGACGATTCACATACATATCTGTAGCCTATCTACCCTTTGATAAGTCTGAATTTACTATCATCCAAGATGCGCGTGGAGTATAATCCTAATCCGATCAAAAACACTCTGTGTAAAAAAAAACAGCCAAGTTTATAACCCTCCAAAAATTAGACTAACTCAACAGCCCTTAAAAGGGTTTGATATAAAAAATGTTGGCTTAGTTCTCCACATTCCCGTTATCACTCGGCCCCCAAAATTAGTGATATCACTTATTATACAGGGCCAAGTCCTTGGCGCAAATCACGTAAGCCTCACAGCCTCACAGGAGGCTGTGTTTGTTGTGTAAATATCTGCCATAAGTTAGGATGGGAACTTTGAATCGAACCTGAACGGGATGGTACCTACAAGTGTGCCAAGTTTCAGCTCTATCGCACTGCTGGAACATGCTAATAATTTGTATAGGTGCAGAGTGAGTGAGTGAGTCAGTCAGTCAGTGAGTGACCCTCAAAAACAGCTAAGTTTGGCATGTCACTGCTCAGGTACGGTTGGACGTAGAAGTTTGAAATTTCATTTAGGAGGTCCCGTGGGACCCTACTACAGGAAAAGGGTAACCACTGTTTGAGCCTCGCCCCCTTGCCTCCTGTAGAGAGGCACGAAAAGTGCACAACTCTGGTTCCTGTATAACATGCTGGCAGTGCTCGAGGCTTTGTGGCACTTCCTTTTTCTTTAAAACTTGGCTGCATGCACTGCCGTGCATGTTGATACTTCCTATGAAGGGATCTTATATAACTATCTACATCTACTTACTACAACCTGGGATATCTGTATTAACCGTACTAATACCTACCACTCCTATCCCGCCAAAAGTTATTACCAAGTATGGAGCTGGATATACAATAGAATCCATAAACAAACAAAAAACACTCAATTTTCCTAACAAAATAAATAAGCAGAACAGGTGCACCTGTTCAACGAGGTTGGGCTTGCGATATAATTAACGGGAACACATCCTTAAGCTAGCTATTTTATGTGTACAGTGTCCTGTCCTGAAATGGCGGGCTTGCAACTCAGGGATGCTGGGTACCGACCCACACACAAATAATAGGCATTCCTTTCCTCCACGCCTCGCCCCTTATGGGGCCAGCATTACTTTTATATCTGGATATTTTGCCTGTGCTTTTATCCCCATTCACTCACCACAAGTGAGGATGAAAAGGAAATACCCCGTCTGGACAGTGCGCATAAAGTTATACGCGTGCCCTAACGGCTATTTTATCACAAGATGGCCGCTCTGAAACCCTAAACACCCTACAGCACAGTAGCTAAAGGGACCTAAATAGGTAGACTGTAGGTATTTATCTACACGTAGTTACATTTAAACCAGTAATTATAACCCATTCTCACAGAAACTCACCATTCTGCACCGTAGTCTTGCATTATTAGGTTTCCAGGACACGCGGCTCCTCAATGGCGCGGGAAGGTTAGGGCGGGATCTTTTTCTTCGCATTTTGCTCCAATGAAGTGTTTTCTGTGAACAAATATCATTTCATTTAACAATTATTCATTTCAAACCAACATTTACAAACTAAAATACAGGAAAAACACACAAAGTAAGAAAAATAAAAGGTTTTCTGAAAGGAAGAGATAAGAACGCTACCTGCCGGCTTCACGTGTTTCAAATATTTCAACTGTCGGCGACGCCAGAGCATCATTTCATTTTATTTTCACACTGCGTGAGCACGCTATATTTAAAATTCTGTGAAAAACGTTATAAAGCTATAAAAAACATAATTTCGATATAAATTATTTAAAAATTATATCTAATTTTATATTTTTATTCCCAAACTTGACCATAAAAACATTTTTAAGTTTTAAGCAGAGATTTATGATTGAAGAAAGTTCGGCAGTCACCCACTTCAACATAGTATTGTTTCTTGGATTCTTGACAACTAAGCTCGAAGAAATTAAAGTTTTTTGATAATTTGTGAAGTAGTGACTATGTCTCACTTGCTGACTGAAAAGCGGAGTCACAATGAGCCAAAACTGTGTGAACTTTTGCAAAATGACCTGCGAAAATTGTCCGGGGAGGCTAAAAAAAGGTTTCCCCTCATCAAAGAGGTTAGGACGCTGCCCTTTATTTTTATTCTATTTCTCTAACAATCGTTTAAATTAAGCCGTATTATCTGTAAAAAATATCTTTCCCGCATAAAATTTAATATGGTGCTATTCACTCTGGTATTTTTAAGTCACTAAGTCATCAAAAAATCAATGTTGTGGTATCTTTTAGGTTATGCCCATCTAGATTATTAACACATCAACTACTCAGTTCTCAGAACTGGTCTGAGCGGTTACTTTAACAGATTTAAACTGATAACCCTGTGTTTCAAATAGATAAATATCATTTCACTAAAGTTTTTTCTTCAGAAAGCTGTCAACTAGAAACCTGCCGTTTCTGCCTTCCTGCCAGAAGGGCATGACGACTAACCGCTACAGTAAAATTTATGTAAATTTGTGTTTTGTATGTTCTAGGCGTGTGAGGAAGGCATTGTCAAACTGAGGAACGCTCAAAGTAATCCACAGACTCCCTTGTTCTACGTCGTCAACCAAATTTTGTACCCTTTCGTTCAAGGCTGTGAGACCAAGGATCATAAAATAGTTAAGGTACATATTAGGCTTAAGAAAGCTTATGCCGTGAGTAATTTAAAATGACTTTATCACAGCTTTCCATATTATACACAGAAATCAGAATTATCATACTCTAGGTATAGCAGTTGATACGATAATCTTATTTTCACAGTTTCTGTGACGTAGCCATTTCAGATTTATCACTCTGCACGGTCCGTAAACGTCCCTTTGATTATTATTAGGAAGAAAATAGTGGAGTTACATCTCGACCGAGGTCCTGGGTTCAAATTAGGTACCGCCATTATTTTCTAACCTGCTATCGGCTTCGCCGAACCTTTTCAGGGTCGTTTATTCACAAACAAGTAATTGATCGTAACTCTATAAAAAATTATACACAAAAGAAAACATGGAGACGATCTGCCCTTTACTGTCGTTTCCATTTACATTCTTTTGCGTAAATTTTCTAGAACCTTCTGATAAAACTCCATGTTTCAGATATGCCTTGCAATGATCCAAAGGCTGATCACAGAGCAAGTGGTGGACCAAAAGGCTGCGAGATGTATCACAGACACCCTGTGGATGCTTATGGAATCAGGCACGGAAGAAGTAAAGCTGCTACAGAGTGTGACGCTTCTACTAACAACCAACAGTGTCGTACATGGTGAAGTCCTTGCTAAGGTGACGTCCGCCATTTTACTTTAGTTGCACTCAGTTGTTTAGTTTCAAGGTACTATGCTATAGACTTACCCAAAATGAGCCGAAGAGATGTGGAATGCCCAAGACAGAAGCGCGAATGCTTCATAAACCTCCGGAGTGTATTTACGTCGTCATCATCAAAATACAGAAGGGTGCGTCCCACCATGTGTTAAACTCCAGTTAAATTCCATTTACTTATTGCAAGGTAAAAACCGAGTTTAACTGAGGTGTAACTGTTTACCGAGTATGCTGGGAGCTTTAGGGTGGTATCAGATTGTGCAACGATAACTTGCGTAATGGCACCAATGAAATGAAACATGAAACGCTTGATTCTGAAATGGAAACCACCCAAAGCAACTCTTTTCCTCTTACTAACAAATTTAACAGCAAAATCTGCTCCGTTAAATTCGTTACTCTACAAGTTGTCTTAGGTAGGGAAAAGCAGGAAAAGAGTTGTTTTGGAGGACTAATTTGATTATTCTGGACACCATTACACTCGTGCAGCAAATAAAAGACACTACAAAAAAAAATAGAGGTTTGAACAGTTCGAGCGCAAGATAGAGTTCACAGCAGGAGATTTCAGATCTGACTAAACTGAAATGCGAGGAGTTACATAAGTATGCAAGCTTAGCCTTGTAATTTCTGTCTCGATCAGATAATTCCTTGTTTTGTCCTGTGTTGAAGCAGTTTAAATTGTTATTTCCTACTGCTCATTTACCTATTCACAAATTATTTCATTTTGTATTCTACCTATTGTAGTTTTCCGATCCATATTGCTAAACTTAACGATTGTATAGATGATATTGGTGCAGATTTAGCCAGTGTAAGCCATCGTCATTTTGTAGGCAACACAACTGGCTGATGCTGCTACTATATTGCCCAGCATGGTCCTATATGGCCCACTCTGATCGTGTATGGGGTAGGGTGGTTGACTCCGTTGTGTGGGCAGCAGCACTGGTGAAGGCTGCAGAGGCGGCCAGAGCGCTGGGCTGTTAGGGACATAGCCACTTACGAAGATTACATTCCCGAGTAGTCAGAGAACCTACGAGAATATAACAATGTTAAGGAGGGTGTTACCAACAGTATATCTCTTTTTGATCGCCTAGTGGTATATGTGACGACCTTCAGTTAAGTGAAGTCTCAGATACACCATGGCCCAGCGCCAGCCACTACAGAGATGGGCCAGTACATTCTACTCTGGGCCGCGAAAGCAGCCTTCGCCAGTGCTGCTGCCCACACAATGGACTCTACCACCCTACCCCATACACGATCACAGTGGGTCATATAGGACCATGCTGGGCGATATAGTAGCAGCGTCAGCCAGCTGAGCTGCCTTCATAGTAGCGATGATTGGCTGAGGATCGCCCATTGTGTATGCGAGGCGTTAGTTAGAAGTCCATACATTAGCTTACCTTTCTCTGATCTCCCATTAAATTTAACTGAGGGTCATCGAACCCACCCCAGCCTTTTCCTGACGTCTTACTGTGGTCTTACCCTCGTAGATTCACTTTTTACTCATTTGTTTACTTTACTTCCAGAATCTGGTTTTGTGCTTTCGACTGCACTTCGCAAGAGATGCGACGACTATGAACACGGCCGGAGCAACTATACGACAGCTCGTTTCGCTGGTTTTTGAGAGGCTCGCCATAGAAATAGAAGGAAGTAACCAAGAATCAGAGCAAGAAGCGACCCAGGACGTGGACCTGGCAGAACTTCGAACAATCCGGGGAAGTCCCCCTAAAGGGCTTTCTCCTACAGCCGCTGATGCGTACCTAATGTTCCAGGTATGTTGTTGCTGCTTTGTTAAGGTTCTGCTTTAGCTGATATTGCGTTTCTACCACTCACCGTCGCCTTAGTATGTTGGGGAATACCAACGCAGATTTCCCTATATCCTAATGTTAACATTACACTCTGAAAACGGCCCTTTAGGTGCGTTCTGGAGGTGATCTATTCCTCACCTTGATAGAAAACCCAACCGTTTGTTCCCATTTCCATTCAGGTTTGTTTTTTCAGGATCTGGTGCTTCTGGTTAACGCCGACCAGCCATGTTGGCTGCTGGGAATGACCGAAATGACCCGAGTGTTCGGACTTGAACTTCTTGAGATGATTCTTGTGAAGTTCCCTCAAGTTTTTTACAAATTCCCTCAGTTCCGGTTTCTGCTGAAGGAGAGAGTGTGCGCTTTGGTCATCAAGCTCTTCTCCCCCAACATCAAGTTCCGCTCGTCGTCGTCCCTAACGTCATTCCAACAGGTATGTTAGTAGTAGTTAGGTAGGGACAAGCCCAGCAACTAGACCATATCAAGAAGTATATCCTCCGTGCTCCTGGCAGCACTCTTCCGAATACCAGTCTCTCACCCATCATGTCAGTACGCAGTGGGAACCTACAGTTTTAACTGGGCTCCCATGGGCTTCACATGAGATGGTGAACGTATCAGAGGTGAATATCCATGAGAAAAACTTTGATATGATAGGGATGGAACCGATGTGACCCGACTGCCTGTGTTCCTCTAGAAACAACCATCGAGGATGTTCAGTGGATATGTTAAATGATATACCTAAATAAATAATATAAATTTTGATTTCAGGACAAACCGAACTTTGCAGTTAGTGTGCGCCTATGCCGAGTAGTTGAGATTTTGGTTCACAGGTACCAATGGCTGCTGGTAAGTTCATTTCCTTATTAAGGGTTGATTTCACCGGTTCCTAAAGTCTACTATAGTGTCCCCTAAAAGTTCAGAGGAGTTATATCCTCCCGAAGAGAAAAATTGGTGCCTTTCGTCATCTTGCCGATAGCTTTCGGCAACTTTTTTCAAGAAGATTAATTTACTAACTGTATCCTCAAGGTAAGGAACTGATGGCAGCCACCCTGATGGCGCTTTTCACTTGCAGCGGTATATGCCCACACTACTTGCTATTAAATGTGCGCTTACTGGGCGTTGAGAGAACGGAAATAGACGTCGACCTATATTGCGTAGTTAAGTAAGACCTGCAAACCATAGTCCTATACTCTTGGTTCTTCATTCTGAATATAAATAACCTTATCTTATATTCCAGGTTACAGAATGTGAAATCTTCGTATCTCTGATCGTAAAATTCCTGGATTCGGACAAACCAATTTGGCAAAGGTCTTTAGCGTTGGAGGTACTGCACCATCTGCTGTTGGACCCATCCACTGTGAAATCTCTATGCCAGTGCTATGATCTTAAACCTCATTCCACCAACATCTTCCACGATATCTCTGTGGCTTTGGGAGCTTACATTCAGTCGACCCTCAGGTATGATTTTTGAATACTTACTTCCTATCGCATTTTCAGTTAGAATGCAACGTCGGGAAACATAAATTGTCCATTAGTTAACGCTAGACGTGTTAACTACTACTACATTGTAAGTACAGTAGATGAACAACCTACAGTGCTACTTTACCAATAAAATTCTTACATATTTTCAGTGAAAATGGAACCGGCAGCAACCAAGGAGGAATAGGGGGCACAGCGCCTCAAAGCCACCTACCGGGTGGACCTGGAACCTCTCCCCAGCCAGGTTTTTTTTCGAGAGGGCAGTGGTTCCCCCTTATTGTACCGCCAGCATCAGGGATTGCAAGATCTACCTAGTAAGTAAAACAGCATCTGTAGCCAATTTGAGTGAGTTTAAGAAGCGGTAAAAATTGGGAATACTAAGTTCGCTCTTATGTTTAAAATGACATGTATTTCAGAACATAACGGCTCTCTCAGAATCGTGTCATAAACAAACATGAGCAAGATTTTTTCGGCAGTCTTTTAACTAAGGAACCTGAGTGAGGCGACCAGTGAGCGCTAACTCCGTGGTCTATTCATACACCCCGAGATTACCGCTATCCCGTGTATTGAATTTCTTTTTGTTTTTTTCAGTATGGATATGTTGGATAAAACAGAAGTGCCCCCAGTGGCGGATTGTTACGGTCTGTCAGTGGCGCATTCCTGTTTACTTGATCTCGTGAATTCAGTGGTGTCTGTCGTTGATACTTGCTCTTCTGATCCCCACAATAACGAGATGCGCAATCTCCGAGTACAGTTGGTGACCTCTAGTTGGACCGGCATTCTCACGGGTCTGACCACACTGATTGATGCTTGGTGAGAAATACCTTACATCCTCCATATGTAGATTCAAAAAATAATGGCGCTACAGCCCCTGGAGGGTGGGATCGTGAAATACCGTAAGAATCACGCCCTACAGTTGAGTCTCCCCCAGCCCAGCTGGAGGTAGCCAGGCAAGAAAATCTTCGCCAGTCGGGATTGGATCGTGGATCATATTACTTCATAGCTCAATGCTCTCTTATTACCCTAATCCGACCCACGATGTTAGCGGTGGTACAGATGCATCTTCAGCAGTTGCTTAGCCTAATGCTCCCCCCAGACGATGCGTCTGGAGAGCTGATATCCTCGAACGTACCGTTCGTGGTGACGGACTCGCCATACCTGACCCTGCCATTCCTATCCTATGTGGCTTTATAAGTAACCTTTTTCATGTTTACAGTACGGATGAGGCTACAACAGAAAACCTGCTGAAGGCTATGAGTAAGAACGTAGGTTTCTGCAGCGCTGTTTCATTGGAAGCACCTCGAGATGCTTTCATTACAGCTGTTTGCAAAGCCTGCCTACCGCCCCAGTATGCTTTGAATGTGTTCAAGCCCGCCTCTACTGCCCCATCAGGTTAGTGTCCAAGTCACCGTTAAGGAGACATGGGAGAGATGATGTTCGTTTATGTTCACCTGAACCAAAACAAAGCACCATAGAAATTAACCTCCTTAGAATGGATTTCACCATTAAAACTTTACGAAAAGATAAACTGTACAAATATTCCAGTCATGCGTTTAGCTTATTGCAAGTGTTATCGCAACAGAGGATGGTTTGTTTTCCTTATGGTTTACCTTATCGTTGGGCTGGTGAAAATGACCCTAAGACATTTGCACATGTGTTCGATGTTGGTTCGGCATTTTTCAACGGGCAGATGTAAGACGACCTTCAAATTTGTACGGAAAGTGGCCACCGGGAAGCAGCCTGTTGTAATATGCATGAGTTTCTGTATATTATATGCGGTAAGTGCACCTTAAAATGGAAGTTTACTGTATGGTTTCCATGGTAACCGCTATGTTTCTCTATGGTATCTTCGCACTAGGTAAAGTTATCGATTCTCGAGTAATCATAAACCAAGTCTTTGTTTATTGAACAACTATGTAAACAAACCATGGATTTGTTTACAAACATTTACGAGCCCGTGGCTCCTTTCCCAGCTGCGTCACTTCAAGGTGGCCGCTTAATGGTCCTTACACCCATTAATATTTGTAAGGTACTGCCCTATTGCTGGAAATAATAATTTTGGTATTTTCAGGGCCTGCTTTTGGAAGCCAGGAGGGGAACTCGCATTATAACCTACCTGGCTATGGTGTGGAATCAGATTATCGACCGCAAGTTGTAGCAGTGGGGACCCCCCTTCCTACCGCCTCTTTACCTGCCGGTACGTCAAGTGTGTTACATGTCATCTACACTGTAGGGCTATACTTATTCTCAAACCACCCCATCTTTTAACACCAAGGGGAAATTAACATTGTATTGTATTGATTCAGTGTGCTTCTTTGATGTAAAAGAATTTGTTAATAGAACGGTATGGTATACTGGTATAATTATTTCAAAAAACCTGGGAGAACCTTTCAACAATTTTTTTTTCCTTCATTTTTCAGCGAACACAAATATTATCTGAAATAGAGCACCTGTAGGTCTATTCCGGATCTGTTAACGTAAAGTTAACGATGAGATAACGACGAAATGGTGTAGTTTTAGCTACGTTTTAGCGTTAGGAGCTTAACGAGTAATTAACGACCAAAGATCCGTGATAGACCTGCTGGAATGCCTATACGTAAACTTAAAATTTTGAAGGAAAACGGACAATTGACGTTTGGACCCTAGATTCTGAATATGTTTCGAAGGAAAAAGTAGAAGTTTGGCGGAACTTAACTGATGGTGACGCCATCGCCACCCCAACAAACTTCTGCGCACTGAGGATTAATGCTGGCCACATACAATGCTTCCTGGACGGCCTTTCTGGCGAGTTGGCATCCCCAGACGTACGGTTTAGCCGGGAGGGATGGCAGTACCCGCCATTGGAAGGCCACCATTCTAGTATGAGAGTATGAAGTACATACATACGATCCATGCAATATTTTGGGGACCTGTGTGTTGCAATGAAAACCCCACGGTTTGGCACATTCAGATTAAGTACATCCCCATATACTTCTTATCTATGGGAAACTAAAGAGCGGTTTTAATGTTTCAGGGGCACACCAAGGACCAGTAATGCTTACAAGTAAGAACCTTCAATGTATGCGAGCATTGCTGGACCTGGCCCATCAACATGGCTCCGTGCTAGTTAAGGCCTGGCATCTTGTTCTCAACACATTACAGGCATGTGCTCAAGAAATGTTTTCGTAGACGTAATTATAAGTAGTGCCGAATGCTGAGTTGTGTGACCCGGGAAGGCTCAGGTTTTAATCTCAATTAGTTGAGATTTTCTCTGGTGAATCTTACCCAGTCCTGTGCCTATGTAGCCCTAGTAGCTGGCCTTCACTGGCTGGGGGAAAACTGGACTGTTGAGCGTAGTTCTGACCAAATCACCCCTTGTGTACCGAGGTCACGAAAGGCGGGGCTGGCCCTGCAGCTCTATCGCGGATCTTTTTATTACGCGTGATAACCGCGAATCACTATACTTGCAATGCTATTTTTCCTATATTTCCGTGGTAACTTCATGATCAAGCGTGATAAGATCCGTAATAGAGCTGCTGGACGTTATTGGGGTATAGTGCCATGAAGGGTTTCATCTGACTATTAGTGGGGTTGCGAAACAAGCTGATTAGGTCAGACTTACCTGCCGAATCTGCCAAATCCTTCCAGTCTCTCTTCTTCTATCACTACCATAACCAGTATTTTGTTTTCAGCACTTGGTTTGGATTTTACGACTAAAGCCCACAACTGGGGGAAGCCTGAAAGCAGGCAAGATGACTGCTGATCCTAATGCTGTAATCACTACTGCTGTCATGGCTGATCTGCCTGTCCTATCCAGTATGCTGTCCAGGTATAACCTCTTCAAAAACATTTATCATTCTAGTTAAGGGTCCGCTATACCTGACGGTGCATTTTTTGCCGCCCATAAGATTTACATTGCGAGCGGCGATTCATTTTCAAGGTTTACCCTTGGTTGGAAAGACACAAAATTTTGCCTGTACCCTGTACCTAGCCCTAACAATGTTCTAGGGAGTGTTCGAAGCAGATTTCCCATTTTTTTACTGGTTTTCGAGATACAGCACTTTTCTTGAGGTATGCGATGCTAGCATTTGCAAAACAGTTGCAATAAAAGAAACCAGTGAGAAATTGGGAAATCTGCTTCGAACACTCCCTAGAACATTGTTAGGGCTAGGTACAGGCAAAATTTTGTGTCTTTCCAACCAAGGGTAAACCTTGAAAATGAATCGCCGCTAGCAATGTTAATCTTATGGGCGACAAAAAATGCATCGTCAGGTATAGCGTCCTCTTAAGGAAAATACAATAAGTGGTTAGACAGATTTCTGTTTTTGTTATTTCTATGTACTGTAACGTCACTGGATCAGTCCCAAATGGCACATCCCTCTTAAAAGCCAATTCAGTGACGTCACAACCTACATTTTTTAACTGAACTCTCTCCCACCATACTCGGTTAAGAGAAAAACGCCGATTTTCCCGAAAATTTAACATGGTACCTAAGCATGGGAGAAAATCGGTTTTCCCTGAACCGAGTGTTGTGGGAGCAGCCTAAAACGCAAAATTTAGCAGTCGGTTATGTACTTGCAGGCTTTTCGAGTCAAGTCGACATCTGGACGATGTGTCTCTGCACCATCTAATTCACGCACTCTGCCAACTCTCCCAGGAAGCTATGGAGTTAGCCTACTCCAACAGGGTACGTAACCTACCCAGATATTGCACCACATATCAGTTGCTTCCTTCAGATCTGGTGATGCTGCTGTTCCATTCTTAGGATGAATTCCACCATACTCGGTTAGTAGTTAAATCTCCTTCAAATTCCAATTATTTTTGTAACCGAGTATGTTGGGATCCAGCCAAAGTGGCTACATACAACTGCCGTTCTGGTGAGTTGGTACACCTGACAGTTTTTATGGGGTAGCCGCAATACCTGAGTTGCCACTGCAAGGCCGCCATTCCAGCCGCCCATTTCAAAACGCATCGTGTGTGGCCAGCTTTTGAGATATAATTCCTGTCTGACGAAGACGACCGAAGCAGAAGAACTACGATACCGTGCATCTTTACCGTTCTGAGACTGCGGTTAGGTACGGGGAGGAGTACCATGGAATATAAGTCGTGCGCTCAGTAATACTGTGTCGTCGAACAGGGAATATGTACATAAGCTTGTTTGCGAAAAAAGAGGTAAAAAAAACTAAAAACATTCCAAAAATATATAAAAAATGGACCAATTGTGATTTTTCTCGGCGAACCAGAATTTGATTTGCTACCTCAAGGGTGGGCTCGACGATCGTCCGTTAAACCGGAGGTGGTTCAGACACTTAACTGTAAATTGTCGAATCCACCCGCAGGTGGTCACCTACGAGTACCTATCTAAAACCATTTATTCTAAACAAAATTTCTATACATTCATATACAACAGTTGTGTGTAAAGACCTATGGAATTTTAGTTATGATAGGGCGAACGATACTGTGAATAAATTTTTTTAAGGGCAGTACGTACCACTCTGACCCATATACGATCATAGTGAGCCATATAGGACCATGCTTGGCATTATAGCAGCAGCGTCAGTCAGCTGAGCTGCGTACATAATGGTGTTGGCTTATACTGGATGTGGGTCACCCATAGTGGAACTGAGGCATTCCAGGAGTCCCCTCGTTGTCATAATTACAAACTAAACTTTTACCCATTGAAGGTAATATAGGTAAACATGAATACTTAATTAACAAGTAGAAGAATATTCTTAGTTTCTAAAGTTATTTGTCAAAGTTATTGACCAAATTTGTCACTATCATGAATCAAACATTACAGCCGAACATGAAAACTTACTTAGCAAGGAGACAAGCTCATTGACAAGTAGAAGAATATTCTTAGTTTTTCAAGTTCTTTGTCAAAGTCATTGACCATTACTTTTTGTCAAAAGTATTGACCAAATTTGTCACAATTACAAACTAAACTTTTATCCATTGAGGGTATTATAGGTAAACATGAAAACATAATTAACAAGTAGAAGAATATTCTTAGTTTCTAAAGTTATTTGTCAAAGTTATTGACCAAATTTGTCACAATCATGAATCAAACATTACAGCCGAACATGAAAACTTACTTAGCAAGGAGAAAAGCTCATTGAGAACATAATGGGTTGTGAGATCTGTTTTGGCTGAAACCGAAGAAGAGTACGCCGAAGCCGAATAGAAGTGGGCCAAAACCAGTTTAGGAGTGGGCCGAAGCCAATACATCGATGTCGTAAGCGGAAAATTTTCCCGTTACGCAGGATTCGAACCGGACCTCTCAGGACACAAAGCGGACCCGATGACCGCTCGGCCACTGAGGGGCACAAGTCTAAGGATGGATTTCACCAGAACTTGAAGAATACTATATAGTGTCTCCTAACGAACAGATTTATGTTTATGACAAGTACTCTCTAAACCTTGCGATAGCACTTGTCATAAGCTAAACATACGATGAGATAAATCTGTTCGATAAGAGACACTATAGTATACTTTAAGGTCTGGTGAAATCCACCCTAAATCAGTGCACTGACCATTTACAAGAAAGACCATATCAGGATGATGGAAACTTAAGGCTAAGAGAAGGAAAGAATGCACCCTGTTCCCAAAGGCAGATTATTGTTATTATTGACTTTTCTGAGGAAGCTGTTGGATATTCATTTGCTCTGAAATATAATAATATGTTTTTATAACGTCAGAAATCTGTTTTAATATGTTGTGATTTTTGACAGATTGCATGTCTACTATCACTCCATCGTAAGATGACATCATACCATACTATGGTCGCCCCAACTCAACATTATACATGTTCATCTGTCTTTATTAACCTAGGAAGACAGACAGTTTGTTTGAGAAAGAAACTATTCCTAATCTTCTAAAATAACAGGCTAAGAATAGGGTCCTAGTATACGAGAATTGTCTGATAGGGTCACGTAACGAAAAAAAGACCTTTAACTTTGTAAGATGGCCCAGCGTAAACTATTTACTTATATTCCAAATCAGGCTTCTTAGCCTGTTATTTTCGATGGACTTGAAAATCGTTTATTTCTCAAACAAAGCATCTGTATTCTTAAGATAATAGAGACAGATAGACTCGGAAGAAGATACGTTGGGGCGACTATAATCCTGACGTTAAAAAACCTATCTACCTATTAATATTCAGAAAAAAAAAAGTATCTAATAGTTTCCTCAGGAAAGTACCTTTAAGAGCCTGAGCTGAGCTGAGCTGAGCTGAGCTGAGCTGAGCTGAGCTGAGCTGAGCTGAGCTGAGCTGAGCTGAGCTGAGCTGAGCTGAGCTGAGCTGAGCTGAGCTGAGCTGAGATTTATCAAGTCGAAAAATGTTCTTTGATCCAGAGAGAAAATTACTTGGGCGAATGACTAAAAATTAAAATTGCTCATTGTTTTTAGGCGGCTACTTCGCTTTCCTCTTGGGACTGTTCATTTCCCTTTATTCGGACTTTTCTTTTTACCTTTTTTAGGACTGTTCTTTTTCAGTTTATTCGGACTTTTCTTTTTACCTTTTTTGGGACTGTTCTTTTTTCCTCTTATGGGATTCGTCTTTCCTCCTCTCTTGCCCTTTTTAGCCCCTTTTCCCGTGTTGTGAGGATCTTTTGCCGGGAACTTCCGGACAGCTCGCCTGTTGTCCAGGTACGCCGGCTTGTCCTCGACTGGTTGGTCTTCTTCCTCGCTTGCCTCCTCGTCCAGTTCTTCCTCTTCTTCTTCCTGCACAATTAATTAATTTAATTAATAAATAAATTAATAATCAATAGGGTTCCCTCCTCTGTCAGCTATAACGATTACAAACCGTTTTTCTATAATTTCTTTATAAATTCTGAATAAAAATAACAGGAGGACGTTAAATTTGAAAATAGTAAAAAGTTATTGTAATTTCTATTTTAGCTATTTATGTATGGTATTTATGGGGGAAATACCACAGATACCAAAGAAAACGCTGAAAACAGCCATCATCATCTTCTCCCCTTAAATCCCAATATGGTTAAAAAAATTATATTTCTAAGGTTCTGAAATACATAAATAGCATTGGTAGAAAATATTGGAGGGATATCTATTTATTATTTGGTTACAGTCAACATTAGCCAGAGCCCCAAATTTTTAATTAAGAGCGTAGTGTACCCTTTGACGTCATTGGCGCACCGGTTCGATTCCGCTCCCATATGAAAATATTCTAATCGGCATTATTTACCTCTGATATGTTTAGCATCTCAATTTCGAAATATATGTTTGGGTTATGGTGGTTCAGTAGTGATGCACGAATATTTTTGTCTTCCTTTTGTTCTTGCATTTCTTGCATGCAAGAACAAGAACAAGAGTTGATTTTGGCTGCAAGAACAAGAACTCTTGCAAGAGTTCTCGCAAGAGTCTTGCATAAACCCAGGCAGTTTTTCTCCAAAGCTTCATTCGTGGATTGCGGTCCATATATTGTACGAAAAACTCTGCAGACTATGCGACGATAGATTGCACTTTAAATGGCCGCTCGGTAGGAAAAAACCACATTTTAACAGGAGAGAATTCCTTGTGTATGCTTGAAATTGCAAGAGTCTCGCAGCAAGAACAAGAGCAAGAGCAAGAAATAATTTCTAATGCGAGAACAAGAACAATATAGGGTTTTTCCTGCAAGAACAAGAGCAAGAGTCGCTTTGCGAGAACAAGAACAAGAAATGCCTTTCTTGTTCTTGTTTTTGCATCGTGCATTCGTGCATCACTAAAGGTTCAGAACCCAACTAAAACAGTAGGTTAACCTTGTGTGTCTGGTGGGGAGCTGGTATTTGGTAGTGCTACCACCTGAGCACAATGAATGATTCTTGAAATGGTCCTCATTTCCATGATTCAGAATTTTCGAACAATTAAGGTTTTTTGGGGGGATTTTTATTCTGTTTACCTTCGGCTTCGGCTTGCGGATGAAATCGGCTGCCGTCTTGTCTCTTGGGCCTCCATGCCCGCCACTCTTCATATAGCTGTAACTGGCTCTCCACCTGCCGTCGAGAAAAACAATTTGGAGATAGTCATCCTCCCTCAAAAGTTTTTGTACCTGTGAAAAAATCAGAGAGGCATTTAGACGTGTAGGTTGAGAGTTACCGGTTACAGAAACTTACCTGTCAAGCTACCTATCAGACAAATTCAACTGATTAACAGGTACCTCGGTTACCGTGGCATGTGAGAATTTGGAATTTCTAAAATCCCATGAAGAAAAGAACTTACCAAAAGTTATTCTGAAAATAGTGAGGAAAAAAAGTTCCTGTCACTGCAGGATTTGAACTCTTTCAATACCTGCAGCAGTACTATAAGAAAATTAGCTGAAAAAGTCTGTATTTGTAATCGTTGAATAGTTTACCCGAAATCTGAAACTGGACAATTGCATCAAAAATTACTGACCTGAAAGGGACCAAAAAATTCCTAACGCGTGAGGATTTGAACCTTACCCCTGATACTTGTGATTTAAGTAAAACAGTTTAACTTACTTACTTGAAATGGCTGTATCAGAACTCACGGTGGTGGTACCAAAATTTCCAGCAACAAAAAAAAAAAGGTCCGACAACAGTCGCACTTAACTTTCTCGTCCCATATGAAATTTTTATTTTTTTTATTTTTTGATATATTTTGAAATTTTTTTGCGGGCGTAATTTTCACTCAACCCAAAATCGGTTGAAAACGACACACGAGCATCTATCTGAGATCAGTCACACCAAATCTCATGTCTGTCATTTTATTACTGTAGTCCCAAATGCGTTCCGACCATTCAAAAACGTGGTTTCTCAATCTCAACTCATTTTCAACACTTTTTTGACAGTAACGGCCGTAATTTTGAAGATAACAAAATTCTGTTCGGCAAATGTTTAAGTTACGTAGTTTAACACAAATGTACCGAATTTCATGACAATCGGTCAATAAATGTGAATGGCGCCGAAAGGATCGAAGTTTGGTCCAAAACGGCCGTAATTTTTAATCAATTCAATTTTAGTTGAAAATGACCTCGAAGCATCTACTTATTTGTCAACACAATTACCAATTTTCAATCTTATTGATTGAAAAGTGTACCGACTAACCAAAAACACGATTTTTGAATTATTTCGGCGGTTTTTTGGCAACAGTGGCCGCAACATTTGAGCAATCAAAAATTCCTTAAATATTTGTCTCGGCCGTGATTTTAGACAGGTCCATACCTAATTTCATCAAAATCGGATGAACGGTATAGGCTCTAGAGCAGGGAACGGACGGACGGACTGACTGACTGACTGACTGACGGACGGACAGATTTTTTCCCGAAACCACTTTTTTGGACTCAGGGGACTCCCAGGATCATGGGAAACCTAAAATCTCAATTTCTAAATTTTGCTCGAAAACAATACTTTTTCGCCATATAGCGAGAAAGTAAAAAAAAAACTTTCGTTGACAACACCGTATGGTCGGTTTATCCATTTGTTACCTTCTATACGCGAGAATGTCTAGTGGGACCATTGTCGAACCCTTTATCTTTCAAACGGACACGGAATCGTATGGAAAAGACGTACCATTAGTATTATGTTGTACACTTCCTCCGGACAGAGTTTTTCGTAATCATACAGATTACTCAGGTGGAGAATAAAATTTCCAAGGAGATTTTTTCTTAGCAGTATCTTTCCCTGTTGTTCGACGAACTTTTTACACACTGAAAACATGTATTTGTCCGCCGAGCAACTGAAAGCAAAAACCATACAATCAGCAGTTTCACCCAACTCTCCGTGTTCCTGTGAAGTCGACCATTAATACCACCCGGTTAACAGCAAGGCTGTCAACCTTAATTAAATTGCTGAACGGAGGTGAATGGCAATGAGAAAAAATTTGATAGAATCGGGATTGAACCCTTTTGGCCAGTGTCCTCCAAAGACAGCCATCTCGCTATTGAGGATGGTCGGTCTCATGGTTCAGAACATGAGAAGATTCCACACGTTAACGATCTCTTTTTCACCTTTATTGATCTCGGTGAAGGCGGCTCTCCGTGGCCTCGTGGTCAAACACAGGACTTGTAATCGGAGGGCCCCGGGTTCGAATCCCGATACCGCAGATTTTTTGTTGGGAGCATGGATGTCTATAGTGGGTCTCAATAACCATCCTTGGTTAATTGTTGCGATAACATATTTGATAATCGTAAATATTAAGAATCAGTGGTGTCCTACCTTCACCGGTGGGCATACTGGTCTGTTTGGAGCTGGATGTATAAGATAATCCAATAACAAAACAAACAAAAATCTCGGTGAAGACGTACTTACCCATTTTCCAACACGAAGACATTCCACATCTTCATAATCTCTTTTTCGCCCTCATTCACGTCGGTGAACTCCTCGAGCATTCTGACGGAGTGCTCTTTGAGCCACTCGTTATCATCGTCAGAGTCCACGTACTCATGTGAGGGGTCGATCGGCTGAAGGGTGCGTGAATGGTAGTAAGTGCTGCAAATAGCATACCCAAGTTTAAAAAATCGATCACTTTCGGCAGCCCCAAAAGGCCAAGGTAGATTTCGAAGTTTATTTCCACCCACTAAGTGCAGTAAAGTCATTTAGAATGACGATTAAGAAGATTTTCAGGTTATCCCGATCCATTCCCTCCAACAACGGAGATATTGCACCCTGTACCCCCCCCCCCCCCCCCCCCATGCACCCGACAGAAAATTGAGTTGAAAATGTTATTATAAAAACACAAAGTGAAAAGAATAAACTTGATATCTTACCAAATAAGTGAGTTATGACGTTTTGAAAATTCAACCCCCCACCCCCTGCCTAAACGGACGAAAATCGTTTTCAGGCAAATCCACAAGAAGATGAAAAAAACTCGATACCACCCCAAAAGTGAGACTACTGGTATGACTAAAGTAGGTTTTAATTCTTTGAAATCGACCAAAAACCGTCGTATACTTGACTTCCCCGCAGAGAAACATGCAGTGAGTACTGTAAACTCAACGAAGCAGGTAGGGGGTCACTTGGAGGGTTAAAGGGGGGGCATTCGCCCTTTTTCCCCTATTTTCAACCTGAAATACCGGCCATGGTGGTTCGTTCAGGTTTTCGATAGCATGGGGTAGGATAGGGAACGCGGAAAACACTATACCTGGGTCCTGGGTTTGAATCCCTGTAGCAGCAATATTCTGCTGGTAGCATGAATATCGTACCAAATATTCATTTGGCTTCTACCAGCAAAGCAAAGTTCCGAGGGGTTAACCACTCGTTGGGAATCTCGTTGGGAATCATTGGAAATCTTTATGAAATCTCAGGGAATCTTGGAATTTTTTTGGAGTGGTTACCCCTTCGGGGTTCATCTTTCTATGAATATCGTCGGGAATCTTTGGAAATATTTATGGAATCTCAGTGGAATCTCAAGGAATCTCTGGAGTGGTTACCCCCTCGCAAAATTCCATTAACTGAGCCTTCGGACCAACGGCTGAGCTAAATTCTTTGATAATTATTTTTCAATGGGGGAGAGGGTTAGAACCTCCAGACCCCGGGCTTACCTTGGTCCGGGTTTCGGTGCGACGCATTTTTTCTTCCTTGGAATTTTGGGTTTTTCCGGCGTTGGTCGTTTTCGTTTCCGCGATACCTTCGGTACTTCCGGTGCCGGTGCCGGTCTTCTACGTAGCTGGTACCCTTCCCTTGCCTGTCAAGAGAACTTCGTAAGGATTGGGATCGAACTGGGGCAACCTGGCTACAATTCTTTCTCTATTACAGTCAACTGTTAGATCACTCTGCTGTCGACTGAACGTCTCACAAATAAAAATTATGATTAGTTCAGTGGAATGGTACTGATCTGTAAATCAAGACAAGAAGACGCAGCTTTGAGTTAGGTTAGGTTAGGTCGGACTTTTTATTTTCCTACCTCAGCCCTAATAAGTACCAGTAGCCACAAGAGAGCTTTGTGTTATTGACATTAAGGGTGGATTTCACCACGCCTTAAAGTATACTATAATTCGATTGCACTTGTCGCAAGCTTGTCTCGGGGTTTGTGTGGGCGTGGTGACAGGATGACATACCCATAACTTGTTCCAGTATACATATAGCCGGCGGTTTCTGTAATCCCGCGTATTGCTATTCAATCCTGTGGCAGCCACCCCTTGCTCACACAGACCACATGCGCAATCCAAACCCGACTCTCACTCCACTCCCCCTGCTGACTGCCCCACTTAACTTATATACTTAGCCTAAACCTATAGTGCCTATGACTTAGGACCATGACCATCTAACCTACCTACTCTAGCTCGGCTGGGTTGTCCGCGACAAGCTAAACATAAGATAAGATAAATCTGTTCGATAAAAGAGGTGGTGTGCCCCTCAGTGGCAGAGGGGGGTGTGCCCCTCAGTGGCCGAGTGGTCAAGGGGTCCGCTTTGTGTCCTGAGAGGTCCGGGTTCGAATCCCGGCGGAACGGAAATTATTTTCCTCTTCCGACATGGATGTATAGGCTTCGGCCCACTACTAAACTGGCTTTGGCCCACTCATATTCGGCTTCGGCCGAAAAATGCGCATATTATGTTCTCTGAACGTCGCCCGTTAAAAAAAAACGGATATTTAAATCGCGCGTGATAACTGCGAATCACTATATACTTGCAATGCTATTTTCCCTATATATTTCCGTGATAACTTCATGATCAGCCGTGATGAAAAGAGTAATAGAGCTGCTGGAATGAACTTCCTCCAGAAACCCCGTTTATCGACTCGACCCTAGGGTCGTGGGAAACCCATCAATATTTCGACATTTTTTTTTTATAAAAAGGCTATGGGAAAGTAATACAGTTGGGGAAGAGAAGATTTTCTATTTTTTGCTTCGGTTGGACTGGGCTGACAAAGAACGGCTTCCATATTACCTCCACCACCAGCTCCAATCCGCTCTCCCGTAAAGGGTATTAGAAGCCCTCTCAGTGCTTTCAATGAACGTCCCTTCGAAAATGAAATTTCACTCCCACCCCCAATATGATTTTCAGTGGAAGGGTGGCTGTCACCAGTTCCACAAATCCAAGTTTTTCACTATAGTGAGCTTTTAGTTCTCTACAGCGTTATCTTTCACCAGTTTCACCATCCTGCCTATAGCGCCCTTATCTTGCCGATAGCGTTTGGATCGATTATTCAGCCATTAGCAATCTAAAGTGAACTATAAATATAATTTTGGGAAACTAAAGCGTATCTCTTGTAATGACCAAAACCACAAGAACTTCATTTTCCTAATCTGAAAATTAGAAGTAAACAAAGAAGCTTGAGGCTTGAGTATTCACAACACAACTTTTGTTCGTTTTGTTGCAAAAAAAAATATGTGAAAATGTTTTATAATTGACTCAGTGATCCCCAAGCTATCGCACACTTTTTCTTTAGGATAAATCTAAAGAACAATTTTAGTTATCGGCAAATTATAAATTAAAACTTTATCTCTCAGATAAGAAACTGGTGGAGGCCACCTTTAGGAGGACAATGGGGAGAGTTGATGTTTGTTGATGTTTTTCCTGCACAATGTGGGAAGTATAAAAATTAGCTTTTTCTTCGGTGGCCGAGTGGCCAAGGGTCTTCGTAGCAATCCCAGGGTAAGGAATATTTTCCGCTTAACGTTGTGGATTTAATGGCTTCGGCCCGCTCCTGTTAGGCCTCGGCCAATACTCGGCCTTAATCCTGTGGTGTATCGCCCGACTGATTGCTCAGAAACAAACTAAACTAGCCGTACTTAAAACCGAAAAAAATAGAAGTAATGTTTGCTTTGTGTGAGAAGTCAAGTGTGACCAGTATCAAAGGCAATATCACTTTTATTAAATTGATTCATAGACAAATTGCCAATTTGTACAAATTGAATCAAATAGGGAATTGATACTTCAAATCTGCTTCAGTCTGGAATGTTATCATTGTTATGGAAATTCTATTTACATTAAGTGTAATGAAAGCAGGGAAAATTACAATATGGGGTCAGCAGTTAAAGCAGGATAAGCACCAATTTCAATATGTTAACTGGCATACTGAACAAACGTTTTTACTTTCTCGCTAGCCAATATGGCGAGAAAGTATTGTTTTCGTGCAAAATTTTGAAATTCAGAATTTTAGGTTTCCCATGATCCTGGGGGTCCCCTGAGTCCAAATAAGTGGTTTCTATAAAAAGTCTGTCCGTCCGTCAATCTGTCCATTCCGGGCTCTAGACTCTAGAGCCTATACCGTTCTTCCGATTTTGATGAAATTTGGTATGCACCTGTCTAAAATCAAGGCTGAGGTGCGCTAATGCAAACATCGTGTTTTTGGTAAGTCGGACAAGTGCCGACGTGACGGTACAGTTTTCAATTTGTAAAATTGAAAATTGGTAGGCGTGTTGAAAAATAAGGTTTCAATGTCATTTGCAGAGTGGCGGTGATTTCGCACGCGGCAGAGGGTAGCGAATTCAATGCATGTCACTGTGTGAGACAGCTGAATGAAAGACTTGTGTCTGGAGGGTATATGGGAGCATGACCTTCACCCTATTTACGGTGCCTAGTGGCGGTGGGTTCGCACGCGACAAAGGGTGTCGAATTCTGTGCATGTCAACTGTCAACTGTAAAATACTTGGGAACATTTGGCAGCAAACAAGGTCCTATTACAGTTGAACAGTTGTATAGATTTTTGTTTACGGGCATGCATAAAGAATGGAGTCCCTACAATTCTAGGATATGATCTTTATGAAACCATCATCATTTTCTGAAATATAAATTCATTGAATTCATTGCTGACACCTGAACCTAAAGTCAGTGAAATTCTATGTTTCCGAACATCCTGCCGTAGGATCTAAAATAACTTTTTTCAAATCCGAAAAAGAAAGTCCAACTGCAATCTCTATCGATCGGATGATTGAATAAGTACAAGCCGTGTGATGCAGACCTGTCGGCCTTAATTTCTCAAATCTGAAAATAACTTATTTCAGATCATATAAGGGTACGTCCCACCATGCCCAGTTAAAATTAAACTGGAGATTTTGTCATATATGTTTACCATGTTAAATTTAACTTTTAATTTAAGGGTCCGCTATACCTGACGGTGCATTTTTTGCCGCCCATAAGATTAACATTGCGAGCGGCGATTCATTTTCAAGGTTTACCCTTGGTTGGAAAGACACAAAATTTTGCCTGTACCTAGCCCTAACAATGTTCTAGGGAGTGTTCGAAGCAGATTTCCCATTTTTTTTACTGGTTTTCGAGATACAGCACTTTTCTTGAGGTATGCGATGCTAGCATTTGCAAAACAGTTGCAATAAAAGAAACCAGTGAGAAATTGGGAAATCTGCTTCGAACACTCCCTAGAACATTGTTAGGGCTAGGTACAGGCAAAATTTTGTGTCTTTCCAACCAAGGGTAAACCTTGAAAATGAATCGCCGCTCGCAATGTTAATCTTATGGGCGGCAAAAAATGCATCGTCAGGTATAGGGTCATCTTAAATTTAACTTTAACTTTTAATTTAACTTTTAAGTTAAATTTATCATGGTAAATCTCCAGTTTAATTTTAACTGGGCATGGTGGGACGCACCCTAAGATCTTTACGTTTTTAGTAAGTCACTTATGCCTATTTTGTTTCAGGAACCATCCCTGTTCGCCGTAGCGAAGCTTCTAGAAACAGGTCTAGTGAACCTGCACCGTATTGAAGTATTCTGGAGACCACTAACCAGCCACCTTCTGGAAGTGTGTCAGCACCCTCACATACGTATGCGAGAGTGGGGGGTGGAAGCGATTACCTACCTGCTGAAAGTGGCGCTGCAGCACAAGTACAACCCTCCACTTCGTTCAAACCAGGTACCTATCATACCTATACCCAAAAGAAAAATCAGTGGTTCTACAGCCCTAAAAGGTGATTTGGTAAGGCTCACTCCCTCCATTCAATTTTTTACCCATCCGGTGAAGGCCTGTTGTGAGGGCCATAGCCGTATCCACGGGGGGGGGGGGGGGGGGGGGGAGGGTTTAGGGGGTTAAACCCCCCCCCATGAGCGGAAAATTAACATGGTAATGCCAACGTGAAGCAAAAAAATATAGGCGAAACCCCCCCCCCCCCCCCCCCCCATGACCGCTTTCTGGATACGGGCCTGGTGAGGGCTGTGTCAGGGCCCGGGATGATCCACTGCGAATTATCGGGACTAGACTATGGTTCCTCTTTCTTCAAACCTCATTCCCATATTGGGTTAATTCCTTTTTTTAGCGCCCCCCCCCCCTCCCCTCCCCCAAGCACCCTGGAAAATGCTTTGTCTCCAACCTGTATGGATTCTTTTTAATTCCCCTTATTGACCTTAATGCTGACAACATACGGTGCGTCCTGTACTGTCATTCCGGTGAGTTGGCATCCCTGAACGTATCGTCAGCGTAGAGGGATGGCAATTTATTTTTGTGGGAGTTAACGTTGCAAGTCCGCCCTTCCAACTTTCACAGAGTGGAACTCCATCCTTATTTTGAATTTTTGGGGGGCTGTGGCCCTACTCAAACTCTGCATGCAGTTAGGTTTAATGTATATGAGAGTACCTCTGCTGACGTTGATGGCCCCGGTTGCGGTGACCATTCCCGGTACGGTACCTCTGGTGCCGTTGAAGGCCCTGGTTGCGGTGACCTTCGCCGGGAGGAGGATACCTCTCCTGCCGTTGAAGGCCCGGGTTGCGGTGACCATTGCCGCGGCCGGTAGAAGGGTACCTCTGCTGACGGCCCGGGTTGCGGTGAACTTCGCCGGGAGGAGGATACCTCTCCTGCCGTTGAAGGCCCGGGTTGCGGTGACCTTTGCCGGGAGGGTACCTCTGCTGACACCGAGGACCCAGGTTGTGGTGACTGTTGGTCAGCTTCCATCTAGACAAAAAATGAACAGTATTAGGTAGATTTCGAAGAAAAATCTACCTATTGTAGTCGTACCGGTAGTCTCACTTTTGAAAAATTTCTTCACAGTTCTTCTTTTTATGACACCTGGATCCCAAAACCACCGTCAGTTAAAAAGTTTACATATATATATATATATATATATATCTATATATCATTTTCACTTCCTCGTGAACACGCTAGGAGCCGTATTATTGAAAAATAATTGGTTTTGACTATTTAATAAAATATAAGGAACTAAAATCTCGGTCGAGTTCGTTAATGGGGGAAATCGGACGAAGGGGGAGAAAATGGGGGGACTTTTTCGAAATCTGGTTTTTTGGCCATAACTCCCTTAATATTGCAACTAATGAAACGTGATTTTCTCTGAGGGTCGTCTAACAGTACTACCTACAACTTTTCTTTGTAACGTTTTTTGATCCCACCCCTAATGGTAGAATAAGGGTGTAAAAACAGGGTTTTGCACACAAAAAAAATCATAACATGTGTCCTAGGGGTGTTATCGAGTTCTTTCATTTTGTAATGCATTTGCCTCAATATTACCTACAACTTTTGGCCGAAAAAGTTTTTCGTCCGACGCACTGTTTAGGCAGGGGGTGGGGGGTAGAATTTTCAAAACGTCATAACTCACTTATTTGCTGAGATATTGAGTTTATTCTTTTTGCTATGAGTTTCTATTAATAATATCTACAACTTTTGTCTGAAAATGTTTTTTGTAAAATCACTTTCATTTTCTCGTTAAGGGGGGAGGGGGGGGGGGGGTGAAATTTCAAAACTCAATTCCTCCGTTTTTATTGTAGAGAATGCAGTTGGGTCAACTGAAAATCTTCTTAACCGTCTTTCGCAATGATTTTAGACTGCCTTTAGTGGATGGAGGTAATCTTCGAAATCTACCTACGCCTTTCGGGGCTGCCGAAAGGGATTTTTTCATCTCTATATAGTCTCAGTCTATAGTAGGTAGTAATAGTAGTAGCAGTGGAGGAGCAGCCAGCACCTAGACCATTTCAGGAATCAGGAATAATGCATCGTGGTCAGCTGGCAGCACTATCAAGTACCAGCTCCCCACTCATCATGTTACTATACGACGGGGACCTACAGTTCTGCTAGGTTCCTCGACATAACACCGTTCAGAAAACTTTGACTTGTACTCAAATGTACCTGAAGTCTTCGGGACCATTTGACCTCTGGCTGTCCTTGGTAGGTACACGAGCATGTTGACATCATTTTCCTACAATTACAGACAACTGGGGAAAGTTGGTATTTCTGCAGGTGAGACTGCTGATAGTTGTAGTTTAAGGTCTGGTCTATAGGTGGTGATAAGGGCCTACTGTTTAAGGCGAGATCACCTAGATCCCATACCAAGTTATACTTTACAACACTAAAAGCTAACTGGAACAGTAAAACGGTAAAATCTAAGTCATATGTATTACTTATTATACCTAACTGTGGCAGGTGAAACATGACTAAGCAGGAATAAAGTCTTTGCTTACCTTTTTAAAGTCAAAAAGTTTAAAATGGACAGTGCGCGGGTGCGGGTCCTCTCTTGCTAGCGGCCAGGCGGGAACTGAAACGGGTCCGCTGTGTTCCGAACAAGAACAAAACTCATCAATTCTATTGTACCCCAAGCAGATTCTCTCCTCCACTTTTCCGCTTATAATAATCCCCACCACCTCCGTTTCCATAAAGTACTTAGGCCCTTATTCCATACTCAGATGTTACTCTCTGATGGTTAAAAATGATCACATTTTCAGGATTCAAATTTTGATTGTTAAGGCTGACATTCGCAATTTTTTACGTTTGGACATCAAAATTTGTGAGAAAACTGACGGATATTTAAATATTCTGAAATATAATATGTCTTTTTAACGTCATTACTCATGAGGCTATGTTGTGATTTTACGATCGAGTGATTTTTGTCACCAAAGAAATTGTCCAAAAATTAGCCGATCGTGAAATCATAACATAGCCTCATCTCATGAGTAATGACTAATGAAGTTAAAAATATATATTATATTTCAGAATATTGAAATCTCATGTAGTTTTCTCACAAAGTTTGAAGTCCAAATGTAAAAAAATAGCGAATGACACTTTGGATACACTCTCAATGGCGAAATTTTCCGGTTATGGCATGAAAGTAATGGCTTTGGCTCACTCCTAAACTGGCTTCAGTTAGCTCCTCTTCGGCTTCGGACAAACTCCTATGGTGTTACCGTTCTACCGATGTGTCGGACGGTACCGATTACCGGTTCGATCCCGGTCCTAACGATTTTTTTCACCCAAAGAATAATTTGTAACTCGTGTTTTCCGCACATTGCACGCATCACGTACTTTGCGTACTGTCATTCAATTCTAAGTTACGGAATACTTTTTTGGAAGGTGTAAAAAAGAATAATCAGCGAATTTTAAAAATTCAAAAGAGATGCATAAGAATCATGGCTAAAGTGCCGCCGCGTAATTCTTGCAGGTCACTTTTTCAGAAATTCTTTATTCTCCCTTCTCCTTGTGTTTTTATTTATATGAATATTATTTGTTCGTGATCATCTTAATTTTAACTTTCACTCTTATAAAACTCTGTCGCGTTCAAATATTCATGTAGGCTACCTCCCTGCGTTCGAACAGTCCTCCGATTTTAGGTGTTCGTCTGTATAACGCTCTCCCGGTCGAAATCAAATCTGTAGAAAGTTTAACAATATTTTAAAAATTGCTAAAATCGTATTTACTTGAAAGTGTTTTTTATAGTTTAGAGGAATTTCTCAATTTCTGACTAACTGGAAAACCAGGCGTTTTATACTTTCCCACCTTTTTTAGGCGTGTTAATATTAAATAAAGTGAATAAGTTCCACTATCATAGTGTTGCTCAAGTCCCCAGTCAGGTCAGCAGGCAACCGAATACGTCTCAAGGCTGCTGTGACCTAACGTAGTAAGTCTTGAGCAACGCTATGATAGTGGAACTATCACTATATATTCTATAACTATACGCCTCACCCCGCTACCCATAACAGGCGGGATAACATCAATAAAACGTTTAGAAAAAAAAAATGTTCAACATGCCAATTGGTTCGGAAATCATCTGAAATTGTAAGCAGCTGGCATTTGTTGGGGCTGGCAGCTGCATGAGCGCGATGGATGAATGTTTTTTGATTTCCCCCCTCCCTTACATAGAGTAGCTGCATTGTCGAAACAGGATTAGCGATCTCCGCATGTGTGCATGCATTTTCAAAGGCTCCTTTCAATAGGTAAATTCTCCCCCTTCACAGTTCACTGAAGCAGAAGCTTGTTAATCCCCCTCGAGTGAATATAAATTTAACGGTTAGATGCATTTACTAGGAATGGCCGGAACATTATTTGAAAACTCTTTCGTAATTAGATTAAGAGGACGCTATACCTGACGGTGCATTTTTTACCGCCCATAAGATTAACATTGCGAGCGGCGATTCATTTTCAAGGTTTACCCTTGGTTGGAAAGACACAAAATTTTGCCTGTACCTAGCCCTAACAATGTTCTAGGGAGTGTTCGAAGCAGATTTCCCAATTTCTCACTGGTTTCTTTTCTTGCAACTGTTTTGGAAATGCTAGCATCGCATACCTCAAGAAAAGTGCTGTATCTCAAAAACCAGTAAAAAAATGGGAAATCTGCTTCGAACACTCCCTAGAACATTGTTAGGGCTAGGTACAGGCAAAATTTTGTGTCTTTCCAACCAATGGTAAACCTTGAAAATGAATCGCCGCTCGCAATGTTAATCTTATGGGTGGCAAAAAATGCACCGTCAGGTATAGCGGACCCTTAAAAGAAACAAACCTATGCATATAAATATGTAGTTAAAATATACGGTTGATCCTATTTTGATTTTTGAATTTTGGTTTACTTAAATGGTACTAAAATTACTAACCCTTTTGCTATAACGCTAAAGGGGGGGGGGATTATAGGTAGGAGAGGAACGTAGTGGTGCGAAGGAAAGGGAAGAGGCGGGCAAGCTGTGAGAATCTGCACGGTCATTCCCTTAATTCCAACATGTGAAGGAACCCAGCAGAATTGCACAATTTGATGGGTGTTCAGTTGGAAAACTTGTTCACGGATTTTCATGAGGAGAGGATCCGGACTAAAAATATCACCTATAGCTTGCAAAGCACTGAGGCTGTAGGGGAAGATAATGGAACAAGGTATTGAATTGTGGAGAATATAGGTAAGGGTTTGGAGAATGGCATAAAGCTCTGCATTGTATGAGGAAGAGAAAGGTAGGAGGGGGAAAGTTTGCGACTGAGTTGAAGATGAGAAGAGGAGAAGGCACTCGCGACTCCACTACACTTTTTCGACCCATATATGTGTAAAAAGACACCATGCAGATGTTGGATATGCCTTTACTAAATGCTTGTACGTATAATTGTGGGGGGGGGGGGGGGTGGCCTTTGGTTATGTTATACTATATTATATTATTCTGTTGTACTATTAAAATTTTAAGGGTGGATTTCACCACACCAGTTTAACGATAAGATGTTGTGTTTATTCTGTTGTACTATTAAAATTTTAAGGGTGGATTTCACCACACCAGTTTAACGATAAGATGTTGTGTATAAATATTACAAGCATATGTTTAGCTTAGGGTGAGCGCTATCGCAAGGTTTAGACAACGGTTAGCCTCTCCCCTTGAGCAAATTTTATGCGTCATTTGTTTATGAATTTATTTTATCGTTAAACTAGTCTGGTGAAAACCACTCTTAATCGTATATTTAGCTTACCCGTAGGTAGCTCAGGGGTGCGTGGGGTAACCAACTTACCGATTTATCTGCCGGAACTGCAGGGTGTGACCGTGTTGGCCCGAGAGTCAAGACAGAGTGCCGGGTGCAGGATGCAGCCAGCGGTTGGTCACATCCTGCACCAGGAAAGCTGCATAGACACCTAGAGGCGAGTCGGAGATCGTCTAACCCGTCAGTGCAGGGTCTTCGATATTCACGTTTTAATTGCCCATTTTCTGTGAAAACTCTTGGCCTGCCCACACCTTTGACATCGGAAGGGCTGCCATTGTGGAGTGCGGCTTCGAAGCTATCCAACACCCTCCGTACAGCCCGGAACTGGCCCCAAACGATTACTTTCTGTTTCCGGCGTTTAAAAAATCACTGAGGGGAAGACGATTGGGGAGCCTAGAGGACCTGAAGTCGGCTATAAATGACCACTTTGACACAAAGTCGGAAAAAACATTTTTTGACGGACTTAAAAAGTTACTAGCACGATGCAATACGTGCAGTGAAGTTAAGGGAAAATACATTGAAAAATAAGGTAGGTCTAATTTTTCTAGCTGCCCTCCTTCTAGGGTAGGCCACGGACTTCAGGAACTTCCCCCGTAGTATACTTTAAGAAGTGCTGAAATCTGAAATCCAGCCTTAGTTAACTAATTTCTTCTGTTCAAAAGACATTATATTTCAGAACAAGTTCCAACAGTTGCATCGAAAAATTATTAGCTTTAATTGAGCTAGAACAGAACGGGCTATGTGCCACTTTACCCTTTGTGATTACACCATAAGCAGCTATCACGTATAGAATAGTTTCTTTAGCGTAAGCTAAGCATAGGAGCGGTTCCTGTATTATTCCCATTGGCTACCAGAGGGGTGATTGAGGGGTAGTCGCATATGGGGGTAGTTTCTCTTTCCTCCCCACACAAGGATATTATATTCTGCAAGTCGTTTGTTGCATTTTCGTCGGAATCAGTCCGATGTCACTCTGAACCAATCAGACGTGTTTATCCTGCAGGTACTCCCATTATCCCTTTGGTTTTACGTCACCCTGAGACCCATCCTTACATTTATTTGCGACTACCTTCCGAATTTATAGATCTACCTATTTATCTCTGAACTACGCCGCAATCCATCAGCGAAATTAAAAGGAGACAATGGGAAGGGGAGTGATGTTAATGTTGCTTGAACGAGAGAACCCTTTTTACATGTGCTTTCCTATTCACTTACCGTCAGTGCAGTATAGTTAGTGTAAGTATTTTGCAATGACGCAACGGAGAGGATAATCTCTGAAATTGGATTCAGACTTAACTAACTTATAAGCTGAGATAAATACTCCAGTACGATGACACAGCTTTCTCATTTAATATATTACATGTGCAACGAGAAACTAAACACCGGTGATGGATCCGAGACAACCTTTCAGCTATTATTATTAGCTGCTCGGATATAGATCGTCGATTTATCGCACTATGTCTCAAAGTGTCACCTCTTACGTAGTTCCAGTTTTGGGGTGGGGGACAAGCTCAGCAACTATAGATAAGTTCAAGAGGTGTTACCAAATCGTCGGTCCAATGTAACAGTGAGCTAAGTTGGAAAATCGTAGTTCCAAGATATAGCTGTTTATAGATAGCACTGACCAATCAATAACAACCAATATGTTTAGCCTCACTTAACAATGGGACAACAAAGTAGCCGTGATACTGCTTATTTTCATGCTTAATACCTACTACTACTTGCTAACCATCCGTGAAATTACGGTTTTTGGCTCATTTTAGGCCCTCCAATACGACAGAACTCACTGTTCCACTGTGAGTGAGTTATTTACAATTGAGAACTTTAGAGCGGGTATATCGACCAAAACTTGATTTTTTATTGAAGAGTGAACCTTCACGATCCCAAATCTGCAGAAATCCCATGTTTGAAAGAAACAAAAAAAAAACAAAAAAAAAAGTGACCTAGCTCACTGTTACATTGGACCGACGAAATACTACCTCCCCAACCCTTCATGTTATTACACGACGGGGACCTACAGTTTTACGTTTGTTCTGGACCACCACAGCCACGATATACGTGTATCCGTATTTTACTTGAGATGTAAACATGTCAAACGTACCTGGCCCAACTGTCAGTGTACCACTAAAAACAGCCACCTAGATGTAAGAGTCCGTAGTCATTTATAGTTTTTTTTTGTTTTTTTTTTAAACGCGCGAGGTTCAGAGAATATGCGCTGATGAGTTGGTTTGTTCGATGTGTTTGACCGAAGCCAGTTTAGTAGTGGGCCGAAGCCAATACATCCATGTCGGAAGCGGAAAATTTTTCCGTTCCGCCGGGATTCGAACCCGGACCTCTCAGGACACAAAGCGGACCCCTTGACCACTCGGCCACTGAGAGGCTCAGGGGTGCGTGGGGTAACCAACTTACCGATTGTAGCTGCCAGAGCTGCAGGGACGAGCGGGCCCGCTGATGACGTGAAGGCGGCAGCTGTATATAGGGGGTTGGCAACACCACGCGAATATAGGGTATAATAATAGTCTTAGGGTGCGTCCCACCATGCCCAGTTAAAATTAAACTAGAGATTTACCATGTTAAATTTAACTTAAAAGTTAAATTTAACATGGACAAAATCTCCAGTTTAATTCTAACTAGGCATGGTGGGACGCACCCTTAGGTAAACGGTATACTGCGACTGAGGTAATAATTAGGTAAACTCAGGTAACTGCGGTAAACTGAGGTAAAGACTGAGGTAACTGTGATACACTGACCGTTGCCGCTCGAGGGTCAAGACAGAGTGACGGGTGCAGGATGCAGCAAACGGTTGGTCACATCCTGCACCAGGAAAACTGCATAGGTCATCACCTAGAGGCGAGTCGGAGATCGTCTAAGGGTGCGTCCCACCATGCCCAGTTAAAATTTAACTGGAGATTTACCATGTTAAATTTAACTCAAAAGTTAAATTTAAACATAGGACAAAATCTCCAGTTTAATTTTAACTGGGTATGGTGGGACGCACCCTAAGAGGCACGTCATTTATAGTGTTTATTATACAATCAGGGTGTTCTAATATTATAATTTTTTACATTTTCAGCAGCTTCAGACATTAATTCTGCAGCCGTTGTCTGAGCTCTCAGGCGTCCCTCATGCGGATGTTCGTTTACGGCAGCTGGAATGTATGCTGTATGTGCTACATTTATCGGGAGACACCCTGTGTTACGGTTGGCCACTGGTCCTCAACACCATAGCAGCGGTGTCGGATTTCCATGGGTACGTACAAAACCATTACGTGTCTTTTTTTTGGCCGAAGTTGAGAGGAGTGGGCCGAAGGAGTGTGCCTCAAGTGAAAAACTTGGTTATCCTGGGATTCGAACCTAGATCGCCCAGGATGACCAGATTTAGCCTGTTCTTGGTCACTGGGACGAGTGGGGCTAACTGTATAGTCTGCTCCCGAAAAGGGGACCAAAATGGCAGATGGCAGCGGAGGGGTGGGTACCCCCTCTACGTGGCACTAGTACCCATGAGGGCTGAGCTGCGACCCACACTATAGGCTATCTATTTATAGCCGATGCTTAGCTTAGCCTAGTGTGGGTCGCAGCTCAGCCTCATAGGTACTGGTGCCACGTAGAGGGGGAACCCACCCCTCCACTACCATCTGCCATTTTGGTCTCCTTACCAGCTTTGTTTTGACAGCTATAAGGTTAACATTGGAACCGGAAAAATCATTTTTTCTCATGGTTTTAATTGAACATCCCACGGCCCACGGTTATGTTTGTTTATGCTCATCTGAGCCAAAACAAAGCCTTTGTTCTTCATATTATCGTATAGAAACTAACCTCTTTATTGCAATAAAAACATGTGAGGTACTTAGGGTGCGTCCCAAAAGCGGCCTCAATAGCCCCGTGGACTAAATGGTCGACTTTTGAGGAGCAGTGAGAGCCGGGTCACACCGGTTCGATCCCGATCCTACCAAAAAGTTTTTCTGCTCGGCATTCACCTCTGATATGTTCAGCATGTCAAGTGAAATGTATATCGAGGCTGTGGTGGTTCGGAACCCACCTAAAACTGTAGGTCCCCATCGTTAACTCGATGGCTGGGGAGCTGGTATTTGGTAGTGCTGCCAGCTGAGCACAATGGATAGTTCTTGAAAACGGTCTAGTTGCTGGGCTTGTCCCCCCCAACCCTCAGCTATATAGGGTGCTGGAGATTTTGTCCTATGTTTACCATGTTAGATTTAACTGAAAAGTTAAATTTAACATGGTAAATCTCCAGTTTAATTTTAACTGGGCATGATAGGGCGCACCCTTAGTCAGTCTTTCAAGAACAAGGTTAAAATTCTCGCCAAAAAAATATTCACGTAATAATAGTTTCTACGATGATATGAATATTTAAAAAAAAAGTGCTTTGCTTAGCATGAAAAGTCATTACCTCTCTCCAATCTCCCCACTCCCCATGTCCCATGTATTGTCGAGTCGAGTCCCTGCAGGAGGTCCAGTCAGTCACTGCAGGAGATCGAGTCGAGTTGTCACTCTCAGTTGTTGAGTGCTTCCTTTCATCTTGCTAGCTAGAATTTTCGTGTTTATGTCATGTCATAAGTGAGTGGCTTTACTCTCAGTAGAAACTCCCTTTTGTCAGGGTCGATCGTTACATGTTACATTTTGTGCAATTCGCGCTCACAGACAGTGGGTGCGGATTTAAGGAGCAGTAGTTGAGTGTGCCTGATGCTGAGTTATGAGAAGCTGCATGAGAACATGGAAATGCTCGCTTGCGTGCCGTCAAAACTCAAATGATCAGCCCTATTACCGTTGCCTTTAAGCAGCCGACCTTCGAAAGGAAGGCGCTACATTAGAGTCCTGATATTCCTGCCACTATCGTGCAAGACATAGGCTTAAAGCTGTCAGAGCTTTGTGCCTGCGTAAATGGGCTGACGGCGCCCGACAAGCTGAAAGATTTACTCAAAACAGTCTCCAAACAAGAGAAGAAAATAATAGAGCAAGCAAAGGAAGTCGTTAACTTGAACAACAAAAACGGAAAAGTTTGAAGGATGTGAAACAATCTGTGGTCAACTTTGACCAGTGATGAAGAAACCGAAATATTGAGATACATGGAATACAGCAGAGAAAGGGTGAAGATCTACGGAAGTTAGCAAGTGAGCTCGTCCGACCACTTCGAATCCCTACTGCTGAAATGACGTCGTCCACAGAGTTTGCAGGAAGGATAAGTTTATAACACGGGATGAGTGGCTGAAGAAACGGAAGACTGGACTTGTCAGCGATAACCTTGTTGCTGGTAGTGATGACGAGAAGATCATCAATGTGAACCTGTCTCCGCAAAAGAGTGAGTTATTTTGGAAGGCGAGGGAGGCGAAAGAAAATTTGAAATATCAGTTCGTATGGGTGAATAGCAACGGTGATATCTTCAAGAAGAGGAATTAAAAAGCAGGTACCTTGCTTATAAAGACATAGGATCAAACAGAACATTCCACCATCGAATGAAATCGAATAAAAGATAACTGACAACTATACAGTCCTGAGAGCGCCGGTTACTAAAAGAAGTCGTTAAATCCGCGTATGCAGCTTTACATGCCGCACCGGGGAGTCTGAACAGCAGCTCTATTATGGATTTTGGTCGATATCTCGGGCTCCTAATGCTAAACCATAGGTAAAAGGTAAAACTACACCACTTCGTCGTTAACAGATCCGTAGTAGTCCTGCTGGAGTCCGTTCGTTCTTCTGCTTGTTATGACTCTCACCAAATTAATGTGTCTATTGTCACCTAAATTTATGAACTTAACCTGTTTTTCAGGCATTTTCTTGTCACTTCTTGGTAATTTCGATATTTGCCGTCAGTGTAAAGCACACCTACTTATTCAAGCCTCTGCTTGTCTTGAAAAATCTTGTAGAGGAAAATACAAATAATTCGAAATCTCAATATCTTAAGCTTAAACTTCTCAACATTTATTTCTTAAACATTCCCAACATTTACTTATCTTAAGCTTAAACTTCTCAACATTTATTTCTTAAACATTCCCAACATTTAGTTATCTTAAGCTTAAACTTCTCAACATTTATTTCTTAAACATTCCCAACATTTAATTATCTTAAGCTTAAACTTCTCAACATTTATTTCTTAAACATTCCCAACATTTAGTTATCTTAAGCTTAAACTTCTCAACATTTATTTCTTAAACATTCCCAACATTTAGTTATCTTAAGCTTAAACTTCTCAACATTTATTTCTTAAACATTCCCAACATTTACTTATCTTAAGCTTAAACTTCTCAACATTTATTTCTTAAACATTCCCAACATTTAGTTATCTTAAGCTTAAACTTCTCAACATTTATTTCTTAAACATTCCCAACATTTACTTATCTTAAGCTTAAACTTCTCAACATTTATTTCTTAAACATTCCCAACATTTAGTTATCTTAAGCTTAAACTTCTCAACATTTATTTCTTAAACATTCCCAACATTTAGTTACAATATGACAGATGAGGTGATGGAGAAGCTAACAGAAAGAAATAAGCTTGCAGTGCTGGCAAAAAAATTTCCTCTTAATATAGTGAGCTAAAAAGCAGGTATAAACGGTTTCGCAATTTTGTCTCAGGATTGATAGTGAAAACCAAAAATAACTACTATAAAAAAATTCTGGGTAAGTGTGATGGGGATTCTAAGGTTATGTAGAGTATAATTCGTCAAATCACTGAAGGAAAATCGTATCTATTCAGTGCGTTCGAGATATGTATAGTTCATTCGATAATACAGTACACAATAACTGTTTGGGGGGGGGAAATTGCAAGAATCTTGCAGCAAGAACAAGAGCAAGAAATGATTTCTACTGCAAGAGCAAGAATAACAAGCCAATGCTGGAGATTTACTTGTTGAAAGCATCAGCTTTTTCCGTTTCATTAATCTTTCTATCTATCTATCTTCATCTCCCGGATTTCTTTTCGAGTTTTCTTTTTGACCTGTAACCTCCTTAATTAGCTGCAATACTTTCTTTGGGTTATTTTTATTTTCGAAAATGTGGCTCTGTAATAATTGTTCTTTGTGACACTAATTAAATGTTGAAGGAAGTTTCAATTAGCTTTGAAGCCTCACTGCTTCATTTCTAGGTTTTCAAAGCAGTTTTTGTCTCATTTCATCTCTGTGCCTGACTATGAGGCTAAATGTCCACCTGTCATCCAGGGTTTTAGCTTCTTCAATTTATTTGAAGTCTTTCTGCTAGTTCTCCATTTATCAACGTATTTAATTAAAATCTAAATTAAATTTTTAGCTTTTAACGTTAGCATCAGTTTCCTGGAGCTCTAAAACATTTGTCCTATTTTTGAGTGGATTACCCTGGGCTAGTGATAGTGATGCACGATGCAAGAACAAGAACAAGAAGTGGCATTTCTTGTTCCTATTCTCGCTAAGCGACTCTTACTCTTGTTCTTGCATTGAAAATCCTTTCTTATTCTTGTTTTCGCAATAAAAATCATTTCTACTCTTGTTCTTGTTCTTGCTGCGAGACTCCTGCAATTTCTTGCAATATAATGTGGTTCGTTGCCTACCGAACGGTCAAATCGGCGATAGATCTGGCACACCGATCAATCCAACTGGTCTGGGTGCCAGGACACTCAGGCGTCACGGGGAACGAAGAAGCAGACCGTCTGGCCAGGGAGGGATCGGAAACGAGTCCAATAGCTCCAGAACCAATTCTACCTTTGGGGCCAGGGTGCATCAATAAAATACTGAGGGAAGAGATAAAAAGCAGGTTCGCAAAGTCCTGGAGAAGTGTTTCCGGTATGAAGGTCTCCAAAATATTCTTACCGAACCCTTCAGAAAGTTATGGAATCCACGAACTCGAGGCCAGTAGGAATACAATAAGAACAATAGTAGCACTCCTAACAGGCCACGGACCTTTCCGATCACACATGTCAAAAATGGGCTATATGGTCAGCCCCTTGTGCCGCCGCTGCGGTCATGAAGAGGAATCGTCCACCCACGTACTATGTGAATGCCCAGCACTTTGGCTGACAAGGCTAAAAAGTCTCGGAGACGCATTTATTGAAACTTCTACAGTTAAAAACCTACCTCTCACGAAGTTGGCACGATTTGCCAACCTCTCAGGAGTTACTCAATGGGAATGGAGCTAATTGAGACAAAATTGTGAAGTAATTAGGTTTAAGGATACCTACTATATACTGTTCAAAGGGTGTACAACCTATGTCAGTTGCAAATGTAAAATATAATAATAATAATACCGAACGGCCATTTTAAGTGCAATCGATCGTCGCATAGTCTGCATAGTTTTTCGTTCAAAATATAGACTGCAATCGCTTGGTCGCTTACGAATGAAACTTCGGAAAAAAACTGCTTGGGTTTATGCAAGACTCATCTTGCGAAAAATCTTGTTTTTGCAAGTCATTTCCTGTTCTTGCATGCAAGAAGTGCAAGAACAAAAGCAAGACAAGACATTTTCGTGCATCACTACAGGAGACTCCTAGAAGAAACTTTAAAGATAGAACAGTGAACACCGTAGAGATTAAGGTATTGTCGCCGGACGAAAAGGAGACCAAAATGGCGGATGGCAGCGGAGGGGTGGGTACCTCCTCTACGTGGCACCAGTACCTATGAGGGCTGAGCTGTGAGCCACACTAGGCTACGTCACACGAAATACAGGCAGAATCTATTTATAGCCGATGCTTAGCTCAGCGGTGGTGAGTGGAGGGGGTACCAACCCCTCCGCTGCCATCCGCAATTTTGGTCTCCTTTTCGGCCGGCGACAATAAAGAAAACTGTACTTCATCAAACAAACAAAATAAGAGAGATATGCCGAGAATTCACAACAGATTCACTAACCTGCAGTTAAAGTCAAAGTTAACAGAGGGGGTTAATCTCAACACACCACTGGATACCAAACGGGAATTAAACACTGCTACCCACTTCCCGTAGAAATAAGATCAATCACGAACATCAAAACTTTTAAACACTAAATACATACGTGGATATTAAATACGATATTAAATATTAAATACTTGTAGATAGGTTCAATAATAATAACTTACTTACAGTAACTTGCTGTATACAATTATCTATAGCTGGCTATTTTTGCAAGAAGAGTTTATGAATGTTAGGTTGGGTATTCTCTGCATAATGGATTGAATTGTTACACATGCATCAACAATCCTACCGTAATAGTCCTACGAAGCGAGGAACTTTGAAGCTCATCAGTAGGTAGTCGCAATCTGGTCAGAATCACTACCTCGGAGTGAAGAACTCCAAGTAGGAATCACTCCCCCGAAGGTCGCTAGTAGCTCCTTTACTCTCTGGTGTAAAATTTCCATTATCTGTAAATAACAAAACATCGCCAAATAAACAACAGCATCAACATCAGGTATGTTTGGGTGTAAGAAGGAGTGGCTGAACCCATAAATACATACGATGCGGCCTAGAATGACGGGATCGCAGTGGCAACTCAGGCATGTCAGGCACCCACCTGTCCTTATGTCCTCGTAAGATCGAACATACATTCGCTATTTGTTTACGTTTTTTCTGTCGGAAATTAACCGATAGTAAAATCGCAACACAGCCTGTTAAAAAGACATATTATATTTCAGAACATCTAAATTTCCAATAGTATCCTTAAAAAAAAACGTAAGCAAACTTTACGGTATTGTCCATTATCTAGCCCTTCTTTTTGTTTGTTTCAGGGAGAACTTGATTCGGCTGGCTTTTCAGTGTCTGCAGCTTGTAGTAACAGATTTCTTGCCTGTCATGCCATGGAATTGTCTACCTCACTGTGTCAATACTACGGCCAAATTTGGCTCCCAGACCAGGGAGCTGAATATCTCCCTCACCGCTGTCGGGCTTATGGTATTTATTTATTTCTCATGAAGAATCATAGGTGAAAAATCCCAGTTATGTGATATTCCTAGAAATTCCCTATTAATGATGTAAAAAAAACCTTTGGTCTATTTTCTAGTGGAATATATCAGACTACTTCTACCAGAACTACGATAAGCTGACTCAGTCTCTTTTGGCTGATACTACAGTCCTACCTGACTTCCCTGGCAACCCTAACATGCCTTCATTCGACAAACTCATGTTGTGTCTCTTCACCAAGTTAGGTAAGTTTTTTTTCTCGCTAGCCAGTATGGCTAGTGACTCCAATAGGGGGAGGCGAAAAAAGTGGTTTCAGGAAATGTCTTTACGTCCGTCCGTCGGTAAGTCGGTAAGACTGACTCAAGGAAAAAAACTCCTGTAACGTCATGATTTGAACCGGTAAAAGCCACCCTCTGAACCCACCATACTGCTTTTTGTCGTAACAGGAGACCTCTGCGTGGACTCTCGGCCAGCTGTTCGAAAGTCGGCCGGACAGACCCTGTTCGCAACGATTGGGGCTCATGGTGGACTTCTGACCGAAAAGACTTGGATACCGGTACTATGCCAGGTTCTGTTCCCTCTACTGGACAAAGTAAGGACCAGCAGCAATGCCGCCAGCACTGAGAAGGTTGATACCGGGAGTATTCTGATACATCATTCCAGGAACACAGCCCAAAAACAATGGGCCGAGACCCAGGTACACCGATTTTTTTTTTCCTTTGGCTCTATCGTGACTTTCGCCAGGTCAGCTTAAAGATAAGGTAAATTTTATAAATGTTCTAAGCACATCTTTTCCTAAGCTAAACATATTCTTCGAATGTTTATCGTTAAGTTGGACTGCTGAAAGTCACCGTAAGGGTGGTTGGTACCTTTCACCATCCTGCCGACAGCTCTGTTATCGTATCCTTAGCTATAGCGGACTTTTAATGGCAAATATAATAATTTTCGGGAAGTTAAAGTTACTAACTGTATCTGTATCGAACTGATGAAAACTCATGGCTTTCCAGTAAAATAGCGTTTTGAGAAAATGAAAAGAATGTGTAAATAGAACTCTCACACCGATTTTTTGCGTTACACTGAACAGGTTCCGCTGTTAGTTTATTTTATCTGGCTCTTAACTGAGATGTGAAATTTTATTACAGGTTCTGACGGTGCTAGGGGTATCCAAAGTGTTCGAAACGAAGATTGGAACATTCCAGAAGTTGGGTGACTTCGGCCGATTTTGGTCACTTTTTATGGAGTACTTGGAAGGAACCGCCCTGAGCCAAAATGATGAGGTAAAAAGTCGTGTGTTAGTAATTCCAGTGTATCTGATTTAAATTGATTGGAACCATTATACAAATAAATGAAAGAAAGTATCGTGATAAATTTTCAGAGATTGTGAATTTTTTATTCCAATAATGCGTTTATGGAAATTGCGACTGTTTTTGTCTTGTAGTGTTCAAATATCTGCTGTAATCTGTAATACACCTCACTCTTGCATGAGACTAACTTCAGTGATATCCAGGGATGGATGGACTACACAAATGTCAATTATCCTTGCTAAACTCTTTTAGATCATTGCGACCCCTGCAACTGAAGTCTATTTCTTGTTCTGAACAAAAAATAATTTTGGAAACCCTGTTTTCTTAAGAACACAGGGTATCGTTACCCTCATCCAAAAGTAAGGTGGACTGTCTCTATATTTAGGAAAGTGCTAAGGCCAATACGTCCATGCCATAAGCAGAAAAAAATTCCTTACTCTGAGATTCGTACCCAGACCTCTCAGGCCACTAAGAGTCACATATCTATTTATGATTTCAGGTATCACTGGCTGGCCTGAAGGCCTTCCAAGAGATTCTGTACTGGAGGATAAAAGCAGGGGCAGCGGAAGGCAGCACAGAAGTCAGGGACATCGCTGATTTAAGCAAAGAAGAAGAGGCCATCCGAGTAAACGCATGGCAGGTGTGGCTAAACATCGGGTGCGAGTGTACTACGCAAGAAAGGTGTCAGAACGCGCCTCCGTCTCAGCAGTTCCTCACTGCGCTGATACAGATTTTCCCTGATGTGTTCCTGCCCATCCGCTCTAGGTAACGGTGGCTCTTTTTACTTTCTCGCCCGTATGTAATACATGGGCTGAGAAAGTTATGTCTTCGTGCAAAATTTCGATTTTGAGATTTTGGGTTTCCCATGATCCTGGAGGTCCCCTGAGTGGGTTTTAAAAAATGTCCGTCCGACGTACGTACGTCCGTCCGTCCGTCACTCTGTCACGCGACTGGATGTCACACCGTTCATTCGATTTTGCTCAAATTCGGTATGTAGGTACCTAGAGTAAATATCTGGACATGTTTTTTGATAAAATTTGATAACTCAAAAATTGCGCCTGCTATGGTCAAAAAAAGGCAAAAAATAGTGTTTTTTCAGTTACATGAAATTATGTAACCTGCACTGCAAACCGAGTGATGTAGATAGTTATCTTTATAGGAACATTGAAAGTTGGGCCACACCGTCTCGATTCCTATCCCATCAAAGTTTTTCTGATCTTCATTCACTTCTGAAATGTTCAGCATGTCAAAAATAAATCGAGGTTGTGGTGATTGTGAACCCATCTAAAACTGTAGGTCCCCGTCGTGTACTGTCATGATGTGTGGGGACCTGGTATTTAGTAGTGCTACCATCTGAGCACAATTGATAATTCTTGTCCCCCACACCACAATTTTTTTTTTTGTGCCCTGATTTGATTTGATTTATTTATGGTTGTGATTTTGATGTTTAGGTTCAAGAAGGATGACATGGAGAAGCTGGGCACAGTGCTGAATTTGGTGTTGACTGTTCCCCCACATGGAGAAAACAGTTTCATTTTGCAAGCAGCCTCGTCCCCCCACCCACACATCACTCATCTTCAAGATGGAGTCCTCGACTGCATAGAACTCATTGCTATGGTAACTCTCACCATTGTTAGGACATACCTTGATATTATATTACTTCACGTACCTGGAGAAAAAACAACAGAACTGAGAAGTATTAGTGTGATATTCAATATCCAGTACAAAGTGGTCTATAGGGTAAACACTAGACTCGCACGACTGAGGTCCTGGGTTCGAATCCCGGTCCCAGAAATTTTCTGTTGGAGCATGGATGTCACACGTAACATTCATTTGACTTCGGCCAACAGTCAGTTTCTTTAATTAACATCTGTGCCTACAGGCCGAGGCTGAGGCACTTCTAAAAGGTAGCTTGCCTACGGCAGACGGGTCCTGAGGCACAATACACCCACAGGTTTGAGTGCCCGTAAAAAATAGAAAAGTGGTAGGTACATCCACTCCAGTAGCCAACCAGTATTACAACCTATAAATTGTTTTTGTGTTGTTTAGGGTGCAACAGTCGAGGAAGAAAAGTGGCCTTCCAACATCAAAGGCATGATCGATCTCATATTTGACCAACTAGTCATATTCACCAAGTATACTACGTGGGACAAGCCTGAAGCTGGAGATGCCAAAGCCCAAGTAATTGCCTGTTATTCAAATAATAATAAATAGGTGCAGTCTCACTGTGGCCTCGTAAGAAAACACTGCACTCGTAGACCTGAGGTCTCGGGTTCGAATCCCGGTACCAACAATTTTCTGTTGGCATGACAAATTTTCATTTGGCTTCGAAGGTCAGAGTTCTCCAGCCAGTTGAAAGAAGCGATGTTACGTTTTTATGATTGGACCTGAAACTCAACAAAATCATAGGAAAAATATTCCCATAATTTCAATTTGATTTCTATGGATTTGTGAAGTCGCCGTAACTCATTTTAATACTCTTTTGCCTATTTTCTACTTTTCATTGAATAAAAATAAATTTTTATAGTGTTTGTTTGTATTAAATTAACATCCCTCAAATATTAAATGTTGTATATTATATTTCAGAGTGACTCGTCATCGACGCCGAACTTCGTACCTTTCGTGGAGCGGACAATCGAAGTAATAGGCTGGCTGTACGAACGCGCGGGGCACACTCAGCTGGCACTGGAGCATCAGGTGTTGGAGAAAGTCATACGAGCTCTTAAGGTACACTTACAAACCTACGAAAGCTGCGTCCCACTATACTCGGTCAACAGTTATCGGTTAACTCCGTTTAATTCGGTTATCAACATTAAATATCGTTATAGGGAGGTGTAAATAGCATGGTGGACATGTGGTTTGTCAATGGACCGTAGCGTTTGTTCGTTATAGAGACGACTGTATTTACTTTTTTTGCAGGAGCCATTGTGTACGAAGCATCAGGCTTCCGGCCCCAGCTCTCTATGGAAGCTTGCAGCAGCCTGTTTCATTCGAGTCCTCAACATTGGACTGCCGCTTGCCCGCCGTTATCCTCAGTATTTTGACACATTCTGGACGTTTCTCGGCACTCTTCTTGAAGAATTCTTGTTTTCTGAGTGAGTATAAATGTTTTTCGTGTCAACGCATATTGTGCTGTATAGCAGGCTGTATAATTATAGTGTAATAAGCTAAATATAATATCCTTGGTATATTTATATTTATTTAACCTAAAGTGGACTGATCCACCCTAACCTGACGAAAGAAACCTAACGACTGTTTAATTTCTAGGTCGGAGGGATCAAAAGAAAAGTCTTCAGATGAGTGGAAGGCCGACGAGGCCATAGACTGTCAGTTAGTGGAGCTGATACGAGAACAGGTGCTTCAGCATTACAGTCGAGTTCCCAGACATTTCCTCCTACAAGTAGTAGTGCTGCTAAACATGGGCTCTATGCATTCCGCCACTGACTCAGGTACCTTCAGTATACTAAGTGGCCTTTTTCCAAGGTAGCATATAAGAAATTCAAAATGGCTACAGTAGGACCCTGATAACTGATAACACATACTTATCTTACGTCTTTTTCGACTCTTGTCCTTCTTATTTCAGGGAGCTACTTGGAAACTGCGACCCTCCGTGAAGATTTGGCCAAAGTCTGTTTCGAAACATTGCTTGACTTCTCACTAATGGGAAGTGAAATCGCACATCCCAACACAAGTGCGCCGAGTGTTATGTTAAGAGAAGCAGTAAGCACTTCCACCGCTGACGGGAGGACAGAAACCACAGAGTCTGCTGTGGTGGGGAGACTAGCTGTTACGTCACTCCTGCACCGATTCCAGTCCGTCCTACAGAGGTTTATTCGTGACGACAGCATGGCGGGGAGGTGCCCATTACCAAGGTAACCTTTTTATTTTAGAAAAGTAAAAGAAAAGTCTCTGTATTGATGGTGGTTACAGCCCATACCCTTGACCCGAAGGAACAGATGTTAGAACTCATTACTGCTCAGAATTATTTCAGACTTCTCCTTAAAGTATGTTATTGCTAATTTGTTTCTAAGAAAAAAGTTTCAAATAAGTTTTTTGATAGGATGCACGGTTCTCGAGATAATGGGGTGGTCCTGTAGGAACAGCTGAGCACAAGTCCTAATACATAGGCACTGCCAACCATTAGTGCTTTTTTTATTTCCATGGGCTTAATTATGTATACCTATATACATTTAGGACCTACATACATTTATACACATAAACATATGTACATTTACATAATATACACAATGTACCTACATCCATTATCATTTTGATAGTTACAGCTATAGGTATAGTCGGTGCCAGAAAGCTGGAATAGGCCTTCCAAGGTAGCGTAAGCTGGCAGGAAGTGTGAGGATAGGTGGTTGTCACGGCAGACTTCTTAGCGTGGGAGCTCAGACGTTAGCGCAGCCTTAGTAAAACTATGGCTTGCCGTGATGAGCTTGCGTCACACAGCAGCTTCTTATAGAATAACGTCGTCCACCGCCCTTTTCTGAACGCAACTTTACCAATTTTGAAACTGCATGTGAAGAAATGAGTAAGCAGTCCAGGTGCAGGTGACATACCTAGGATGTCCGTTTCTTAACCTGCCCGTCCATTGGGCAGAGGTGCACCGAGGCGCCGAAAAGCGCCGAAACGGCGCGGCGTACGACGGAGGGGCCCAATGGGATATCTTAAGTTTCTTCACCTCGCTGCGCTTTGGCCGCTTCACTGCGCGTTGGCAAGCCTCTGCCCAATGGACGATCAGCTTTACACTGTCAACACGTGGCTTTGATTTTCCGGGAGCAGCCCACAAGGTTGCAGTGGGTGTTGACGGCATGGGACCTGATATTTTGGCAGGTTGTCCGTAGTTCAGGAGTAAATGCATTGCGGGGGCACTTCGCAATTCCATCAGATATTTCATTTCGGGGAAGTTTGACTCAGCTTTGTGGATCTTTCGTCCAAGTAACCAACACTGAACGGCTCATGTCATCCTTGACTCTTAGTAGTCTTCATCGTGTGGTATTTGGTATCTCCCATGTGACTTCGGATGGAGCAGCCATAAGACGATGAGGCAGATGGGCAGGATCGCCTTCATCTTTTAGGTCAGATTTTTCTGAAACCACGTCCACTTCGGCGTTTTCATGTTCACTAGGAAGCCCAGCAAGACACTCTGACGTAATCTCGGGTATCATCCAGCAGATCTAACTTCGTCCCAGATGTCGTTTAAGTCAGCATTTTTCGAGAATCAGACAATAAGCAATTGTAGAAACATAAAAATATAATAAGAAAGTATAATAACGCCTGTACAATCAAATTTAACATGAAGTCCAATGAGTAATTATGTCTGTCTCGGTATCAGGACTTGTGCTCAACTGTCCCTGCAGGGACAGTCCAACTTTTCACACACATAACTCAGGCTCTAATGCTTGTAAACTTATTCTGTAAAGCAAGTCTACTAGCTCGCTGCAATACGTCCCGATATATCTCTCTGCAAAGTCACCTGTCCCTGTAGGGACAGCTGAGCACTAATGAGTTTTAAACAAACTGATTATTGACCGAACCTTAATGAATATTTGATGTGGCATCCACAAACATACAGTTGCTGCTACCGGGATTCGAACCCAGGACCTCAGTCGTGCGAGTCTTGTGTTTTCATCCAGCCGTGAGACCGCAGAAAATAAATATATCGCATGTAATTTTCTAGTTACGTATTTGTGGCATTTTCTTCTATAGATACCGTGCACAATCTTCTCCAGGCATCTCTTTCAAAAAGATTTTCTCTCAAACCTTTTGGTGTTTTAAAAATTTGTAACTTTAGACAGCTTGTACTTAGAGATTGGAAATCTTATACACTCCTTTCGTCTAGATCTCTGTTTCTCGTCTTTTTTTCCTTTCGTGCAAATAATATGGTCTCTGGATTATATTTGCCCTTGACCCGAAGGCACAGAAGTTAATGAAAGAAACTGATTATTGATTGAAGCCAAATGAATATTTGGTGTGACATCCATCCTACGAGCAGAAAATTGCTGGTGCTAGGATTCGAACTTTTTTTTTTTTACGTTTTGTTGACCTTGTCCCGCCCAAATAGGTGGAACTAAAGTATAAAACGCCTGGTTGTCCAGTTTAATTACAAATAGAGATATTCCTCTAAACTATAAAAAACATATTCAAGTAAATACGATTTTAGCAATTTTTTAAATATTGTTAAACTTTCTTCAGATTTGATTTCAACCGGGATAGCGTTATATAGACGAACACCTAAAATCGGAGGACTGTTCAAACGAAGGGAGGTAGCCTACATATATATTTGAACACGACCGAGTTTTACTTAGTACGTCAGTCGTGCAAACTGATTGTTGACCGAAGCCAAATGAATATTTGGTGTGACATCCATGCTACCAACAAATATTTGCTGCTACCGGGATTTGAACCCAGGACCTCAGACGTGCGAGTCAAGTGTTTTCCCTCTGGACCACTCGATTATAGTGGCCCTATAGATTAACATTATTTGTCACTTTTTACTTTCTTACTTGTTCTCTTCGTTGGAAAGACTCTAAAAATCAAGTAGAACTTACCAGGTGGATGATGGAACAGCTTTCACATCTGAAGTCTTTACTGAAGGTCAGCTGTAGAACTAAAGTCACTTAAACTGACTCCACACTGGACACAAACCGTAATAATGTTTTTTCGGTTGTAAAATGTCACAATGTTAAAATATGTCTACGCCTCTCTCATCACATTTCACTTCACACCATTGTTGTGGCGATGAAGAAAATCTTGGCCTTCGCTGCCTGTTGCACACCGGCCCATAACTTGCCATAGGGTCCGGTCTGTTTTCTCGGCGCCGCCGTTGCCATTGCTTACTTCTGAATTCTGGGAGAACGTCGAAGGGGTCGTGACAATGTCTCACTTGCGGTATCGTCTGAGGCTGATTGTTGTGGACTTGCTGTATCGTTACAATAAATCGGCTGTTCAGCGGAAGTTTCACTTATTGTATCCAATAATGTCTCACTTACTGTATCGCTCCAACATGTAACGGGCTGTGCAGTTTTATTTTTGTCTTTTTTCAGCTGGCGAATCTCCTCATTTAAACGTGAAATTTCATCTTGAAAAGCTTGATGTGTTTTTGGTGACATCTCACTTCCTGTATCGTTACAACATGTAACGGGCTGTGAAGTTTTATTTTTATCTCCTTTCAGCTCTTGAATCTCCTCATTAAGAAGTTTAATTTTCTTGTTAAGAAATCCGTGTTGAGTTTTCCGAGACTCCTGCTGTTCCTCAGGGGTGAAGTATATCTTCGGGAAGCTCATTTCTGCTGTGGGTTCCGTGTGCTCCTTGTTTTGGTTCCTACTCCATTGTTAGTGGCTTCGAAGAGTTTTCGACTGACAACGGCACGTGAACATTCCACCGCACTTTCAATTCTGCGACTGATGTACGTAGAGTAGAAATAAACAGCAGCGCTCGCGCTGGAGGGAGTTTAAGAGGGCGCTTCGTCCGTCCCCCCTAAGTTCTCGTCTCTAATTTCCACTTAAGTATTCTATGTTCTGAGGAATTTTTCCTGCTCACTGATTTTTCTAAAAAAATTTAAAGGCCCCCGCATGGATTGGTACCTGTGCCAAAGGTACAGATGCTAATTAAATAAACTGATTGTTGGCCGAAGCCCAATAAATGTTCGATGTTGAACATGTTCGATGTTCGGATCCATGCATCTTGGATGATGGTGAATTCAGACTTATCGAAAGGTGTGTATTGTCTACAGATATGTGAATTGTCGTTGTTAAACTCTTTTAGATCATTGTGACCCTACTTCTCAAGTCTACTTCTGGGTCTGAACAAAAAATAATTTTGGGAACCCTGTGTTTTTTTGAAAACAATGTGTGAAGTTACTGTCATCCAAGATGCGCGTGGAGTATACCAAAAGAAAAATCACTGCTACCGGGATTTGAACCCAGGACCTCAGTCGTGCGAGTCTAGTGTTTTCCCTCTACACAGTGTTTGTTAAAGGGTCGACAGTCACCGCGCTTGACTTTCTCGCTGTTTTTATGTCGTTTTTACAATTTCCATTTTTTCGAAAAGATATTTTGCGTACCACTGACAAAGAACTTTAAACGGAAACAACGTGTTCACACGTTTGTATAGAACTATTTTCATCTTAAAGTATCCATCTTCTTTCAAATTTCAAATTTTAGGGTTATCGGTCAACTCATATTGTTCCCTACTAACCCGACTCGTTTGGCCAAAATTGGGCGAATTTTTCCGGCTTACTGCTACCCGGTTGATTGTATATTTAAAATTTCTTAGCAAACTTTGAAGGTGATTCCTACGGTCTCTATTCCTGCGTACTAGCATTTCAAAACATACCTAATTGTCCTTAAACACGGTTTCGGGAGCTTTGCGGCTAGAAATGCTACGTGAGAGGTAAACTGAGAAAACCGTGACCGCTTGATATGGACTCTTAATCGCTGCAACAGGTATTCAACATGGAGGGGAGTTACGAGTGGAGGGGGGATGCCCGGGAGTGGGGGGGAGTGGGGGTGATGGGAGTGAAATTGATTTAATGTGCAGCAGAAAGACTGCCCGCACTAGGTTGCTGAAGAAAGAATTTCGATTTTTTTGCAATTTTTTTTATAATGTAAAGAACACTTTAGGGGGGGGATCTGCGTTTTTCAGTGAAGAACTCAAAATTCATTTTTTCTACAATCACAGTATGTTTAAGTCAAGGCCATACCTAGGATAATATTACGGGGGGGGGGGGGGGGGGGGGGGGGGGGTTAGGTACCTAGGTAGCACGAAACTATATTATCTCCTTCAAAACTTAATTTTCTCTAGTGTAAAGCCGTATAGTTTCGGGGGGGGGGGGGTTAAAAACTCAAAATTCATTTTTTCTACAATCACAGTATGTTTAAGTCGAGGCCGTACCTAGGAAAATATTTCGGGGGGGGGGGGGGGGGTTAGGTACCTAGATAGCACGAAACTATATTTTCTCTAGTGTAAAGCCGTGTAGTTTCGGGGGGGGGGGGGGGTTTAACCCCCCAAACCCCCCCCCTCTGGGTACGCCCTTGGTTAAGTACTTTCCCATCCCATATACTTGTATTTTTTATTTGGTTTTCAGTGGGGAAAAAATAGACTCCCACAATTGAGGAAGGTACTTACCGTGCCTTCCGGCCTTAAGTACCAAAGTGTATGTATAGGCCCTTGAATTAAAAAATTTTACAGTGAACTTTACAGTGAATCATGGGAAAAGCCAAATAGATTTTGCAACCTAGGTAAACGAAATATAGGGGAAAACACAGAGTACGACGGCATATTCACTTGTAAGTGAAGCGAACCGCGAGCTTGGACTGATGGAAGAAGACTGTTGCCATGGAGCTGGTAGAAAATTATATCTCATCGGGGCTTCCCATTCACGATAAAATCTAACGGAGCTTCCTCGTTTTATCCCCTTTCTATTTAACTTCTCGTAACCAATTCGGATGAAATTTACCGTGATTCCCGCCTAGTTTAACACACATCTACTCGTCCATATTACTTTTGTTTCAATATTTTTCAGTTTCTCAATTATAAATGATTTTCACATCTCACGTTTTAAAAAAATTGTAATAGAAGAGTGAATGCGAGTAGATTTGAATGAAAGGTATTATGTAGGCTCCACGGCTTCTGGACGGAGAGGAAGAGAGAATAGGGAATAAATAGGGCGATCACCACCCTCATCTCCCCAAACTCGAGGGGGAATTCAATAATTTTGAAGTTAGCTGTACTCCCCTTGGGATCATTCACCTCTAAAGCTGGCCATATACAATGCTTCCTGGGATGAAGGGGCGGGAGTGGCAAGTCAGGGATCCTCCACACCAATCTATAGAAAATTATAGAGAAAAAAAAATGGTCCGAACATTTTCTAACTGTCTCTCATATCCCTGCATATCTCCCATCCCGGAGTTCTTCCAGACCTGCCGCTAACTTCATATTTTTACTTATCAAAAGGACTGTTAACCTTGAGAAAATCAACGAAATCGATGGAATAGATTTTGAGCCTGATTTGACCGATAGTGACCCCACTCAAAAATATTCAGCGCTGGAAACAAAATTTAAAAAGAAATATAACAGACATTTCAGTCTCTACCTATCAGTACAAATGTTACACGTATAATGTCACACATGCACCCACAAATCGTAAAAAACACTTTAAAAAGCCCCTCTATCGAAACTCAACATTGATTTTTTGTACCATCACAGTACTTTCCTATTTACTCATCGTATAAAGGAAAGTATAAAAATATATTATTAGATAAATAAGAGGGATCCCTGTTACGGAAATACAAATTGATACATCGATGTGAATCTGAAATAGCTAAGTGCCTGTTAACTCAATGGATTTAGACTACATTAAAAAAAGAAGTAGACGGATCCAATTGTCATACTGCAGATAGTTACGAAACGAGACATGTAGCACAGATAGAAATAAAGGTAACAAAGGCATAATAACCAATAATAAACAAAATATGTCAAGTCCCTACTCATGACGGCTTGCTTCTCTCCACTTCAAATAAATTGCCGACGGAAATAATCGAGGCCAATCCCTATTGATTTTGGATACGATGAAACATTTCAGTACAAAATTTTTATTATTCAATAGTACCGTCGTACAGTGTCCGAGCGGGCTGCCTCATGTTCTGAGAGGTCTGGGTTCGAATCCAAAATCCTCAGTTGTGACTCTTAAATAAGGTTTCCATTTTTCTTGCAGGTACCAGGTGTCAGAAGTATCCTTCGTGCTAAAAGCTGTGTCAACTCTAGTCCAGTCTCTCAAAAAGGCACCTGACGAAAAAGGTAAGCTCGATGTGAAAGTCTGCCGTCTCAGCCTAAAGTTTAGGTGGATTCGGAACCGCCCCAGCCTCGATATACATTGGTGAATGCCGATCAGAAAAACTTTGATAGGGTCGGGATTGAACCGATGTTCAGTCGGCGTTCGTGTTCTTTAAGGGTCCGCTTAACCTGACGATGCATTTTTTGCCGCCCATAAGATTAACATTGCGAGCGGTGATTCATTTTCAAGGTTTACCCTTGGTTGGAAAGACACAAAATTTTGCCTACACCTAGCCCTAACAATGTTGTAGGTCGTCATCGAAGCAGATTTCCAAATTTTTTACTGGTTTTCGAGATACAACACTTTTCCCCTTAAAAAATTGAGGTATGCGATGCTAGCATTTGCAAAACAGTTGCAATAAAAGAAACCAGTGAAAAATGCATCGTCAGGTTAAGCGGACCCTTAAGACCATTCGGCAATTCGCGTACCCACCCTTATTTCTTTTGCAGTGGGAATAACAGCGTGGGAGCAGCTAATTGCTCTGTACCCATACCTTGTGCAGTGCGTTACTGCCACGTCCACCGAAATCGCAGTTCCTCTTAAGGACGCGTTGATGCAGTATTCCGTTCTTCTAAACCCACGACCCTCCTCTTAATGCACTCACATCCACAGACTATGATGAAAATGGTGCAATAGTAGACCACAATATTGATGGTGAGTGTTGGTATTTATTTTGTGTGTTTTTTTTCATGGTCGAGTAAAGAAAAGAATAGTTCGAGAAGTTCATTGAAACTTTTAAGAAATGTAGTGTTCCAACCCAACAACTTTTTTGAAGTTAAAAAAAACGATTTTTCTTCATTTGGCCATGATTAGTTGTAGTAACATTGATGGTATTGAATTGTTATACGTAATTGTATGTGAGGAAAATTCAGGAAATTTCCCCTACCTAAGCTTTAGATTCAAAATGGCGTACCTATTTGTTAAGTAATTCAGGGTAGATTCACCATCCTCGGTTACGTCGAAAGTAGTGCAATGTTTAGGTTGTGGAACATTTGGTTATTGTGAGTGTTGTGATAGACCTTAAGTGGGGTTCCTGCGTTTCACATTTCACTGCTCCCATAGCCAAGGAAAGACACGTTTTTACTCTGTAGAGCAGTAATAGGTCTCGCCCTGGCTTTGTTGAAGTGGTAGAGGGAGCCCATGGTTGGTAGTTTTGGTCTGGTTAGCGTTCCGGCCACAAAAGCTGTTTCATTTTGAAAGCCAGCTTTGCTTCCTATGTAACAGCATGGGAAGCCTCTAATGATGGAAAGCCTCTAATGGTAATTTCCGTGAGTAGTGATTAGCGAAAGGGGGCGAATCCTTGTCATGCGGAAACATAGGGAAATTACATAAATTACGTTGCACATTCCCGTTCAATTATCGTCAATCTATTGCCCTTATGTTTAGATCGCCTGCTCTTGTTAGCAGGAGCGAAGACCTAGTAGACACTTCCTTGTAAAATTAAGCACATATTTAGGAAAAGTAAGGTAACAGTTTTGGTCAAACAAGACACCATGAAACATTAGGAATTTAATCTTGAGTTAAACTTAAACTTGTGTGTTTGAAAAATAAAGGAGGAATAGCGAATAACTGAAGTTAAAATTTGTCATTTTAGGGCCTGATCACCCGGGATAAAAAATCCGGTTAGATATAACTTGAGGCACGGGAATAACTCCCCATAGGTTAAACTTAACCGGGTTTTCTATACCGTGTATAGTAGCGCCACCCTGACCTGCCTGGCCCCAGGGCATTCTGTGAACAGTGCAGAATGCCCTCGGGCCAGGCAGGTCATGGTGGCGATACTATAATCGATTTCGCCAGTGATTTCACAAACTACCTATGTTTTCGCATAAGATGATTTTCTACTCACTTATTGGGAGTAGCTAACCCTAACCCCCCTTTTTGTAAACATGTAGGTTTATGACATATTTTCCGCGTAAAATTTCATTCCAGTGTAGTACCTCCCTAGAATTTTTTGGATATTTCAGTTGTGAGGTGTTATTTGTTTTATTTGTGTTATCCTCTAGTTGGTTATTCGAGTGAGGGTAGATTTCACCAGTTCCTAAAGTCTACTATATCCTCCTGAAAAAAAAAGTTTGTGCTTTTTCACTATCTTGCCGATAGCGCCCTTTTCGTTACTAGGAGACGGTGAGATAGCGTTTTCGGCTACTTTTTCTGGAAGGTAAATTTAATAGCTTTATTTGAACGATTAGGAATTGGTGAAAGCCACCTTAAAAGTGCCACGTAGCGTACACCCAAACGCAATTCGATATTCGGCGAAGTGTTAAGAAGGTATTCGTATTCGTATAGGGATTCGTAAATATACGAAAAATCTGTAATTTGTGTAGATTGTAAGGGAAAACTACAATTAAATACAGTTTCTGCTAAAAAACAGTTGAGTGTCATCTTAAAAATTACAGACTGTAGACTTGACCTCTTTCCACACGGGGGTGATTTGGCTGTTGACTTGAGCTATGATAAAACTATGAAACCTTGCCAAGCCAAGGTGCCAAGGTGATAATTGTTGGATGTAACCAGTCTGATCTAACCGTGAAGTTGACTATCTTTTTTGTACTTTAGTTGACCTGTCCCACTTAAAAAAATAAACAAGAAAAGTGGGGCCAAAAGTAAAATTACATACTGAGAAGTTCATCTAAACAATAAAAAAAACATTGTGCCTCTCAGTGGCTGAGTGTTCAAGGGGTCCGCTTTGTGTCCTGAGAGGTCCGGGTTCGAATCCCGGCGGAACTGAAAAATTTTCTGCTTCCGACATGGATGTATTGGCTTCGGCCCACTTCATCTTCGGCTTCGGCCAAAAACATCTAATAAACCAACTCATCGGCGCATATGTTCTCTGAACGTCGCGCGTTAAAAAAAATAAAAAATAAATAAATAAATAAAAAACATTCTCAAGTAAATAAAGAATAGATATTTAAAATATGTTGGGTTCGAACGAAGGGAGATAACAAATTTCCCCTTATGTTCGTTAGTAAATAACCTTTCTGTCTGCAGCTTGTTCGGCTTCGGCCTACATCTCCCTGCTGAACTCCTTAAATGGTATGAAGAACAGGAACATACCGGCAAAAGGAAGTAGGTATACTTAGCGTAATCTTCTCCATGCCCGCATTTTTTATGTCTCTAGGTGGAGTCCCAAAAAGAAAAAGAGACCCGAACTTGAGTTTTTATTGCACCGTCCTGACGCGGTGTCCCTAATGAGCTCAAATTTATGATCTCTTCAAAAGTAATGACTTGTCAACAGGGTAGGTATGTAACTACACAGACACACCCAAGAATTCATCTTTCCCCTTAAAAACGGAGTTTGTAAATTTTGTTAGGAGGGGTTTAATTAGTGATGCACGATGCAGGAACAAGAACAAGAAACGGCATTTCTTGTTCTTGTAGTAAAAATCCTATATTGTCCTTGTAGTAGAAATCATTTCTTGCTCTTGTTAGTGTTCTTGTTGCGAGACTCTTGCAATTTCTTGCATAAACATGGAATTTTCATCGGTTATAATGTGGTTTGTTGCCTACCGAACGGCAATTAAGGCTGGATTTCACCACTTTAACGTGAAGACTATCGTGTACACAAAAAATGTTAACGGCTTTCACCATGCACCGTTACCGTTTCGTTAGCTTTCGAGTGGATTTTCCGTACGTTAGCGAAAACGATCATTTTCATACCTGCGACTCATTTGGTGCAGTCTAATGTAGTCTAATCAACATTTTAACTTCTTTTTTTCACGTTTATTTCCACTTTTAGATTGAAATTGTTGAAATAAATTTGACGTAAACAAAGCAGGTGAATTCTATTGACACAACAAAACCTAATGAGAGGATGTCTGCTTTTTCGAATCGATAGCTATTCGAACGTTAAAAGGCACTATCGTGAGGTGGTGAAATTCAGCTTTAAAGTGCAATCTATCGTCGCATAGCCTGCAGAGTTTTTCGTACAAAATATGGACTGCAATCCATGAATGAAACTTTGGAAAAAAAACTGCCTGGGTTTATGCAAGACTCTTGCAAGTCATTTCTTGTTTTTGTTTTTGCATACAAGAAATGCAAGAGCAAAAGCAATACAAGAAATTTTCGTGCATCACTAGATGGCAGAAATGCATCGTCACTTGAAGCAAAGCCTTCATTGTCATGTCCTAAAACTTTCCTTTCATGCAATTCTGATTTGAGTTTTGAGATGAGTTAACAATAGATGGGGAGAGATTCATAATCAGCCTTCAGAACAATAGCGGCGGGACGGCGAATGGCCGCCGACTGCCCAAGCAACTTTTCCATTGTGGTTTTCCGTAAGTGCATTGGTCAACAGAACAATGGAGGAGTCCCCTGCTGTGACTACCTACAGTTATTAACTAAAATCCTTTCAGAAATCCAGAATATTGCAGTCATGACGGACCAGGAAAGGCAGAATCAGAATTTCATTTCCAGTAGTAGCCAAATCTCCAATTCTTTGGGGGGGGGGGGTTATGAAGGATCAAACGTAGGACTCGCGTAATCAGAGGGCCCCGGGTTCGAATCACGGTACCAGGAGATTTTCTATTGGGAGCACAAAAGTGGGTTAGAATTAACCGTTGTGAGAAAGAGAAATTCGACCATTGTCGCAGGTAAATAGGCACCATAACACCACAGCTGCATTATTGGCCCATGCCTATAGTGTTACGGCCGAAACTTCCTTCCGTCGGTAATCGAACCCAGGACTCTCAGGACACGAGCCTACTTGTCAGACGGCTCGCACACTATCTGTTGAACCATTGCTTTATTTTTCGTGATATTTTCGAGGGGGGGGGGGGGGGGGGGGAGTGCTAAGTTTCCTAACCATGGCATTGTCATTGCTTCAGTTTTGCTTTGAGAAAACTGTCTATATACGTAGGATGCCTTTCTGGTACATCAATTATTTTTTATTTATTTATTTATTTTTAACGAAGTGGCCGAAGCCGAATATGAGTGGGCCGAAGCCTGTTTAGTAGTGGGCCGAAACCAATACATCCATGTTGGAAGCGGAAAATGTTTCCGTTCCATCAAATATTATTCCAGTCTTCTTCATCTACGTCTTTTCTCTAAAAAACACATTCCTAGAGTTATATATCGCGTAGTTTTATGACAACTCCGCTATTTGAATTTAGGTCAACACAGACGTGTGTTCCCCATTTAAGTCAAAAGCTCCTAATTTATGATTATTAAAACTTTTCAAATGGTGCAAGAAGGGCTTTATGCCTAGTTGCACTTTATGGCTTTAGCCTCGGCACATGTGGCCAGAGCCAGAGCTCATTCTGGCACGTAGGTACGTAGACAACAGCCTCGATAGCCGAGTGGTCTACATGGTTGCCTTTAGGGAGCCGGTTCGATTCAGATCCAGATTGCAAAGTTTATCTGATCGAGATTCACCTCTGATGTAAGTGAAAATTATATCGAGGCTGTGCAACACGAAGGGTGGGGAGCCGACATTTGGCTTTGAGCGGAGCACGATGGATAATACTAGCTGCTGGGCTTCCCCCTTCCCCCTCTCTCCTACCCCATACTCCCGCCTATCCTGTTGGTGCACATAGGACAGGCGGGGAACGCCCCTCAGTTAAACCCCGTTCGCCAAGCCATTTATGATTCAGGTGGCCTTGCGGTGATCAGCGGTACGTGCTTACGTTCTATAGCTTTTTTCATTTTTTTTCCATTATGTTACCCACTGTACTGTAACTTTTGTCGTACTAGGTAGGATTTCTAGATTAAAGTGTTGCAGATCCTCACCGTCACCTGTATTGGATCCCACTGCGCCAGTAAGTGTTTTTCCTAAATATAACCCCTTAAGACTTTTTGATTGTATTCTGCCACCCTTTCGTGGTTAAATTTTATTTATTTCCATTCTGTTACCCACTGTATTGTAACTTTTGTGGTACTAGGTAGGATTTCTAGATTAAAGTGTTGCAGATCCTCACCGTCACCTGTATTGGATCCCACTGCGCCAGTAAGTGTTTTTCCAAAATATAACCCCTTAAGACTTTTTGATTGTAATCTGCCACCCTTTCGTGGTTGAAATTTAATAGCAACGGTTGGTTGAATTTGAATTGAATTACCATCCAGCTCATCGCAGTTGCTCCGTCAATAGTTTACTCAAATCAACACCTGTTGATTACTTAATAAAATTTCGTTATTATGATTTAACTGGTTTAATTCCATGTAAATTTGATTTAAACTTAACAATACTTACTGACCTATTCTACAGTAAGTAGTCTCTCTCTGTAGCGACTGTGTCAGTTCGCTCGCTATAATTGAGTTTGCTATAGGGAGTGTGACATTGTGGAGACAGGGTTTGTCAAGGGTCGTCGTTATAAAGAGGTATTCGTTCTTATTGTGTTGTTATTATTGTTATTATTGTGTTCGTTATTATTGATCTACAAGTACACTGGGTTAAAATTGCTAAGTAGCCTAGGTGTGAACTACTACAACCGAGTTTCATTCTGAAAAAATATTTTGTACAATAGGCGTCCCTCCTTAGCCCATAATTTCAATATAAATTTTTAAACAAAAAATACTAGGGGAACATTAAAGTTATTATAATTATTTGTGTTTTAGCTATTTTCATGTGGTTTGACTTGGTTTAATGTCAAGGACGACAGATTACCACAGATAATTTTAAAATCGTATTTTCTCCCCCCGAAACCCGTTATTTATTTGTAAAAAATTTGTATATTGAGATCATTTTTAAGGCTCTAAAATAAAATAAATAGCGTTCCTTGAAAAAAATTGTAGGGAATCTAGTGTTCCTGGTTCTTTTCTGCTATTTACTTATCGTGTCTGAAGAAATCTCTCCTTTTTCAATATGGAAATTGAAACTATTTTCACTAATTTCGGGGAAATTCTTGTAAGAGTTGTGCCCCAGCCCCGAGATGGTAACTGCCTCTTTCATGCCATAGCCAGTGGAATAGGCGGTCTTTTACATGCTCATCTCACAGGTAACCAAGTTAGAAAAGAAACCGTTGATTATGTTTGTAACCGCTGGAACACTTACAGTGGGTTTCTTGCACCTGAAACCCCTAAGGATTACCGGAAAAGAATGGGGAGAAGTTCAGAATATGGGGGGGATCTGGAAATAAATGCAGCCAGTGCAGCGTATGGGTTCCCCATACACGTAGTTGTGGAACGTAATGTATTTATGTCGACTCAAGAAACAATGGCCGGAGTATATTTAAAATACTCAGGCCGTGAAGAATCCGGTCACTATGACCTATACGAGCGTGTAGAATGACGGTCTGCTTGGCTAACTAGGCGAGCAAACCCTGTAACTCCACCCTCGAAAAAATCTGCAGGAGGTGAAAAAAATACTTCAGCCTCCTACTGGTCCATTTGCAGAGGATTTGAATCAGAGGATGACATCCCATTAATCATGTTCCGAGGCGAACATAAGAAAAATGCTGGAAAAGTTTATAAAAATATCCCAGGCACCGCTAAGGTTCGAAAACCGAAAAAGCGGGTAGCTCCGGCTAAGGCTAAAACAAAACGTACGACAATACGACAACCTTCTCCGCCCTATTGGTTTCGGCACCCTCGGAGATACTTTTAGATGAGGAAGCCACACATTTAAGTCATGTTTTGTGAACATGAAAAACCTCACATATTTGGGGGTCATCTTCCAAATTCGAGTTCCCCCAGCATATCGCTGCTTATGGGATATTTTTACCCATTTTTTTACCCATTTTTTTCGGGGGCTGGGCCCCTCATATTTAACCGATGGGAACCAGTTTCAAATATACTCTTTGTACGGTGAGTTTACACTCACTCGCCAAATTTGAACGAAACGTTTGGCCTCTAGCCCTCCGTACATACACATACATATATCGCGTAAAAAACACTTTTTTTGGTTTCTGGGACCTCTGATTCACGCTTGCAGTGAAAAACTCAAAATCGATTTTCTCCACGATCACAATACTTTCCTATATACTTCGTATATGGGAAAGTAAAGAACTGTTGGTGTATTCCCTTTCTTGAACGCCAGCAAACCCACCCAACTAACACCTGCAAAATTTATTGTAAGAAGATAAGGCACGGCATGATGCAATATACGGAGAACAGTTCTTCTTACAATACATTTTGAAGGTGTTAGTTGGGTGGGTTTGCTGGCGTTCGAGAAAGGGAATAGACCTACTGGTAAACCCAGGAAAAAGCGGGAACACTAGTTAATTTTTTAAAGGGAAAAGGGGGAGATCTCGGAAATTACAGGGAAATTGAGGGAAAAATTAGAAATAATTCGCCGCTCGCAATGTCGCAGTGTTATGGGTGACAGAAATGCACCGTCCACTGAGTAGAACCTTAGTATTTAGTCGCGAAGAACTTGAGACAGGCAACTTTCCTGGTTTGGTCACGTGGCGACAAGCGAGAAGGCACAGGGCACGAGACCGACCGGAAGGCCTAGCAGAACGTGGGAGGAGGGAGTGGAGAAGGTCGCAGCGAGTCAGGGAAAGAACCTGCGGCAGCTGGGTAGACTCGCCAGGGACAGGGTGGAGGAGAAGAGCTGCAGGTGTATTCCCTTTCTCGAACGCCAGTAAACCCACCCAACTAACACTATACGGGGAACAGTTCTTCTTACAATAAATTTTGAATGTGTTAGTTGAGTGGGTTTGCTGGGTCCGAGGCGATCCCCAACGCTGCGCTAGCGGCAGAATGGGGTAGAAAAAGAAGAAGAAGAAGTATTGTGTCATACAGACATCAGCGTAGTACTGGGAGAATTTGTTCTTAAAAGGAACGTTGATATACTGACCTGTGCTTCTCTTTCCTTTTTTCCTGCCTGCTCTGTATATACCCCCACCCTACCTATCCCCACAGGTAACTCGAAACTTCTCTACATAATCGTTAAGTCCATTTAAGTCAATATAAGTCGAAAGACATCTAACACAGACATCTTGTTCTTACAGCAGAAATAATTTCTTGTTAAGGGTCCGCTATACCTGACGATGCATTTTTTGCCGCCCATAAGATTAACATTGCGAGCGGCGATTCATTTTCAAGGTTTACCCTTGGTTGGAAAGACACAGAATTTTGCCTGTACCTACCCCTAACAATGTTCTATATAGGGAGTGTTCGAAGCAGATTTCCCAATTTCTCACTGGTTTCTGTTATTGCAACTGTTTTGCAAATGCTAGCATCGCATACCTCAAGAAAAGTGCTGTATCTCGAAAACCAGTAAAAAAAAATGGGAAATTTGCTTCGAACACTCCCTAGAACATTGTTAGGGCTAGGTACAGGCAAAATTTTGTGTCTTTCCAACCAAGGGTAAACCTTGAAAATGAATCGCCGCTCGCAATGTTAATCTTATGGGCGGCAAAAAATGCACCGTCAGGTATAGCGTCCTCTTAATGCGTTTCTTGCAGCATTTTCTAGCGTACACACGGATTGTTCCGCGGTTACAGACATGTTGTTGGCTATGTAGAACTGTTCCTCACATGCAAGAAGATGAGTTTTCCTTACGAAATATAGACTTTCGTCCATGGTCTCTAAAAAATGTGAGTTATGCTTTGGAAAAAAACTATACTTGGATGTTGGAAAAATCTTGTGAGAAATCTTGTTCTTGCAACCAAAACTCAGCATTGTTTTTTATTCTTGAAAGACAAGAATTTTCCGAAGTTGCATTGCTGCCTCAACAGCATTACTACAATGTAAATAATTTCCAATAAAAAAATCCAACCCAAGCTTTTCTGAACCACTTCTACACAGCCACGCATATCTCACCCTGGCTCTGGAGAACGGTAATGGGTCTCACCCTGGCGGTGAAGCTGTCGTAGGGGGAGCGGGGAGCCTCGGGTTGGAATACTTTATTTACCATTCCCGGCACAATACGCGTTTTGTCTGATGATGTCTGAATCTGTGATTGTATGCCCATGTGATTGACACATGCATTAACTTTTGAAAAATAATATTAAGTTACAGAATTGCTTCGGGGTAGGTGTACTTGACAGGGATACAATGCACATTACATTTCCAGAGTGAAAATTGTGATTCCAACAGATTTCAGGGAAGCATGTTGTTCTGAGCTGCTTATTTGCTTACTAACAAAATTTTAATTAGGAAGGCAAGTATCGTTCGTGGCTTGTGGCACGTGTCTCGATGTCTTCCAACACCTTCAAGTCTTCGTTTACCCCATTGGGGAAAAACTATTAAATTGTGGGTTTTTGTTTGTGCCATATTTTAGCAAGAAGCAGAAGTTTCTTCACTTGCCTCGCATCTTAAATATAATTCAAAAGTACTAAGATGACTATAGTATATAGGCGGGATGTTAATAGGCGCAGCACTGACCAACGGGGTGAGCTTTTAGAACAGCTAATACAGCATTCACAGGTGCAAATACTAAACGATGGGACCCCAACGCATTTTTCTACCCGTGGGACCTATACACGGCTGTCGATTTGTCACTATGTAGGTATTGGCTTCGGCCCACTTCTTTACGGCTACTCTTCTTCGGTTTCGGTCGATACAAATCTCACAACCCAATCATCCGCACTTCTCATCCTCGCATCTGTGGGTCGTGGTGAAAGGCATCATTTTTTTCTATTTGGGATGATATTGTGATCTTTTAGGGGGGGGGGGGGGGGGGGGACTAAGTAATCCTACATTCAGCTGCGTCAGTGCCGCCGTAAGTCCCAATTGGGTGCTCCACACCGCACTTACGAACTACCCCACCTCACTCTTGGATCAGAGTAACATCAGTCATATCTAAGGGTGGACTGCACAAGTTTTTTTTTATTTTCTTTCTTCAATTCTTTCAGATTATTCTTCTTAAGTCTTTTTCTTGTTCTAAAAATAAAAAATAAAAAATAAAAAAATAAAAAAATAAATAATAAAAAATAAATGGACACCCTAGAAGTTTACAGTAGTTATCTTGTTACATGTATGTTATTACATATATGTTACTAATATGTTACATAACATATCAGTGACATCCCAAAATCGTTCAATTTCCCCTAAGGGAATTTTCAGTTGCAAAGATGGAAAGTGGAGAGGTCCTTGGCAAACTGTCAAACGAAAGGAACCAGGTACGTCGGAGGGCACAAAACCTAGTAACTAGTAACCCCATCAGTTTCACACAGAAAAACAATTCCTATTAAATTCATTCCTTTTTGAGAATCACAAATGCAGATTGCAACCAAAACCTATACTTAGCATATCTTCCCGTGGGTATTCCGCGGTTTTCCAATTTTCTTCCGAATTTTGGTCTAAATTGACCCTTCTTTTGATGTCTGAAAGACAACAACGAGTCGGTCTACTAAACGTCGTTAACCGTGTACTCCTAGAAGAGATAGAGGAGCCAGGAGAACAGGAGTTTCCAACTGGTTCCCAGTCTCCCCAAAATGAACCAAACAACCAGTCTTTCCTGTTACTAATACCTCATGTTAACAAAGGTGACACCCTTGCTGCAATCTCCCCATTTGCAATAATTAATCGGGCAATTATTGCGGCAATTAACGGGAACCCCTCTCATTGAAATAAACAAAACTTTTTACAGTTGTTGATGAGGCACCCTTGAAGTCATTGAAGAGACTGGGGGAAGGAACCTAGGTGGTGGTTTCAGATCAACCAACCCTTAACAATGTCAGAGGGGTGGTAACGGAGCTGCCACCTCAAAGGGTTTTCCGATGAAGAAATCTGGCTGAACTCGACTCCGGGGGCTTTGTTGGGGTGAAACGCCTACCTAGAGCTGGCATTGATTTTTCTCCACCCCCTTCCTTCATCCTTACCTTCAATATCCAACCCCCCTCCTCAATATTCGTCGTGATCTGCTTTACGTGTCAAAGATACAGACGTAAATTCTTACACTGACTACACGAAAAGGTTTGTTAAGGCCGAAGAGACTAATGTTCGGTTGTGCAGCAGCTCCAGTAATTTGGACACGTTTCATGGAGAGCGTGGTTCAAGGCATCGACGGGATTGCAGTATTCTTCGATGATATTCTTCTGGGAGCTGAGTCACATGCCGCGTTACGAGAGAAGCTGACGGCAGTTCTACAGCGCCTGCAGGACAACGGTCTCCGGCTCAATTTACAAAAATGCAGATTTTTCGTGGAATCCGTTACATACCTAGGGCACATTATTTCGGAAGCCGGTATCGAGAAGACTACAGAGCGTGTGGACGCTGTGTTATGTGTCCCTCGCCCTACTTCCATCAGTGAACTCACAACTTTTCTAGGTATGATAACTCATTATTACTAGGGATCGGATTCCTTGGTGCTCAAAACGCCAAAATAGGTTTTTCAAAACCCTATTTCCAATTTAGGTTTTTGTATAGGTTCTAAAAAAAGCTTCGGTAATTCAAAATTTGATGTTATTTACAATGTACTGCAGTGCATAACCATGTATATTTGTTAATATTTTCAACAGTAATCCGCCTTCGGTTGTCCTGCAACACATTTTTATATCTCGAGAACGACCTCTCCACGTCACAGCTGGTAAGAGGTGCGAATTTTAAACAAGCCAACATGTCAGGGTTGCATGATGGTGCCTTATTGGGGGTAGCTGGACAAACTCACCCATCAAAATTTTACTCACCCCTTCCATAGTCAGAAAACCCGGGTTTCTTCCCAAAATCCTCTGCATTTGGATCTCCTGAGAGCCACTCTCTTAATAAGAAGCTCTTCGTTCCTTTTACTTTAGTCATCGTAAAAAGAAAATTGTAAAGGCACACAAACTGCAAACACTTTAGGACAAGATCTGAATACAGGAAGAGTGAGCCTAAGCCAGTACACCTGCCCTACCGCCCGCCCGTAATGATCCGAAATTAGCCGATGTCAATAGTCGGCTAAGCATAGGAATTGACCTGAGTACATCTGTACCTGGGTAACAATAACGGGACCCTTGCAGGTAGCCCTAGGCCTAGGCTATTTACGGGGGTGAGTGACCTGTTACTTACACAATAGCTCTTTTCAAAATTAAAAATTAGCTTCACTTAACAAAAATTATGAGAAAATTCTACTTTGATTTCTGAAAAGTGACATTTGGGTGATATTTAGATTTTAAAGTCAATATAGGTAATGTTTAGGTTCTAAGGTCAATATAGGTGCGTTTAGGTTTTTTTAGGTGCTATAAAATTTGGAAGGGGGGTTACTGTGTTCATAAAACGTGTAAATCCGTTAAAAGCACTACCGTAGCTAGCAAGGAACAAAATAGGTAAAAACCTAGGAATCCGATCCCTACTCATTACGGTCGTTATTTTCAGGAGTTGGTTTCAGACAGGGTTTTGGCACATTACGATCCGTCACTTCCGGTCTCGCTGTGCTGCGATGCGAGCCCAGTGGCTTTAGGCGCCGTGCTACATTACGGGATCCAGAGCTGGGGGAGATCGTGGACAAACTTCGCCGCGGTGAATCCATCCCGAGACAAGATGGGCAGTACAGCCTGCAGTCGGGGTGCATCCTTCGCGGGTTACGTGTGTACATTCCGCGTGAGTACAGACAGTCAGTACTTGAAGGCGGCCGTCAAGCGAAGGCGCCTGCGCGCCTGGACTTATAGTGCAACAGTGCGGTGCATTACCTCCCAAGCTATACCATCCCTGCGCCGTTAAACGCAACACAACAACAACATAGCTGAACAAGCAAGCAAGCAAGAAAAATGAACAATTGTGGAAACCTTTCCCATTCCTTCCTATTGTTATCCACCCAGATGAATCAGCTGTCAGCAATGATAGGCTCAATCCTCACAGCGCTTACGGGTTAAGGGATGCCCATACCCGCATTTAGTACTACCGACGATCCTTCTGACAATTGTTCTCCAGCAGCGGAGGCCAGTGCCACCATAACTGCCCCACCAAACCTCCCCCCAGTCGCACTGAAACTGACAAACGAGTGGCAAAGCGTGCCCTTTGCGGAATGGTAAAAATATAATTGCAAATAAGATGTATTGTACTGACGGTGACCACATGATAACTCTTCTTACAGTGAGGGCAGTCCCCCCGCCCCCAATGACAGGGCGGTATCCTCTCCTGACCTCTCTCCTCTGTTATAATTACCAGTAATCTGTATGCAGTCTTACAATATGAGAAATAAACATTGAAGATACAATGAATGATGACTCTTGATAAGAGTCGATGTTAAAAAAAATTCCACCCTTACGTATTCCTCGAAAAGGGAAGTCATCCTCCCAGAGTACATACCTGTCTCCCAAGTTTTCAATCTTTGTAAGGAGATAAAATATTTGTGATATGGTTCAATGAGCAATTGTCATACGAAAAGCATATCTCAAATAAAGCGATCGAAGCGCTTCGTCTTTTTAACTTTATAAAACGGAATTCCTCCCATTCCAAAATGCCATGACTGTGATAAAGTTGTATAACTCAGTCGTTTGAAGTAAGCTTGAATACTGCAGAATTATCTGGAATCCGTTTCATGAAAGCAGCGTAAGTCAAATCGGAAAGCACCGAAGAAAGTTCGAAAGCTCGCAAATACCTTCAGACAGACCCGTTGTTCATCTCGTATAGAACCCTTCTAGGCGAGTTTATTAATACAAATAAATGAATGAAATAATAAAAGAAATAGAGGAAACTGACTTGGGCAAACCATATTAAAATGTTGAAGCGGACATCTATCGTTCTCTGATAAGACGTAATAATGCCCTCCGCCTATGCCTGAGTGCTTTTCCTACCTGTCCGGTTGCCAGTTTGCTCATAGAGACCAATGAACCACCTCTTAATCTCCAACGGGAACAACTCATAGTCATAGTCATGTTTAAGAGGACGCTATACCTGACGATGCATTTTTTGCCGCCCATAAGATTAACAATGCGAGTGGCGATTCATTTTCAAGGTTTACCCTTGGTTGGAAAGACACAAAATTTTGCCTGCACCTAGCCCTAACAATGTTCTAGGGAGTGTTCGAAGCAGATTTCCCAATTTCTCACTGGTTTTGCAAATGCTAGCATCGCATACCTCAAGAAAAGTGCTGTATCTCGGAAACCAGTGAGAAATTGGGAAATCTGCTTCGAACACTCCCTAGAACATTGTTAGGGCTAGGTACAGGCAAAATTTTGTGTCTTTCCAACCAAGGGTAAACCTTGAAAATGAATCGCCGCTCGCAATGTTAATCTTATGGGCGGCAAAAAATGCACCGTCAGGTATAGCGGACCCTTATAACTACTATTTTACCCTACATGCACACCCGGGCACCTGTGTCATGACGTCACACACCCCTTCCGTCCCCGATCCTCAAAACCCTATTGGGATCGATTGGGTGCACTAATAGAAGCTTTGAGGCCCCAGAAACCCCTCCTTGAATGGACTCATGGATCAAAGGACTGTGGTCACGTGTCACGTCGGAGCTGCATTCGTTCACGACAGGGAAGGCCATCTCTTCCCCTCTAGCCCCTTCCGCCTTTCACGGCTGAACTCTATATGCCTCTACACCAGTGGCTATTACACATCGCTGGGTACAGTAATTTGTCGGATAGCCTTCGCTGCATGCAAGCCAGCTATCAGCCCTATCCTACCAACCCCCTCGTCAGCACCATTCTTTATACGTTTGACACCCTGTTCCTAAAAAATTATTTGTCTAGCTTGGATTCCTGGGCATACTGGCATATACCCAAGAAATGAGGCGGCGTATACGGCTGCAAGGCACGCGCAAGGACAGCCAACAATAGCATTATTTTCGCTGACCGTCCAAGAGCGAGGTGGACATTTTTTGTGGACTAACGTTTTTTGTTTCAGATGGCGGTAACTCTGCCTAAGCAGGTCCCAAGCCCTGTTGAAAAAAGAGGAGGGCCGCTCAACAATTTGGAGAACCTAAATATGTGTATCAGCATCAGCCTAACGGTGCGTCCCACCATACTCGGTTAACGGTTAATCTCCAGTTAAATTCGGTTTTTACCGTGCAATAATTGAAATTTAATGATTAACCGTTAACTGAGTATGGTGGGACGCACCCTAAGTGATCTAAGTGACATCTGATATGAGTGACGGGACTGATGTGACATTTGATACGAGTGACGGGACTGATGTGACATTTGATATGAGTGACGGGACTGATGTGACATTTGATATGAGTGACGGGAATGATATGACATTTGATATGAGTGACGGGACTGATGTGACATTTGATATGAGTGACGGGAATGATATGACATTTGATATGAGTGACGGGACTGATGTGACATTTGATATGAGTGACGGGACTGATGTGACATTTGATATCGGTGACGGGACTGATGTGACATTTGATATGAGTGACGGGAATGATGTGACATTTGATATGAGTGACGGGAATGATGTGACATTTGATATGAGTGACGGGAATGATATGACATTTGATATGAGTGACGGGACTGATGTGACATTTGATATGAGTGACGGGACTGATGTGACATTTGATATCGGTGACGGGACTGATGTGACATTTGATATGAGTGACGGGAATGATGTGACATCTGATATGAGTGACGGGACTGATGTGACATTTGATACGAGTGACGGGACTGATGTGACATTTGATATGAGTGACGGGACTGATGTGACATTTGATATGAGTGACGGGACTGAGGTGACATTTGATATCGGTGACGGGAATGATGTGACATTTGATATGAGTGACGGGAATGATGTGACATCTGATATGAGTGACGGGACTGATGTGACATTTGATACGAGTGACGGGACTGATGTGACATTTGATATGAGTGACGGGACTGATGTGACATTTGATATGAGTGACGAGAATGTAATGACATTTGATATGAGTGACGGGACTGATGTGACATTTGATATGAGTGACGGGACTGATGTGACATTTGATATCGGTGACTAGACTGATGTGACATTTGATATGAGTGACGGGAATGATGTGACATTTGATATGAGTGACGGGAATGATGTGACATTTGATATGAGTGACGGGAATGATATGACATTTGATATGAGTGACGGGACTGATGTGACATTTGATATGAGTGACGGGACTGATGTGACATTTGATATGAGTGACGGGACTGATGTGACATTTGATATCGGTGACGGGACTGATGTGACATTTGATATGAGTGACGGGAATGATGTGACATCTGATATGAGTGACGGGACTGATGTGACATTTGATACGAGTGACGGGACTGATGTGACATTTGATATGAGTGACGGGACTGATGTGACATTTGATATGAGTGACGGGACTGAGGTGACATTTGATATTAGTGACGGGACTGATGTGACATTTGGTCACCCGGACTAACCATTTTTCGATTGACGCCGATACGTACTCCACCATCTTGTCGCAATTGTCGATCGATAATTTCGAAAGTGTATGGTTTCCCTAGTAACGGCTGTGCTTCTCTATTTGTATTAACGTCCCATGTTAAAGGGTACCTTTTTATACTGAACGAGTGAGTGTTGTATTGCTTTGTTGTTTGGGTTTGTATATAGATAGGTATTACTCAGCACGAGGCGCCACCTTTTCTTTTACTTAGAACTTGGGTTACTGTTGAAGTAAGCTGACGATATTCGACATTTAGTGGCACGGACACTTCAATTCGCCTCTCAATATTTGGAAGAATAAGGCACAAAACACGTTCCCTATATGTGTATGGTAGGCAAGACGAGGAGTCGAGGAGGCGTGTGCAAATACTGCGAATGCTCTGCTCAGCTGGTTGGCCCGGCCCAAGTTAGTTTTGACCATTTGGTCCCCTACAACCAGCTGTAGTCGGCATTTCTTCATCGTCTCTGCTCAGTGAGGAGTCAACGCCGCCTGTAGAATCTCCTGCACAATGTAGGTATCCATAACTGTTACGTGTATATCTCCTGCACAATGTATCCATGACTCTTAGCCCCCGATTACACCTTACAATTTCCAATCCAAATATGATCATAAAAAAATATGATCAAGAAAAATTGTAAGGTGTAAAGTGAATTGAGTCAAATTATGATACAGTTTGTATCGGCCGGTACAAATTGTATCATAACTACAGCGACTACCTTCCTCTATGCTGCGATGTGTTTGTTGTTGTTGAGTTAGTCCGTTGAAAATGGCGGCTGAGGTAAAGTGGAATGGAAATGACCCGTATATTAATGGAAAATGTGGAGGAGTACGAATTTCTATATAGCGATGAATTGAAAGAATATAGCAGATGTTTAAAAATATGGGAGGGTCTCTGGTTGCGCTATACCGAAGATGCGGGGCACCTTGTACACTTGATGTTAACGGAGTCAGTATAATAATATCCACAAAGCCACCCAGTCAAGTAACAAATTGTAATGAGACGCCGATGAGACGTAATACGTGATTGCCTGAATGCCTGAATGAGATTGCCGGCTGCCTCCGTCAAGTTTGGTAGATTCAAACTTGTCATGTCATGTAATGACCAATCTTACTTTTAAATTTCTCGCTAGCTACCCGTATAACCACGGAACATCCAAGTACGCTATTTGGAAGCTTCCTTGGACGTTGCAAATACCATCCTAGTACCGTTAAATGTCTGTTTACAAATCGCGTCCATAAAGCTTCCCGTGTACCTTCCATGGACGGTTCAAGAACTAGGTTTGGAGGGTATTAGAAACTTCCCTACATAGAAAAGGAACAGTTTATAGACGCTGCTTGGAAACTTCCTAGGACCTTACAAATACCATCATAGTACCGTCCAATATCTGTAGTAAACGCGTCCATAAAGCTTCCATGTACCTTTCATGGACGGTTCATGGACTGTTTTTGGAAGCTTCCCACGACAGTACATTAGGGCTGGATTTAGTGAATTTCGGAATGGATTTTACCCGAATTTTTTTCTGTAAGTTTAACAAGGTTGTCATGCGTTGGTAGGGAAATAAAATTCTGAGTTTATTTACCTAGCAACGCATGGCGCCCTTCTTTAACTTACAAAAAAATTCGGGTAAATTCCATTCCGAAATTAGCTAAATCCAGCTTGAACGTTCTATTACTACCAGTGTATAAGGTGAAATGAAATGAGAAAAAAATAAATTATTTGGAGCATAAAAATAATTATTATTACAATTATTTTATTAAATCTCACAAGTTGAAGAATTGAAGAATTGTCTTTTTAGTTCCACATGGAGGCACTGAAGTAGAAGAGATGAAAGGGAGTCTTGCCCAGACCAATAAGTTATTTAGATATGGAGAAATAAACCTTTGTAAAAGCCATCTGAGGCTGATGGAGAAGGTGAAGAGTGAGACCTACACTCTCAGCTGAGGATGAACAGTGTGGAGCGCAGCAGTGGTCAGCAGTGGCATTCGAAAGAGTGATGGTCCCGTTATGACATCTTTGTCATTGTGGTTCCCAAGAAAGGAGACTGCTGTCACTAATGCGATGACGAACGTTCCAATTCCACTAAAAAAGACAAAATTACAATTATTATAACTACGAATTTTCATAAAACCGGTTTTACATATTTAAAAGATAAGTTCTTTACAAAATTATCAGCAGATATCCTAGGTATAGGATTTAGGATTAGTGTATAAGAAAAGCCTCAAGAACGTATATAGGTACTAAAGGCGGGTGCGTCATACTCGCGGTATTAACGGTCAAAGTCCAGCTAAATTCGGTGTTTACCGTGCAATAAATGAAATTTAACTAGTTTAACGTTAACGATAATGGTGGGACTCACCCTAAGTACCTATTTGTGCATTAATTATTTCTCAATCTAATATGGTTTATGGTATTCCAGCTCCGTATAGTTTAATGAAGGCAATGTGAACTCATTTCTCGAACTGAAATCAGACTGTGAAAAATCGTTTTGGAAAACCTAACGGGCCACGCCAATTTTTACTGCTTGAGGTTTGAGACTAACTTAACTAAGTCGAATCAGAGAAAGACTAACATAAGTGAAGTTGAATAAAAGAAACATTTACCTGATAATATCGTTGAAACGAGGCCAGTAATGCACCAACGCCGAACGTCGAAATAAACACTGAATTAAAATGGCGGCGCGCATGCGCGGTAGGTAACTGTGAGCAAGACCATTCCTGTACCGTCCTAGGACGTTCCTAGGACGTTCCTTCTTCTGTTCCCCGTGAAACTTCCCGGACGCTTTGTGGAAGGTTCAAATACATTAAAAGAACTTGAAATGTACTGATAGTGGAAGTTTCCCGCGCATGGTCAGCGTACGGTTCTAGTACCTTCCAAGAACTGTTAATATCAGCCTTAGTTGTAACTTTACTCTGGGATCCTTGGAGGACGGTCCTTGTACCGTCCATCAGTAACAATTGGGTACGCTATTTGAAAGGAAACGCTCCTTGGAAGCTTGGACTGTTCATGAACCGTCCTAGAACCTTCCGTGGTTATACGGGTATTTTGACGGAAAATTTCCATGGCATTGCAAGCGAGAAACTAAACAAATATATACATATAGCGAGATCGAGAAGTAGCCACTCACACATTTCCAACAATAAAACACACGATTTTTCAGAATAATAACTAAGAAAAAGCAAGCAACCAAGACAACAGCATGACAATTCTTTTGTCTCTTGTTGGTCGTGAAGTTAGCCCATCACCAGCCCCAACATCGAAACCACATCGAAGGTGAGGAGCTCACTCCTTTTTTGCGTGTGTTTTGTTCATTGTCACAAAAATCACACAAAAAAAGAGTAAGTTACTTTTCCTTTAATTTCATTGGTCAAGACATTCAAGAAACCACTGGTGGGAGCAAGAGCGTCAATGTGTCTGCAATGGTGACTATCTTAATCAAATAACAAATAATGATTACCTCAATAAAATACACTTGTACACACTATCTTCATTTCGATGTTAAGGTGGCCACAGACAATGCGTCCGGGAATGAGGGGTTACAATAGCGGGAGTGGAATGACATCTCAGGGATGGCTCGTCACACTCGTCACCCAAGAACGCGAACAAACCAGAAATGATATCATTTCACATTTCATTGTAGTCACACGAATTATCAATAATCGTGTGAAATGGGTTCATCTTCAATATTTGACTGGAAATCGATGGAACACGATTTCTAAAGTCTGGATGCATGGCATCATTCAAAACTGCCATACCTTGCAGTGGGTTCGGGAGTGCCAAAGAGCCCTTCGTCAATCCAGCAGGTGTATTCCCTTTCTCTAACGCCAGAAGAGCACATTCAAATATCACATCAAACACTTTGTTTGAATGTGATATTTGGGTGAACATAAAGCAAGTGGCCACCTTCAGATCTCCTTCTTATGTACATATTTCCCCCTTCATTCAGCACGCTTTGCCTACTTTATATAATGAACCTACTCTACAAAAAATCAGTGACGAATAACGACAGTTCTTCCAGTTTCCAACCTATTTGTATTTTTTCAGACGCATGCAATAAGAAGAGGAACAAGAGGAACAAGAGGAAATAGGTACTTTTTTTATACTTTTCTTAATTTCGCAAAGAAGATCCAGTACTATTTAATGACGGTTTCAGTGAAGCTTTTCTGAGAAAATAGTTGATATCTATTTGTTCTGGATATAAAAAATAAAGTCCGAGGAGAAGGTCTGGGGGCTTAGCCCCCCCCCCCCCCCCCCCCAGGTTTTTGGTCCTGCGTCGCTCATGTAGCCCATGTACCCACATACGGGCGAGAAGGTAAAAATGTGTGTAGACGGTTGGACTCCGGAATTGTCCTGACAGAGAAATTGTGATGATGGCACTATCAGTACCTATTACTGAGAACTGAAATTGGCTAGCTGCCAACTAGCTGACTACCCATACGGCTATAGTTGCTTCATCTATAAGTAGTCAGGCTTACATACTCAAGCTAATATTAGGCTCAAAGTATCTTTCGCGGCCGGCGCGGAGTTGCACCGTCAGCCATTATGAAACCTTAACCTATTGTGATGTTTTACCGAACGAAAGTTATCAAACATAATAATTATTGCCAATATTGGCATTATCGTATTTTGTAGAACCCTAAATTTGTTCCAAAGGTCTTCTCCCTTCGTAAATAGAGCGGGTTGAAAATTCTGATTTCCGGTTTCATAGCTGAGACAGTAAAATGATTTCCGGTTTCATAGCTGAGACAGTAGAGAAGCTGTACTTTTGTCAGACATAGGGTGGGTCCCACCATGCCCAGTTAAAATTAAACTGGAGATTTACCATGTTAAATTTAACTTTTAACTTAAATTTAACATGGTAAATCTCCAGTATAATTTTAACTGGGCATGGTGGGACGCACCCTTAAATACCTACATCGATATCTTTGGTTGATGGTTCCTGCAGTTAGCTTACAGTGAGATAGGCAGCAGAAAATAAGTCCTCGGTATTTTCCTCTCTACCCCTGGATACGACAACTCTTGAACATAATACAACGGTAAGTATACTGTAAAAACTACTGTTGCATTAACCCAGAGGTAAAATTATAAAGAGAAGTATGACGTAGGAACTCGCGGTTGGCTGCTTCAGCTTCAAAAGCATTAATAGAAAACGTCGGGGCTTACAATTCCGCAGTCCTAGTTTGCGCACAAAAGAAGGAAATCCCTGCAAAGGAATAAATAGTGTAGCCTTCTCTCCTCTTCAAGCTATTGAAAAACGCATTTTTTGCAACCGCTCTTCGTCAAAGCAGCCTGATCAGCCTGACTGCCTCGTCTGGGCCTAATGCCAGTGCAAGCAACTTTCTCGTTTGCCGTGGGAGGCAGTTTTTTTTTGTGGATGCCATCCCCTGAATTGCCATTGCAGACCCGCCATTCTAGCCCCTTCATTCCACGACGCACCGTCTGAGGTCAGCATGACGCCCGTTATGCAGGTTTAGGCCCATTCCTGTTTGGCTTCGGCCAAATCCTCCTCGGCTCCGGCCAAGAAATACAACTGTGAAGTTTTGCCCCACAGACACCCACCACTAAAAAATAATACTTAAAGATTTAAAAATAATGATGATTTTCTACAATTTCTATATAAATTTTCAACCAAAATATTAAATTTTGAAGGATTTGAATATTTAATTCTGTGTATATGTTACGTCACGAGATTGTACCCAAATGGCCCACCCAGTATAAAATACAATCCAGTGACGTCACAATCGAAATTTTAAAACCCGTCTTTTCACCTCTTAAACTTATTATTCCCAAGAATGAAAAAAATGTTGATTTTTTTTAGGATTCAAAATACCGCCCGCTGTATGACTTGCGACACTGTAAAGACCTTCGCAGCATACCACAAGCCATGGGATTCTCTTACAAAACTTTGTTTTTCTTTTGGTAAATACAAGTTATTTCGTAAAGTTTCTTCCATGATCACTCATAGGTAGATAACACGAGAATTAGGCAGGTTATATGCATGCAGCTGATGTTTTCATATAGGTGTGAGCTCCCTGTTGGGCGTAACACCACTGGAGTTTGGCCGAAGCCGAAGAAGAGCGGGCCAAATCCAGTTTATAGGAGTGGAACCGAAGCCTTGCCTAAAGCGAAAAATATTACCAACTCCGTGATTCGAACCCAGATCACTCGGCCACTAAGAGTAAACTAGATAATATGTAATGAAAGAGGGTTAGAGAGTCTAAAATTCATTAGTGGTAAGGCTCCGCACAGTGTAGGCAGGTATTGGAAGTATAACCCCTTGTGGCCATCGTCCTCATTTGAGGACGGGCCTTTTCTTGGAAACGGGCCATGATAGGTACTTCAAAAACGACCACGCACAGTGATTTCTAGATTTTTGTTCAACTCAGAAATGATTTTTGGTGAAGAAATTCCAAAAAAACCAGTTTGGCCTTTAAAACGAGTTAAAAAGTGTTGCTAGAAGAAATTGGAGCCTGTTGGTCTGTTGGTCATACAAAAGCTAAATGATGGTGATGGTGCAATTGGGGGAGCCAGCCCACAGTCGAGTTTTCCCTCGGCCAAGTACTTAGCTTCCAGGGCTAGGTAATTCCACTAGCAGACAAAAGTCACGAGTAACCTTTGGGTCTATTTTAAAATTTTCATAGAAATCCAGTTTTTTCCTTTTCCGAAATTATAATACAGGCCGAGGGGTTAACCACTCGTTGGGAATCATTGGAAATCTTTATGAAATCTCAGGGAATCTTAGAATTTTTTGGAGTGGTTCGGGGTTCATCTTTCTATGAATATCGTTTGGAATCTTTGGAAATCTCTTCGGAATCTCAGTGGAATCTCAGGGAATCTTAGAATTTTTTGGAGTGGTTCGGGGTTCATCTTTCTATGAATATCGTTTGGAATCTTTGGAAATCTTTTCGGAATCTCAGTGGAATCTCAAGGAATCTCTGGAGTGGTTACCCCCTCGATACAGGCTTTCTAGTCTGAGGATTGATTATTGGAACTGTGGTTGTGCTGTTGAGATGCTGAGTGTGTAACAGGTGGTTTTGTAGATCTTGAAATAACTTCAAACGTGTCTCTATAATACATAATATAATATATTGATTGGCTCGGCAAGAGCTCGGCAAGATCCTTATCCCTGCGTGATTCCTTGCTCGAAATACCTTGTTGTTTGATCTTGTTCAAGGGTTGATCTGGTAGAGTGGAGGTTCGGTAGAATAACGAGGCAATGATGCACGTAGGCGTCCCATAGCTGAACTGATTTTATTTGAGAAATATAGGGTCCATATATACAGGTTTGTATACCTGAGCATAGCCGTATCCAAGGGGGGGGGGGGTTAGGGGTTAAACCCCCCCCCCATGAGCGGAAAATTAACATGGTAATACCAACGTGAAGCAAAAAAAATATAGGCTAAAATCCCCCCCCCCCCCTTGACACTAAACCCCCCCCATGACCGGTTTCTGGATACGGGCCTGTACCTGAGAGCTAGCCTCCCAGGTCCATGCTACCAGCCAATCATTGGCTCGGGTAGGGGGTAGGTATCTGCCCGTATAGTAAGTATGGGAGCATTATGGCCATAAGTTTAACATAGTAGGTCAACGACCTGGGTTGTTGATGCCAAAGGTAGGTACTATTTGTCATTTTATGTAGAGTAATAAATGGTAGTTAATCTCCATCGGGCAAATACCTATTTTACATATATACATTGTAATGAGCGGTAGTCCTACATATGCCTACTAATGTTCATAGGTATGAACAGATCTAAATACAGAAATCATCACGACTGTGTCTGCTATAGTTAAATTCGTAAACCCCACACTTCATCCCCCAGTCTTTCTTGATTTTGCGGGTCAGGGCTCTTAGAACTAACTGAAACAAACAAAAAACAATTTTTTCTGTTAAAAAAGAAACTCATTGGTGGGAAAGTGGGATACAAGGCCGTGACCTCTGAACACAAGGGCTGATTTGGTCAGAACTACACCCGACAGCCGAGTTTTCCTCCAGCCAGGGAAGGCCTGGTAGACATCAGGGGTGGGTAGGCCCAGGCGATATACGGTATATCTACGTACACCAGGAAAAATCTTGAGAAGTCGCAAGTAGATCCTGGGTCCTTTTGCTTCGAAGCTCAGTTTCCTAAAAACCTCTTATTAGGTACCGTAGGAAACGGGAAGGGCATTCCTCCGGAGCTCCACTGAACGACACGTTCCGGTTCCGAGCCTTCCTCAAGAACGCCAAAAGGGGCGACCCACCGGGAAACTCCCCCTCTGCAACACGTGGGAACAACTGCTGTTGATGACCCGACAACCCCTGAAGTTGTTTCATCAAGAACTCCACTTGCTGCAGCAGTGAGGCCTGCACGTCCGGATGATAAAGGGTAAACCTTTATTTTATTTTATTTTTAAGTCCAAAGAAAATTAATAGAAAACCGCAAAAGGGTAAACCAATAACTGGTAAACTTAACGTAAAAGATCCGTCACATAGAAAAGAAAACCCCGCTAGCTTAAGAATTCTTCTGCCAAGAAGGTACCAAAAAAAAAATCATGGAAGTGAGAAAGTAGTAAACGTCCCTAGTGTGATTCACTAAAAAATGATGGCAATACATCCCAACCCACAGACAGACACCCCCAACCCCCAATCGGAACCCCCAAAAGCCAAGGTAGGGTGGATGGGAGGGGCAGTAGGAATAGGAAAAGGAAACGCAGGAATACCAGACCAGGTAGGTACAGAAAAAACAAGCGGTACGACACGGTCGGACAAAACTTTACCTGCTTATTTGCGTGATTCCTAGAAATAAACCCTTGGTTAAATGATTGAAGACGGAAAAACTTTTTGACGAAAGGAATGGCCCCAGAATGTTCCCCCGAGTACTTAGAGACCCCACACGACATACTTCGGCAACCACCCAAAACTACCCCCTAAAAGGAGGTGGGGTGGATGGGGAAGCTCGGACAAACTTTTTGACAAAATAAATTGCCTCAGAACGTTTCACCGAGCATTTTGATACCCCATACAACGTACTTTGGAAAGTATCCAAAACTCCCCCCATAAGGGGGGGGGGGGGTGGCGAAAATACATTTTGACGAAATAAATAGCCTCAGAACGATCTCCCGATCATTTTGAGCCCACACAACCCATATTTCTCAAACCACTCAAATCTACCCCCCTTAGGGGGTGGGGTGCTAGGATACATTCAGAAAAACTTTTTGACACAAAAAATTGCTTCACAACGTTCGCCCGAACAGTTTGACACCCCATAAGCCGCACTTTATAAGTCACTCAAATTCCCCCCCCCCCGGGGGGGTGGGCTTGAGGTAAGCCATATTCTATTTGAGACGGGTATGGCGGTTGTCATAGGTCCTATCCAGAACTACTCGTATACCACAAACCACTGAATCCACTGATTTCACCCTTTTACAGGTCCAGGGGGGACTTCCCCCCTTCCAGGGAGTTATGCGGGGGTAGTGGGTGGTATCATTGGATTCGTAATTATTTGTTCTATAATTGTCCAAAATTTGATCAAAATCGTTAGAGCCGATTTTGAGCAAATATTTTTTTTCTACCTTTTGGGGGAGTTTTTGGGGGGCAACCCCCCTTAATTTTAAAGGGGGGAAACTGGGCTTCCGGATTCTGATTTCTTCCAATTTTAGAAATGTCACTACCGATTTTGAAGAAAATCAGTTGAAAAGTGCGCCGTCCAGGTCAATGCCATATACATAGCTAGCTAGCTAGCTACATACGTACTGACACGGAGTACCTGACCTCTTCTAAAAATTCCTGTGGGCAAACTTTTCGTCGGAGGAAAAAAGTGAGATGTTTTTCATATTCCGAAGGAATGGACGTTTCCAAAATGTATATTAAAATTTCAGTCGCTTTTGAGGTCTGGGAGCAATGACGGTTCAAAGTTGAGGTTTGCCGAAAATTGGCCCGCACGAATACAATACTTTACCTTACGTATACTATGTATACAGGTAAAGTAAACCTTACGTATACTACGTATACAGGTAAAGTAATACGTATACTACGTATACAGGTAAAGTAAAAATAACCGTGGGTTCGCAACAGAAAGAATGCAAATCGTTGAAAGACGCCATTGTAACGATCAAATAAATACTGTGGTCTGGTAAACCCTCGTTATAATAGACAATCAATGTTTCAAACAGCATAGTCCTAAATGATCCGAACCTTTAAATCAACAAGGTCTACCTAAATATAAACACTGATAGTAAGTACCACCCTAAAGTAAAATATTAATAACTAGGCCGCCAGAACCTTTAGGCGTAGGAATACATCATTAATTTACTCGGGGGACAAAGTAATGTGAGCACACAAGGGATGAACTTCAAGTGAGAACAACTGTAAACTTGTACCTACATAATAAAGATGCCAGGTTTCACCGCCCACCTAAAGTTAAGATAAATTATAATTTTTAGACAAAGGTATTCAATTTAAGGTAAATTTAGGTAGGGCGGCAATGTCATGTGTTGGCTTAAAATTAAGGTCCAAGACATAAATTCCTTAACTTCGTAAAGTATAGCATTGTTTAGAATCAGTAAGTCACTCACAAACTATCAACGACCATCAGTAGTTCAAATAACAACAGAGAAGTGCTGATTTCCAAATTTTTGTAAACAAACGGAGTAAATAAGTTGCCAGGCCTGAGAGCTAACTTCCGTAGAGGTGAACCAGGCAGAAGTAAGTAGGTACGTTCATATAGCAACGACTATGTATTTCCAGGCAGATTCCACGGAGGTCTGGAACCAATCAGAGCAGTTATGACATGAGTTATGACCAGAGACAGGCAAAAGATATTTTGATATGTTTTTCCCTAATGCTCCAATTTAGACCGTACTTCTAATTTAGACGTTTGGGGGTCTATAGAGCTTTATCGACCCCACTTGTTAGAGCTGCTATAAAAGATATATTTTGGCCAAAATCCGAATAAAAAATATATTCCATAATAGAAAATATATTTGAAGATATATTATTTGAAAATCAACGAAAGATTCACCCGATTAACAGCTCGAACAAAAATAACTTGTTAACATGAACATGAACATGGTTTCTGGAGTCTGCCGAGCGGTAAGAGGGTTCGCAGGTATATGCTTGGTCCCTTGTAAGTTATTTTTGTAACAATGGTAGGTACCTACTGAGGTCACTGGCCTAAGATCTGGTGTTTGTTCTGTCTTTAAGTGGTAGGTAAGTAGGTATCAGAACTACCCCACTACCCCAGATGCACCTATATACCATTTATTCGATTGGTGACAACCGAACAGTTCAGTCGAAATAGTAACTAACTTTTATCGAGATATACCTATATATTTTTTAACGAGATATATTTTGCGTTTTTTCGAGATATAAAGATATACTATATTTTGGAAAGTACGAGATATATTTTGCCTGTCTCTGGTTATGACTTACAGTTCAGAAAGATGGCAGGGTGGTGGACAGGAGAGGAGAGTAACTACATGGCAGAAATTTCTGGCCAGCCCCGCGGGACCCTCCCAGCAGCTCAGCCCATCCTCAAAGACTTTGACATGGCCCGTACAGTAGATCCCTAAGAACCAACCCCATAAAATCAAAGATTTGCTACTAGTTAAAACTACCTACTTATATTTTTAGTTTTTGTAAATTCCCAATGATCAACTTCCATCATCCACTTAACATGTTTAGCTTACCGGCTCAAAGGTAGCAATCATTGCCCACCGGGATTGTACAGGCAGCACGCTTGCTTTACCTGAGATAACCCACATTTCTCTGACTCGTGTTTTTTTTTGGAAACTTTATTAAACCTAACTAGGATATAGACAAAGCTGTATCAATTATCAACGTACAATATGCATTATTTTTAACGATACTTACATGGAATTTATAAGAAATTTAAATGAATTTAAATGAACAGGTCATCCGCTCATCAGATTAGACCGTGTGCTCACTTGCCCGTCTGTCGTCTCCCCGTCTTGTGAGTAAATACTAAATACTCGGTACCTACTAGTGATTATTAGAAAAGTTTAATATCCGACCAAAAACACTCCGTGTAAAAAACGCAGCCAAGTTTATAACCCTCCAAAAATTAGCCTAACTCAACAGCCCTTAAAAGGGTTTGATATCAAAAATGTTGGCCAAGTTCTCCACATTCCCGCTATCACTCAGCCCCCAAAATTAGTGATATCACTTATTACAGGGCCAAGTCCTTGGCGCAAATCACGTAAGCGTCACAGCCGGTCATAGACACAGACTAAGGTTGGATGGGGGCTGCGGTCCGGGGGTATTGGAAAGCAGGTATATGACAAACTATGTCGCCAACATCCTTGTGATTCGCGCCAAAGACTTGGCCCTGTAATAAGTGATATCACTAATTTTGGGGGCTGAGTGATAGCGGGAATGTGGAGAACTTGGCCAACATTTTTGATATCAAACCCTTTTAAGGGCTGTTGAGTTAGGCTAATTTTTGGAGGGTTATAAACTTGGCTGCGTTTTTTACACGGAGTGTTTTTGGTCGGATATCATATAATTTTTGTGAGGTGGTTCAATAGTTTCTACCAGTAGGTAAAACATCAATTGGCTGTCGAATGGACTCAAGTTTTCTTGCCATACCTGGAAAGTACCTACCAGTACCTGAAAACCAGTTCCCTGTCAACCATACACAAATTACCAATCTCATACCTGAAATACCTGAAAAGTACCTACTCGTACCTGAAAATGAGTTCCCTGTCGAATCTCCACAAATTACCTTCCCATACCTGAAATGTACCTAATCGTACCTGAAAACAAGTTGACTGTCGAATGGAGTCAAAATACCTTGCCATACCTGGAAAGTACCTCCCAGTACCTGAAAACCAGTTCCCTGTCAAATCTACACAAATTATTATCCCGTACCTGAAATGTACCTACTCGTACCTGAAAGTAAGTTGCCTGGCGAATCTACACAAATTACCTGGAAGGACAAGAAGCAGGAGGCAGTATTTGTTTTGTAAATATCTGCCATAAGTTAGTATGGGAACTTTGAATCGAACCTGAACCTATAATACTGTAGGTACTTCGGGTTTGCGATTTTTCTGGGTGTTTTGGGGATGGTACCTACAAGTATGCCGAGTTTCAGCTCTATCGTACCGCTGGAACATGCTTATAATTTGTATAGGTGAGTGAGTCAGTCAGTCAGTCAGTCAGTCAGTGAGTGACCCTCAAAAACAGCTAAGTTTGGGATGTCACTGCTCAGGTACGGTTGGACGTAGAAATTTGAAATTTAATTTTGGAGGTCCCGTGGGACCCTACTACAGGAGAAGGGTACCCACTATTCGAGCCACGCCCCCTTGCCTCCTGTAGAGAGGCACGAAAAGTGCACAACTCTGGTTCCTGTATAACATGCTGGCAGTGCTCGAGGCTTTGTCGCGCTTTCTTTTTCTTTAAAACTTGGCTGCATGCACTGCCGTGCATGTTGATAAAATTATCCTTCTGTTTTAAGTATTAAATATCCTTTTATATACAATATTTAGTTTTCTTGGTTTGGTCCAAATTTGGCGCGCTTAAAAAAGTGTAACTTATTTATTTTTTTTGTTCACCATTACAATCTGGGGTAGTCAGGAGCTTTTATTTAAGGTGCAACTCGATATACCAACCTGTCTGAAAATCGCCCCACCCCCGCCCACACTTAATCCCCTTCCTGCTTTGACCACCCTCCTGCTATGACCACCCTTCCCAGGCTCCCAGACTAATTTCATTATTATCAGCCATAAATTCATCGATGCCACATTTCTAGCGCGATTGATATAGCTGACGATAATTATATGGCATGGTCAGACTCAAACAGTCTGCGACACCCTCTGTGACCGTTTTAAGTGGCTGTGGCTTTGGGGGCGATTGTACGTGTGAAACCTTAATTATTGCACTTAATATACCCTGTGTAACCATTTTAAGTGACTGTGGTTTTTGTGGGTCGATTAAGGGTCCGCTTAACATGACGATGCATTTTTTGCCGCCCATAAGATTAACATTGCAAGCGGCGATTCATTTTCAAGGTTTACCCTTGGTTGGAAAGACACAAAATTTTGCCTATACCTAGCCCTAACAATGTTCTAGGTCGTCATCGAAGCAGATTTCCCTATTTTTTACTGGTTTTCGGGATACAGCACTTTTCCCATTAAAAAATTGAGGTATGCGATGCTAGCATTTCCAAAACAGTTGCAATAAAAGAATCCAGTGAGAAATTGGGGAATCTGCTTCGATGACTACCTACAACATTGTTAGGGCTAGGTACAGGCAAAATTTTGTGTCTTTCCAACCAAGGGTAAACCACGAAAATGAATCGCCGCTCGCAATATTAATCTTATGGGCGTCAAAAAATGCATCATGAGGTTAAGCGGACCCTTAAACGTATGAAAACCTTACTGCACATGACCTTTCAAGCTGTAAATTAATCCGCGTCTGCAAATGGGGCTGACTTTGATCCCTACCCTAATAAGATCTGCGTCACTCAATTGCTATAGAGTACCCAAAGCTCAATCCGATACCAATCTAATTATGATTTCCTGCTTTGCAATATCCGGAGTGTATTTTCGTCACCCGATAAATTGATTTTCAGATTATGGATTCCCCGAGACAGTCCCCTGAGCAAAAGAATAAATGGTTCGACAATTGTCACACTTCACTTTCTCACATCCAACGAAGTACCACACTTTGAAATCTGTCAAGTAATGTTGGTCATGACGTGCTATGGAGGATTTTTATTTTTATTTTTTGATGCAATTTTTAAGTTTAATTCCTTTTAAAACTATCAATATGATAATTTCGTAGAAAAATGATTGTTTTACATACCTAACATATGTTAGTGTCAGTGATAAATAGGGTTCGGATTGTTAGGTTGCTTAAAACCGAGAAATAGGTTGCTAAAAAACGCAAAATAGGTTGCTGAAAATAGGTTCCTTAAAATCCAATTTTACCTAGTGCTTAACTACTAAGGTAAGGTTTCTAATAAAAATTATAGGTAGGTAAGAGGAAAAAAGGAAGAATTTTCACATTTGATTTTATTGCACGACCAAAACTTTTTCCAGATTTTCATTTTTTTTTTTTTTTTTTTTTTTAACGCGCGTAATAGGCGCGGATGTTTTTGACCGAAGCCGAAGTAGAGTACGCCGAAGCCGAAATATGAGTGGGCCGAGGCCAATATATCCATGTCGGAAGCGGAAAATGTTTCCGTTCCGCCGGGATTTTCCAGATTTTCCACATTAAAATTACGTCGCATCTCTGTCAAAGTTCTTTTAAGTGCAAAGAGACTTCTTTCTACGTCACACGAAACGAGAGGCAGAAATTTGAGGGAGGCAACTTCGGTAGATAGGGGAAAGATCGGGCCAGGCCCGTATCCAGAAAGCGGTCATGGGGGGGGGGGGGGGTTCGGGGTAATGGGGGGGTTTTAGCCTATATTTTTTTTTTGCTTCACGTCGGCGTTACCATGTTATAATTTTCTTTCATGGAGGGGGGAGTTAACCCCTTAGGTTACCCCCCCGTGGATACGGCTATGGATCGAGCAAACGTTTTTTTTTCTGCACTTTTTCCTTCTAATATCTCCGCAGCTTCTCGGGCTGAGGCCCAGCCTGGGCAGCCTGGGTTTCTTTTTAGGGCTGCCGCAAGCTTGGTGCATCTGGCGTGTCCTGTGGCTCTGCGCATAGGCACGTAGCATGTACACAGGTCACAGGCATAAGGGTAGTTGGTATAATAATAGAGTACATACCTACTTACCTGGTCTGCGAGTGAGTAATGGGGAGTAACCTCGACTATCAACGAACCTAAGAAAATATATTTCTAATGGTGAAGTTAATGTAGTCTACGGGCTTCTTAGAAAAAATAAGTCTACAAGCTGATTTTATTTTCGTCTGGAAAGATTCTTTTGAAGCGAGCGTATTGTAAGACACGTGTTCATAAGTACTGTTATCTGCAGAATAGGTTAAATTAGGCCGTCAACCAGCAAAATAGGATTTTTTAGTACTTTCAAAGCTGAAATAGGATTTTTTAGTACTTTCAAAGCTGAAATAGGACATTATAGGTCTCGATAAGATTTGGTGTGTGGGGTCGTGGAGGTCCAAAACGCCTAAATACAAAATTTGGCTGAAATCAAACGTAAGGAGAAGAATAGGTCTTTTTAGGACAAATCCGAACCCTAGTGATAAAGTTCCAGTCCTCATGGGTCAAGATTTTTTCATCTCCTTTTGGTTGGTAATTTTGAGATTATAGGCGAATTTTTCAGATCTAATTTTTTTTCACTATTTTTATGAACCTCTGGTTCTTTACACTTTCCTGAAATTTGTGCTTAGTAATTTTAGACAGCTACTTACCAGAAAAATAGAATGGGTGCTAGAATAGGGAATCAAAGGAGATCGATTTCAAAATTTTGCACGACGACAATAGTAACTCGCCTAGCGAGAAAGTAATAGCAAAAACGTAAAAAAAAAAAAATAATAATAAATCCCTCCAGCAGGTCAGAAAGGGTTAATAGGTTTCAACTTTTTACTTTCTCGCTAGCCATATATGGCGAGAATAAAGTATTGTTTTTACTTTACCTGTATACGGAGTATACGTAAGGTAAAGTATTTTATTCGTGCGGGCCAATTTTCGGCAAACCTCAACTTTGAACCGTCATTGCTCCCAGACCTCAAAAGCGACTGAAACTTGCATATACATTTCGAAAACGTCCATTCCTTCGGAATATGAAAATCATCTCACTTTCTTCCTCCAACGATAAGTTCGCCCCCAGGAATTTTTAGAAGAGATCAGTTACTCCGTGTCAGTATGTACGTATGTATGTAGCTAGCTAGCTAGCTAGCTATGTATGTGGCTTTGACCTGGACGGCACACTTTTTAACCGATTTTCTTCAAAATCGGCAGTGACCTTTCTAAAATTGGAAGAAATCAGAATCCGGAAGCCCAGTTTCCCCCCTTAAAAATCAAGGGGGGTTACCCCCCCCCCTCCCCAAAACTCCTCCAATACCTAAGTAGAAAAAATATTTGCTCAAAATCGGCTCTAACGATTGTCATCAAATGTTGGGCAATTATAGAACAGAAAATTACGAATCTAATGATACCACCCACTACCCCGGCATAAGTAACTCCCTGGCCTATAAAAAAGGGGGGAAGTAAAAGGGTGAAATCAGTGGATTCAGTTGTTTGTGGTATATGAGTAGTTCTGGATATGACACGTGACAAATGGTGTATGGCTTATTTCGAGCCTCCCCCCCCCCCCCCCCCAGGGGGGGATTTTGAGTGACTATTAAAGTGCGGCTTATGGGATCTCAAACTGTTCGGGGGAACGTTGTGAAGCAATTTTTTGTATCAAAGAGTTTTTGCTGGCAAGCACCCCACCCCCTAAGGGGGGTAGATTTGAGTGGTTTGCGAAATATTGGTTGTGTGGGTTCAAAATGATCGGGAGATCGTTCTGAGGCAATTTATTTGGTCAAAATGTTTCCCCCCCCCCCCTTATGGGGGAGTTTTGGTTACTTTCCAAAGTACATTGTATAGGGTATAAAAATGCTCGGGGAAACGTTCTGAGGCAATTTATTTTGTTAAAAAGTTTTTCCAAGCTTCCCCAACCACCCCGACTCCTTTTAGGGGGTAGTTTTGGGGGGTTGCTGAAGTACGTCGTGTGGGGTCTCTAAGTACTTGGGGGAATATTCCTTTTGTAAAAAAGTTTTTCCGTCTCCAATCATTTAACCAAGGGTTTATTTCTAGGAATCACGCAAATAAGCAGGTAAAGTTTTATTTGACCGTGTCGTACCGCTTGTTTAACGTTTAGGTTTAGGTTTAGGTCAAGATTTATTGAACATAATAGGCACGGATGAAGGGATAGTGAGATTTATTTCAGCCGAAGCCAATAAATCCATGTCGTAAGCGGAATATTTTCCCCTTACGCCTGGATTCGAACACGGACCTCTCAGGACACAAAGCGGACCCCTTGACCACTCGGCCACTGAGAGGCACGTAAGACATCTACACATTCTATATCATTCTATATACAGTCCTGCGGGCGTTTTCATAGTTTTTTGTCAATTATGTATTTGATTTTGGTCCATTTGACTGGTTATTGTTCGCAAGCCAACTTTAACTATGTATAGATCAAATACCCCGAATTTAATATTTGACTAACGACTGTGCGTTTAGAGACACCGGAGTACACAGGTACTCAGGTACTCAGGTACACAGGTACTCAGGTACTCAGGTACTCAGGTACTCAGGTACTCAGTTACACAGGTACTCAGTTACACAGGTACTCAGGCACTCAGGTACTCAGGTACTCAGTTACACAGGTACTCAGTTACACAGGTACTCAGTTACACAGGTACTCAGTTACACAGGTACTCAGGCACTCAGGTACTCAGGTACTCAGTTACACAGGTACTCAGTTACACAGGTACTCAGTTACACAGGTACTCAGTTACACAGGTACTCAGTTACACAGGTACTCAGTTACACAGGTACTCAGTTACATAGGTACTCAGTTACACAGGTACTCAGTTACACAGGTACTCAGTTACACAGGTACTCAGTTACACAAGTACTCAGGTACTCAGGTAATCAGGTACACAGGTACTCAGTTACACAGGTACTCAGTTACACAAGTACTCAGGTACTCAGGTAATCAGGTACACAGGTACTCAGTTACACAGGTACTCAGTTACACAGGTACTCAGTTACACAGGTACACAGGTACACAGGTACTCAGGTACACAGGTACACAGGTACTCAGGTACTCAGGTAATCAGGTACACAGGTGCACAGGTACTCAGTTACACAGGTACTCAGTTACACAGGTACTCAGTTACACAGGTACTCAGTTACACAGGTACTCAGTTTCACAGGTACTCAGTTACACAGGTACTCAGTTACACAGGTACTCAGGTACTCAGGTACTCAGGTACTCAGGTACTCAGTTACACAGGTACTCAGTTACACAGGTACTCAGTTACACAGGTACTCAGTTACACAGGTACTCAGGTACTCAGGTACTCAGGTACTCAGGTACTCAGGTACTCAGGTACTCAGTTACACAGGTACTCAGTTACACAGGTACTCAGTTACACAGGTACTCAGGTACTCAGGTACTCAGGTACTCAGGTACTCAGTTACACAGGTACACAGTTACACAGGTACACAGTTACACAGGTACACAGTTACACAGGTACACAGTTACACAGGTACTCAGTTACACAGGTACTCAGGTACTCAGGTACTCAGGTACTCAGGTACTCAGTTACACAGGTACACAGTTACACAGGTACACAGGTACTCAGGTACTCAGGTACTCAGGTACACAGGTACTCAGTTACACAGGTACTCAGTTACACAGGTACTCAGTTACACAGGTACTCAGTTACACAGGTACTCAGTTACACAGGTACTCAGTTACACAGATACTCAGTTACACAGGTACTCAGTTACACAGGTACTCAGTTACACAGGTACTCAGTTACACAGATACTCAGTTACACAGGTACTCAGTTACACAGGTACTCAGTTACACAGGTACTCAGGTAATCAGGTAATCAGGTACACAGGTGCACAGGTACTCAGTTACACAGGTACTCAGTTACACAGGTACTCAGTTACACAGGTACTCAGTTACACAGGTACTCAGTTACACAGGTACTCAGTTACGCAGGTACTCAGTTACACAGGTACTCAGGTACTCAGGTAATCAGGTACACAGGTACTCAGGTACACAGGTACACAGGTACTCAGGTAATCAGGTAATCAGGTACAGGTACTGTGTAGGTACACAGATTATACTACCTACGCCTGCAAAAATCATGATTATGTGATTGGAAAGTCGGTGTACACGGATTGTCTGGAAAATAATAAATAATAAATCTAGGTTTTCTTTCACCAGTCGAACTTAGCGATGCGATAAGATAAATTGTATAGTAAATGTTCCAAGTATAAAGAATGATTTAGGAAGAAAGGTACATACTGTCATTGTTGGGCAGGGGGTCCACTTGGCTAATCAATGGGTGTCCGTTACTGAGATACAGGTGGACAAGGAGGCAAATCTGCTCGCACTCTACCATTGCGATTTTCTTGGAGAAGATCAAGGTTGACACTTCGCTTTTACTATGGTTTTTGGATATATGAGCTTTCCAAAAATCATGGTGAACCCTTAATCAGGTACCTGAACATGATTTCTGAGATTAACGAAATGCTGTCCTTTGGGGTTTTAGAACATTCTATTTTTTTCAAATTTGAAAAATCATAATTCAGATGTTACTATAGGTAGAGAACATTATGAACAGTCTGGTAAAATAATAATAGGTACTTTAAAGGACGTTATTACATTTTTTCCTGCATGGATTCATTTTTTTATTCATAACACATTTATTACAAAATATGAGGCAGTTATTAATCCACCTCCCCCGCCAGACGCCCTTTGAGTATTCTTACAAAAGAAAAATAATTATTATTGTTATACCTGCTCCTGCTCATGCAATGTAAAACAATTGTTCATAAAGCAATGGCAAGTAGATATTGCAGAAATACGTCGCGCGACGTACAGAACAACACAAAGCTCAAATTGCAATTTAAGTAATTAATTAAACAGTAATTAAAGTAAAGTTGTAATTTGCTTTGACGTTTTTTGCTGCATGTTCCAAGCTACAATTGACAAGTCAAAGAAAATTCTTAATCTAGGAAAGAGCGATGAGAAATGAAAGATAAAAGAAATGAAGAAATGAGAAGATATGAAAAACGAACAAAACATCGTACACGGACTGCGTCTTTAACTGATGAAAATGTGCAGTACCGGAAGTGCAATCCTTCCCACCTTGTTGGACCTACACAATGAGAACCTGCACTTTCAGGTGGGTTCTCATTTACCACAGCCTCGACATACATTCCGCTTGACATGCAGAAGCAGAACATTTCATCGGTGGACGCCGATCAAAAATTTTGTATAGGACCGGAATCGAACCATTCTATCTGGATGTGATCTGCGATTCTCCGAATTTAACTGAGTACGTTTTTTTGTTTTTTTTTTAACGCGCGACGTTCAGAGAACATATGCTCCGATGAGTTGGTTTATTAGATGTTTTTGGCCGAAGCCGAAGATGAAGTGGCCGAAGCCGAATCTGAGTGGGCCGAAGCCAGTTTAGTAGTGGGCCGAAGCCAATACATCCATGTCGGAAGCGGAAAATTTTTCCGTTCCGCCGGGATTCGAACCCGGACCTCTGAGGACACAAAGCGGACCCCTTGACCACTCGGCCACTGAGAGGCACCTTATTTTTAAATTGGAATTAAATGGCGCTAGCTATATCTCCTTTACACAGTTTACATTTCAGTGAGGAAGTACTTAAATAGTATCATACAATATGACGTCCAGGAGGAAGGTGACGATCGCTGCTATTGTGAAAAGCTGTGAGAAGTCATCGGGGATGTTGTGTCGGCGGCGTTGGGGGGGGGGGGGGGGGGTATAGGTTGGGCAGTAGGAGAGAAGATGACGGATAGTTAGTGGTTCCTGACATGCACTGCAGACTGCAGGTACGTAATTACTTGCATGAATGTTATTCGTAGCATAACCAAATAATTGTAAACACTTACAAAAATATAGGTACTTATAATACCCGTACAAATGTCTTAGTACGAATAAGACAAACACTACAGACATAATTTATTTTTATTTCTTTATTTATATACACAAAAAAACTTAGAATTAATGCAAATAAACATAGTCTATAAGCATCCGTTCTCCTTGACATGATAGCGCAACCTTATTGTTAGTCAGTGCTCCTTGGACGCATCTCTACAAGATAGGACGAACTCAGATTCCCTTACTTCAGTTGCCAGACGGCTGGGCTGTATTGTGTACGCGTGACCACTTGCTCTCTGCGTGCCTCGCTTTCTACCGTGTTAAACCACGTTGACTGGCGATTCAAAAACGAACTATTGTCATACCTGAATTAGGTATTTAATTTTATTCTGTGACGCTGTGAATTTCGTGAGTGAAGCGGAAACTACAACCGGTAAGTGCAGTTCTGGTTTTGTTTTGTTTCAGATCGATACTTGCCCACTTAAGTACCTACTTACGAATCTTTTGGATTTTTAAGTACTTACCTACTAATGAAGGTTCTTAAGTTGGGTAGTAGGTACCTAGATATGCAGGTAGGGGATGCAAAAGATTCAAGGTGAGTTGGTCATGTTTGATGCTGAAATTCTACAAGCTGACGCCTAGCCTAGGCGGGAACTCTCAGGTTTCAAATGACACCATGATGGCGGCGCAGTAGAAATTCCTTAGATTATGTGCAAAACACTTGTTCGCTTGAAATACCTATACCTACCTACCTACCTGATCTTGGTTTGGAAGCAACGGTCACCGAAATTGCTGTTGGCCCATCCTCCGGGTCATTGACCCACCAACGATAGAGATCTTGTTGGGCCATCGTTGGAGATTTGTCATCGTTCTGAGTCCTGGACGGCCGTTCTGGCAGGTTGGCATCCCCGGACGTATCATTACTGGGGAGGGATGGCAGTTTCTATGGGTACCCTCCAGGTCCACTGGATTATGAAAATCCGGGGGGGGGGGGGGGGGGAAGCTCTACCAAAATTCTTCTTGAGGGTAATATTTTCTGGGATGTAGGTACTTACCTACTTACCACTGTATACTTACTCCCTCGGTGGGGGGGGGGGGGGGGGGTGTTGAAATCGCCACTGCCACTGTTTTGGTGCTAGGATGGGGAAGGGGGGGATGGGGAAACCTTCTGGTTTCTAAATAGAAAAGAAATTTTGGAGAGAAAAAGTATACAATAATCTACTTAGCTGGCAGCCAAGTGAGATAGTTACTGATAAAAGGACTCCCATTGGTGCCTCTCATTGACCAAGCGGTCAAGGGGTTCGCTTTGTGTCCTGAGAGGTCCGGGTTCGAATCTCGGCCCACTCCCATCCGGCTTCGGCCAATTCTTCTTCGGCTTCGGCCAAAAAATCTAACAACCAACTCATCAGTGCATAATACGTTCTCCGAACGTCGCGAGTTAAAAAAAACTCCATTTGCTTAAAAGAGATGAGCGGGCCTTTCCATCTGTCTGGAAAAGCAGGATATGAATTCGATTAGCGAAGATCAAAGGTACCTAATAAAAGGTGGGAAGTAGGTTGGAACACTGACACCGCTAAGAGCTTCTTTTGGAAGATCACAGTCCGTAATCTGCAAAGCAATAAAGTAATCAAGAAGCGAAACGCGCGAAAAGAAATCTTTTATTAATAATTCAAAATTTAGTGGTATTTAGCTGAAAGAGGTTGCTCATCCGGGGGGGGGGGGGGGGGGGACCTCAGGCATTTTTCAGGGGCCTAAACACAGTGAGCTGTATTATAGAAATGAACTCTTGGATCCAGCGGTTCGATTCTGGTCACTATCAAAGTTTTTCTGATAGGCATCCTCTTCTGAGCCCATAGGCGAACCCTGATAGACGTATACAAGTTTTCGTATATAATTTGGGGATGCACCTACAATCCTCGCAGTGACTGGGAGGTTTGACTCGTGTCCTGGTAGGTCTGGGTTCGAATCCCGATATGAGCAAGTTTCTCGCGATGGCTTTTAGGCTTCGGTCGACTTCTTCTCGGCTTCGGCCAAAATAAAGGCTGAGTTCGCCCCATGGGCGGGGGTCCGCTATACCTGACGGTGCATTTTTTGCCGCCGATAAGATTAACATTGCGAGCATTTTTTTTTACTGGTTTTCGAGATACAGCACTTTTCTTGAGGTATGCGATGCAAGCATTTGCAAAACAGTTGCAATAAAAGAAACCAGTGAGAAATTGGGAAATCTGCTTCGAACACTCCCTAGAACATTGTTAGGGCTATAGGTACAGGCAAAATTTTGTGTCATTCCAACCAAGGGTAAACCTTGAAAATGAATCGCCGCTCGCAATGTTAATCTTATGGGCGGCAAAAAATGCATCGTCAGGTATAGCGTCCTCTTAAGGAAACTTATTGTTGGGTGAAGCCAAATGAATATTTCGAGTGGCATCCATGCGACTGAAAATTGCTGCTACCGGGATTCGAACCCAGGACCTCAGTCGTGCGAGTCTAGTGTTTTCCCACTTGACCACGGTGGGGCCGCATGATAGGTACCTATTATCTCTTCATGAAAGTAACACCTCAGCGGGAAAAGATTGTCGAAGCCGTGTTACAAGTGATAGGAAGTTTGTTCTACATAGATAGCAAGCTAATAAAATAGAAATGTGGGTAAAGGTCTCTAAATTCGTCATTCAGTGCTGATATGGTGGTTTGAAACCCACCTGGTCCCCAATGCAGTTGGAGGAATTTATTTTTTCTATGCCTCAGTATATCGTGGATCGATTTCTGGCGTAGGGACTAAGTAGTGATCCACGGAAATTTCTTGTTTCGCTCTTGTTCTTGCATTTCTTGCATGCAAGAACATGAAGAACAAGAGTTGATTTTGGCTGAAAGAGCAAGAACTCTTGCAAGAGTCTTGCATAAACCCAGGCAGTTTTTTTCCAAATCTTCATTCATGGATCGCAGTCCATATTTCGTACGAAAAACTCTGCAGACTATGCGACGATAGATTGCACTTGAAATGGCCGTTCGGTAGGCAAAAAACCACCCGGAGAAAATTCCATGTGTATGCAAGAAATTGCAAGAGTCTCGCAGCAAGAACAAGAACAAGAGCATGCAAGAGTCGCTTTACGACAACAAGAACAAGAAATGCCGTTTCTTAACAACCGTGTTTTATTCCGATTGTTATTATGTTATATTTTTTTAATTTAATTTTTTATTTTAGAAAGTTCTAGGTCTCCATCTTAGATGATTGCATGAATGAGGCTGTTGCGCAGTATCGATTTTGGAGAATCTGTCTATCAGCCGCGATAAAGAGCTTTCAAGCGGTGTCATAAGACCTTAAATTGGTTCTCTTTGTTGATGTTGATGTTGATGTTGATGATTTTCGGCTTCATAGTTGAAACAAGCTGTGTTCTTGTCAGTCTTTGATATATCATTTTAATATCTATATCCTTAGTTTCAGCTGATGGTTCGTACTTCGTACAGTTAGCTTACAGTGAGATAGTTAGCAAAAGATGCGGAAATTAGCAGAAGTAGTCAAAGCTTACGTCACTGTCGGGTTTTTTACCTCCTATACCAACCTAAAATCCGGCCACTTTAGAGTGTAATAACTTTTTATTTTGTAGTCACGATCTAAAATGCGATAATACAGAAACTTCAACCATCAGACTCCATATAGTCCAATCATGCATTTCCTGAGGTACCAATTTCCCCCCCATTGCACTGAATACATCTATAGGCTTAGTTTGGACTCTGTATAGAGACTCCCTTAAAATCCGCTTACAGGAATTAGCGAAGGTCTGCAAAATAGGTTTACATTTGAATGAACTCTTAATATAGGTACCTTGCGAATTTCGCCATTCTTGTAGTTATTTGTTGTGTTGTTTTAGTAGCCTACACAACCTGTGCTTACCTCAGTCATGTATATAGGTTTACAGCGATTCCATCAGTTATTTCATTAGTTTTCCTCACTTGAGAACTAGTTAATAATTTTCTTGATCAAAATTTTGCATAAAATGCTACCTGAACCTTACTGTTGGTTACTTGCGGCGATGGGAACTACAAAATCAGGTGCGTTATGATTAAGCTATAGTCCACCTGACCCTTGGGTGAGAGTAACGTCAATGATATCCAGGGGTGGACAGACTACACAAATGTCAATTCTCGTTGCTAAACTCTTTTAGATCATTGTGATCCATAGGCGTAGCAAGGGGGGGCCTCCCCCAGAAACCGTTTAGCCACCCCCAGGATTTTTCTGACGTATACATAACGTCACATAAAGCCATGCCTACCCCCCCCCCCCCAGGTGAGGAGAAGGTCTGGGGGGCTTAGCCCCCCCCCCAGGCATTTGGACCTGATACGCCCATGTAGTGACCCCTTCTTCTTAAGTCTACTTCTTGTTCTTAAAAAGAAATAATTCTGGAAACCCTGTGTTTTTTTAGAACAAAGGTATTGTCCAATACAGTTGTCACTCTCTATAACGAAGCCCTCTCTATAACAAGCAACCATTATACGGTCCCTCGAAAAACCCTGACTCATTTTGAAACACTCTCTATACAACTCTCGATATCTTTATAGAGGGCAAATTTACCTGGTTTCTTGACGGCATTTATAATAGAGAGAGATATTGGGGCTCAAATTTTGGATTAAATACCCATGTGTTATCACTTATCAGTAAGTATTTTATCAATAACCTTACTGAGGCTACACCTATAGGAGAAATTTTGAGTTTTTGAATCAAGGAATGGTTGAAAAATCTTAATTTTATATGGGGCAAAAGTGTCAGAGTCTCTTCAAGCAAGCGATCGATAATAACCGTATATGTCGGTCAGAAATGCATCACCATATGATTTCGAGCCTTAACATGGTACTGCGATGTAGGGTCCAGAATGAATGCACTGACTGTTATTCAATCACAGTTGAATGAAAATCGCCATAAGTGCTGTGCCAAAGGATCAATAATATACAAACCCTAGTAAGTAGTTAATCATGGTCAATTCTGTGACGTCAGTGATGTCATCCTTTGACTGTCACGTGACTTGTGATAGAGTGACGTCACCTGTTACCTACTGGACCACCTAACATCATAATACTGCCTAGGTCTAGGATCACACATAGTAGTAGGTCACGAGTGATAACGAAAGCGCTAGGTACCGTGCCTGAGAGGTTTTATACTTTCCCGTTAGCCAAGTTAGTGAGAAAGTAAGTATAGTCGTTTCTCTCTATAACGACGGTCATGGCTCGCTATAGAGAGGGATTCAAAAAGAGCTAGGGTTTGTCAAGGAACTGAGCTCTCTATTCATCATGTTATCAAAAACTGCGACGCAGTACGGCTAGTTGGATGGCTTTCTAGCACAAGTTAGGGTGGGAAACCGTCAAATTTTGGGAAAGTAAGTGGCCGGGAACTGTGGGATTTTTTTTTTCCTTGTGAATCTACCGACCTAAGTACTTGGCCTTCCTGACTGTCTCGACGATGGGCGCCCGCAGGAAAAAATTCAGGGGGGGGGGGGGGGGAGGCCAACCTGACCGCTTTTTTTTAAATACTCTATGATACAAATCACGCAATTTTTTTGTATTTTCGGGATTCCAGGGGCCCCTCCTGCCCCCCCCCCCCCCTCTGCGCCCACGGTCTCGACTGTCGATCGTGATTGTAACGAAATCATCCCCCTGTAAAAATAGTTCACGAAAGATGGGACCCTGTACCCCACTATGGTACCAAAAATATTTTTCGATATGTTAACTATGGTATGGGAAAGTATGACCGGACCATTTCGGACTGATTATTTTCGGAAAAACCTCGAAGTGCACAATAGGCAGCACAATGATTTTTCATCGCCTTCAGGAAATTTTTGAATACCTAAACGTTCTAAAATGTAATATTATGTTATTTTGGAAAAAAATTTTTTTTTTTTTTTTTTTTTTTTTTTTTTTGGGTGTTTTACGCGCGAAGTTTTCCAACCCATGCGCGACGTTGTGGGGAGAAGGGACTATTAAAGGTTTATATTTTAAAGTTTGGGAAGTAGGTTGGTTATTGTGAGAAAATGAAGTAATAAAGTGGCCATTGCGGGGTCGTTGCCAAGTAGACTGGGGAGATCACGGGGCAGGTGGAGTTGTTGTCGCTGGGGGTGGTGAATCGGGCAATCGAGAAGTATGTGGGAGACAGATAGGGGTGTGTGGCAGCCAGTACATAAGGTGGGGGGTTCGTCCGCCATTAGGTGGCCGTGGGTGAGATGTGTATGGCCTATCCGGAGCCTAGCGAGAGCAACTTCGTGGCGTCTGTTGGGGTGGCTGGCGGAGTCCCATTTGCCCAACTTGGGTTTGATATGGTGGAGTTTCAAGGGGCGATTACAGTGGGCGGCATCCCACTGGTGTTGCCACTGGGCGCGGAGTGCTCGATGTGACTGGGCTTGAAGATCGGTGAGGGTGATAACGGGTAGAGGGGCAGTTATCATATTGGCTGCCGCCTTAGCGGCAGAGTCTGCAAGTTCATTACCCGCCAACCCTACGTGGGAGGGTAGCCAGACCATCACCACAGCGGGGAGGGCGGCTATGGTGGCGGCTATGGTGTTGCGGAAAAAAAATTAATGACGTAGGTACCTATCTATAAATGGTCGGGAAAAAAAGAGGACTGTGCGGTTAATTAGGCTCAAACTGGTCGCAAAGCTTTGAGGTTGTGGGCGTGTGGGAAGGAACTAGGTACTGTCCTTTGGAGCAGAAATATGTCACATTGGCACGAGGCTTAACGCTTGATGCGTCATATTAGAACTGAGCAGATAAACACCATGCACCTACGGCTATTATTTTTATCATCTATTTGTGTTGTGTACCGAATTCTTTATCTCTTCATCACCCACTAAAATTCCTCTATAATTTCGAACTTGTTGTCGCAGTGACAAATTTCACAATATGGTAGTAGTAGTCTCTCTCTAGCGACCGACATGAGACCATATATTATGATGTATAGATTTTCCCGCAATAGAGAAGTTTTTAAAACGTCTGTCAATTAAAAAGTCTGTCAAAAACGTCAATTAATTTACAGTTGTGGGAGGAGGGCAGTTTGGGAAACTTTCTTTCCCAAACTGTAAATTAATTTTTTCCCCACAAGTATTCGCGTGAACCCCTCGAGGAACTGGCAATTAACCCTATTAAAAAAAAAAAAAAACGTCTGTCAAGGGACCGAATGGGGTTCGATCGTTACAGAAAGTTGGAGCCAGGAATTTGGAGGGTAGTTTTGGATTTTTTAAATTATTTTTCCAAGCAGTGCACGGAGGGAGTAGCTAACTATAAGAATTGAAGGTCATGTACGACGTCAAAGGATGTTCTTTATTTTTATGAGCGATTTCCCATAGAGCTCACTGCACAATTATTGTTGTTCAGACATGATTATGTTTTACTGAAAGATTCAGGTTAAGGTCAAGCTTCAGCTTATGGTGCATTTCTCATAAGGTTCACTGCGAGTGGTGAATTATTTTATATTTCTCCCTTGGTTGAATAGAGTCTGAATTTCACCCAGGTGTAGCCTGGACGGCGTCCTGGCTTCCTGGCTGGGATGCGGGATTTGGGATGTGAACTCAGGGATGGCTGGTGCCCACACACGATACTTCCATCCCCGCATCCCTGTGATTTGTCTTTTGTTTGGCAGATATTGATTTTATTGTGATAATCACAATGTTTCGTCTGTCTATTGATATTTTTCAAAAAATATACTCAAAACTTCTGCATCCAATTTGAAAAAAATTCACAAGAAAAATAAATAACAATTGTCGATATATATAACGATTTTAATGCAAAAAGAGCCCACCTGGGATGCGTGGAATTCGGTCAAGTTGGAATTCCGATAGTGGGATCGCATCCCCTCAAATCAGTTCATCCCTGTCCACTAGGACGCCGTCCAAAACGCATCGTCTGGGTGAAATTCAGAGTCTTTTCAACCAAGGGAAGAATTCAAAATAATTCACCATTCGCAGTGTGAACCTTATGAGTGGCAGAAGTGCACCATAAGCTGAAGCTTAACCTTAAGTGAAGTTCTAGGGTCAGATCAAGGCTGATTCCCCAGTGGTTTTTTCGAATTCTACCGTAGAAAAATGTAAACGTGCAATTTCCTCTATTATCGGTAACGCTGGAACTCTCAGGGATATTGATAGAAGAAAAATTGCATAAATAAAAATGATCGTGTAACCGGAGCCGAAGCCTATATGCACTGGTGTGGGTGGCGTGCGGTTTTTGTACTTGTAGACTCATGGTGACACATGTCGAGAGTAGTGACCATATACAGTACGGAGTCATACTGAAACGACACACTTCACTACTTCTGAAAGAATCTGCTGATTTGGAAGTGGGTACTCAAGTCAGATGGAAATCGTGCAGTTATGTCGCATTAACGTCTTGTGAGCAATCTGCCTATATTGACAACCAGCCGCGAAAGCCGAGTGATTGGGATGTCAACTCAGGGATGGCTGGTGCCCACACACGATACATCCAGCCCAGTGATTTTTTTTTTTTTTTTTACCAGAAATTGATGAAACCTTGATCTTAAGGGTCCGCTTAACCTGACCACAGAACCTGACGATGAATTTTTTTTCCGCCCATAAGATTAACATTGCGAGCGGCGATTCATTTTCAAGGTTTACTCTTGGTTGGAAAGACACAAAATTTTGTCTGTACCTAGCCCTAACAAAGTTCTAGGGAGTGTTCGAAGCAGATTTCCCAATTTTTAACTGGTTTTCGAGATACAGCACTTTTCCCCTTGAGGTATGCAATGCTAGCATTTGCAAAACAGTTGCAATAAAAGAAACCAGTGAGAAATTGGGAAATCTGCTTCGATGACGACATACAACATTGTTAGTGCTAGGTAGAGGCATAATTTTGTGTCTTTCCAACCAAGGGTAAACCTTGAAAATGAATCGCCGCTCGCAATGTTAATGTTATGGGTGGCGAAAAATGCATTGTCAGGTTAAGCGGACCCTTAATTGTGATAATAACAGTTTTTCGTCTGTCTCTTAATATTTTTCAATACATCTACTGAAAACAATTCTATCTGACTTCAATTCGAAAGAAATGCACAAGAAAAATAGTCGACATAACGAATCGAATGCAGAAAGGGGATAGGCCTATCTTCAACAACTGGACGCCCACCGGGACGCTTGGAATTCGGTCAAGTTGGAATTCCAATATCGGAACGGCGTCTTTTCAAAACTGTCTATCCCTCCCTTCTTCGAGACGTCTAGGGATGCATCCCCGCCAAAACGCATTGTATGTCGCCACCTTATAAGAAACCATGAGTCCTGAAAGCTGGGTTACACCGGTTCGATTCAGTTCATATTAAAGTTTTTCTGACCGGCACTCACCTCTGATATGTTTAACAATTTATATCGAGGCTGTGGTGTTTCGGAACCCACCTCAAACGGGAGGTCCTAGAACACGATGGGTGGGGATATTTGGTGTGCTACCAACAGAAATTTGCTAGTTCGTACCCAGGACCTCAGTCGTGCGAGTCTAGCTTTTTCCCACTAAATCATGGTGATGTCGCAAATTGACAGCCCCGTGATCTAATGAGACGTCTGCGATAATTAAGAGGTTTTGAAGTTTTCCCCGTCAGGAATGAAGTTGAGCCGTACGTTATTATTGTAGTTTATGGGTTGCAGAAACTCATCATCAGCAGAAGTCAAACTGTTTTGTTGATGGAAGTTTTGATGAATGCGATGGATGTCAAGAAATTCTCGTGAGAGTACTGCATGTGGAAGTTCCAATAGTTTTTTTTTTGTTTTGCAATTTCGAAATATAATACGTTGCAGAAATGCGTCACGAGTTGGTGCAGGAAAGTTGGTTGGAAGTCTACAGTCTAAAGTGAGCAATATTGGGAGAGAATAGGTATTTACATGTGATCGATACGCAGTAACAAACCGTTAGAATTGCTATGAGTCAGCGTTGTTGACTCTCTAATCTCTGTATGTTATTATTACATGAACAATTTTTATGTTCGAAAAATTCCCAAGGAGCACGTATGGTACTTACTTCTTGTATTTTTGTCTTTTCCCCATAGCATGCTTCGGTAATTTGAACCACGTTATATGAGCGAAGCCGTAATGGCTCCCTAGATTCTGAATACCAAATTTTAACAAATCGGTGCCATTGCCCAGTGGTCAAGGGGTCCGATTAATGTCCTGAGGGGTTTGGGTTCGAATCCCGGCGACGGCAGTGTTTTCCGCTTTTCGGCTTTGGTCAAACTCCTGTGGTGCTATGCTATGTATCACGACCCTCGTGGAGTAGTAGTCAGACATGGGACCACAGAAGTCCTGAGTTCAGATTTTCGGTCAGTTATTTCTCGGCTTCGGCCTAAACGTGGTATCCTCAAATTCCCCCCTCCCCCCTCGAGGGATCAAAAAAATATTTCTTTCGTCTCAGGTCGCCCCAGAAGGTTGAAGGTACTCGTATAGTGCTGGCCATAACCGTGTCCACGGGGGGGGGGGGGGGGTTTAAGGGGGTTCAACCCCCCATGAACGGAAAATTAACAAGGTAATGATAACGTGAAGCAAAAAAATATAGGCTAACCCCCCCCCCCCCCCCCCTGACACTAACCCCCCCCATGACCGCTTTCTGGATACGGGTCTGGTGCTCTGGCTGTTTATATTTGTGTGTGCATTGTATGTATGTCTACCTATCATGAACATAGGTTAGGTTAGCCGTGAGAGCGGAAAATACAAGTCAGAACGAAAGTCCGAGTATTGTTGTAAATAAGTCATTATCATTATGCTCGTACCCGCCTAGCAGTACCTGTACCTAACCTGTGCCTGCTTAACATTCACATCAACTAATACGTGTACAATTCTTCAGCCTTAACCTAGCCGGGTTTTTCCGGAAACGGCAGATAAGTTTTTTTTCCCACCGAAGCAAAAAATATTGCTTACGCTAGGATTTGAACCCAGACCTCTCTGGACACAAGTCGGACCCCTTAACTGGCCAGCCACTTTGAGGCGCGATGATAATTTTGTTATGATTTGAAGTCAGCTCATCTCTGCATGTAGAAGTAGAATCCTTGCGCCTGCCCAAAAAAAGCAAACAAGGGTACCTACGACAATGGTCGCACATACTTTCCCATCATGTGCCTCTCAGTGACCGAAAAATGAAGGGGTTAGCATAAACTTTTCAGTTTACAACATGGCTTCGGCCATAAAATCGATAACCCACCCATCAGCCCGGTCCACCACTGCCCCTATGATAAGAGTCAGGCAACAGTAATACATTTTCCTTTGTAACGGCAAGGATGCCAGAAGATCATTATGGATATTTCAACAACGGGATAAAATCATAGCAGTATGTGATCAGATCAAGATTCACTGTAGAACTGACTGTTGATAAACTGACTGATTGAACTGTTGAACGAAACCGACTGGAGAAAAGCCGGTGAGGTCTGAATTTATCCGATGCGGAATATTCTGGAAAGAAGCATGCAGTTACCGAGGCTGTTGCAAACCTTAAGTGAAGTAGGTAGGTAGTTTCTCGAATGTTCAGGAACAGAGTAGTTATTGTTTATTTTGGTTTCTTTGTTGTAGTTTCCGTATGAGTGAGTTTACATGTGTTCTCCATTAGGGTTGAAAAAGAGTGTGACTTTTTAGAAAATTCTTGATATTGTTTTTGCTATTGCCACACCTTGTTTCATCCTGTACGTATAGGTATGTATTTAGATTCGTGGCAAATACTGTTTGGAAATACTGTGGGGTTAGCAGACAAAAATAATTATACCAGAAAAGCAATTTGTCGATTGTCAATTTTAACTTTAAATTTCTTTTGAACTATCGCAGCTACAGTATTGATATTTTATGACATAAATGCTGTAACAAGAATTATATTAAACTGCAATTGGACCGCAATCTCCCCCTTTTAAACAAATAAATTAAGGTGTAATAAAAATTTTTTCAGTCACTCAAACGTATAAAGTAACCCCCCTCCGCCCTTTGAATCAACAATTTCACTCAATGCAATGATTTCCCTGATATTTCATTTGGTTTATCAAAAGCGGGATGCGACCCTTAATTCGTATTCGAGCTTTTCAGTTGAATAAACTCAACATCCCCCCCTTGTGAACGCACTCATAATATAATGAGCTTCGTCTAATATTGCATAATGGCGCATTGAATTGAAAATTATGTAGTATGAAGTATGAATATCTTTTATTTCGAAAAATAAGCGGATTTCGCTTCCTACTTTGCTTTGCTGCTCACTCCTCACTCCTAGTCAGTGCCTGCCAGTGGCCGAGCGGTCAAGGGGTCCGCTTTGACTACCTGAGGTCCAGGTTCGAATCCCGGCGGAACGGAAAAATTTTCCGCTTATGACATGGATGTATTGGCTTCGGCCCACTACTAAACTGGTTTCGGCCCCCTCATATTCGGCTTCGGCCAATCCGTCTTCTTTAGTTATGTTTTTATTTCGGGAAGTTTTTTATAAGTTTTTGAAAGAAGGGTATGAGGTATGAGCGTCCTGTAGGGTAATAGCCGAGGAGATATGGCCGAAGCCGAAGTGAGAAACATGGTTATCTTATAGGTACGGGGGTTTGAACCCTGACCTCCACAATACACGAGTGAGCCTTCCATGTTGTTCATTATTACTATTTATAACGCTAATAGAAAATCAAATCAATTAATTATTAATTTTTGTTTATTTTTCAGATTGCACAATGAAGAAAATAAAACAGTTTCTTCGACTGAAGAGTCAGCCGGAGGAACCAACCGAACAGACTGGACCAACCGGACAGTCTGGACTAACCCGACAGTTTGGACAATTCGGACAGTTTGAACCAACCGAACAGTTTGGACTAATAAGGCTACAGGCTGGGCCAGCCGGACCGTTTGGAACAACCGGACGGTTTGTCTCATCCTCAGGAACACTGAATCCTCCTCCTAGGCCCTCAAAAGCTAAGCCTACCAAATTCAACACAGGAAAACCTGATAAAGCACCCAAATCTGACACTAATTTACTTAAAAAACCTGACATCGGCGTCGTCGCTCTCAAGCAGTACAAAAAACCACTACAAAACACCAATGGACAACTTAAGAAGATCAAGTCTACTGATCAAGGGCTACACAAAATGGGCAATGGATTGCTTCCGCAAGAGGTCCCTATGGCTCGTGTGGTAATTTTTCCTTACTTTGCACACCCTTTTTTAGGTTTTAACTAGCCATTGGTCCCTACTTATGAGAGTAACGACACCCACTGTTTTGCAGAAAACTCAGGGTTCCCAAAGTTAGTTTTTGTTCAGAACAAGGAGACTTAGGGTGCGTCCCACCATACTCGGTTAACGTTAATCTCCAGTTAAATTCCAATTTTTGCATGGTAAAAATAAATTTAACTGGAGTTTAACCGTTAACCGAGTATGGTGGGACGCACCCTTAAGAGATCACAATTATCTAAAAGAGATTACCAACGAGAATTGACATTTGTGTAGTCTTTTCACCCCTGGATATTACTGACGTTACTCTCATTCAAAAGTAAGGTGGACTATAACTGTCAGATACCGTAGGTAAGTGACAAAAGTCATAATATTAAGTATTGTAGAGGTTCCAGAAAAACTCGGTGAGACAGATCCTTCCGAATTATCGTACGTTGGCAGAAGGGGTCACTTCATGTGGGCATCACAGCAGATTTCTTAACGCCGGAGCTCGCAACTTTAGCGCAGCATTTGAAAACCCATGACTTAATGTGCGCTGCCTCCACAAAGCGACTACTTAGACTACCGTCGCTCACAGCGGTTCGCTGAAACATAACACCTACCTACATCTCCCTGGCTGCTGAAAAATATTTTGAATGCTTTCAGGACCGGGATCTTGCTGCCCTGAGGGCTCAGGGGGCCATTCCAAAATCGTATGGTGCTCCCCCAAATGTCGCTCCGATTCTGCCAAGAGGCCCACCGATTATCAAGAAGCGTACTGCGTAAGTAGCTACTTACTTTTTTTTTTTTTCGAAATTCCGTTTAGCCTACTTAAGTACCTACTTAGATGTTTTTATAAAAGTGATATTTTTTATTTATTTATTTTGTTTTAAATTCAAAAAAAATTCCCTCTCCTGCTTGAGTATTAAGTAGTCAAGGAATGTTTGCTTTTTCAAACAAGTTAAAGCGACTATTTTTTTTTTTAACGAAAAATGCATGAAGGGGAAGTTTCGAAACCAGTTTTGAAGTACAGATTTTAAAAAACATCAATTTTGTATACCCCCCCCCCAATTTTAAGCTAGGTTCAGGTACAGGGCCGATATAGTGTTGTGAAATTAACCGGGCAGTACTCATTTCTAACGAACGAAACTCGTATTACCTATCGTTGAAATCCCAATTCTGATATTAACTGATGTTTAGTTCATCTACGTATCGCTTGTGTACCTATCGATGTTGTAACTCCGACGAATTCCTACTGATTTCGAACTATAAATTGACGTCACCGATAAAAGTGAAAAGTGTGATAAGTAAAGATAACAGTAGAAATGTTGTCAACTTTTTTGGCGCGAAATAAGTGATTATCGTTTCATATTGCGATATATCGATGTTCGAGAAATCGTTTAATGTTTGCATTTGCATAAAATGGCGTCCATAATTATCAATTACAATAAAACAACAATTATAATGTGATAGTCGGCTAAAGTTTAGGTTAAATTTAGTGTAAAACGAGAGTTTTGACGTATTTTTGATATTACAGTAATTTTTCCTTTTGTGCAATGGACCTGTAACCTGAATCTAGCTTTGTTTGGTAAGACGCTTTATTTTTCTTGACCGGGTCAGTTCGTACTTCGGGTGTTTTTTTCTGCGTCAGTCTGCGTAGTTGTAAATTACAACACTTTTGTTGTTTTAGCAATTTTTCCAGGTTTCTGCTTAGGTACATGAATTAATTTAAAGTGTCTTTCCTCCTATGGCTGCAGCTAAGACGTACCTAGGTACCCACTTTGATGGTGAGAATTCGTCCTTTTGTTCGGGTTTCGCTTGTTCTCATCAACATTTTCGTCATTTATTGAGCGTGCGAATAGAGTAATTGTTAGCTTTGCACAAGTTTCGTCGTTCATTGACATTATCAGCTTTTATTTAAAATGGTAGGCTGCATCTATCTAACACATTTCTGTCGTCGCGTAACGCTGATAGTTATTAGAGCTTTTTATTTACTGCTCTAGTGCATTACACTGAACAGTGCTTTATAGACGAGGTGGCAGTGCTGTGCAATATTAGGTACGAGTGCCACCGTACAGTCGCCATAGGTATACAGGTATATGAGTAAATCGTTATGAGTCATGATGACTAACTTTGTTTTGCCTTTTCTATCTTCTAGAAGTCTAAACCGTGCGACAGCCTTTGTCGTAATCTATACATAAGATAAGATAAATCTGTTTATTAGGAGGCCCTAAAGTATGCTTTAAGATCTCGTGAAATCCACAATAAACGCCTAGAAACATCCCTGATAGGGCAACATATAGGAACAAAAGTTACGTTGAGTAGGTTCCTTACTAATCAGCCTCGATGGCTAAGTGGTCTTTATGGAAGCCGGGTGACGCCAGTTCGATCCTGATCCAATCGAAGTTTTTCTGGCCGGCATTCACCTCTGTGTGTGAAGTGAATGAACCCACCTAAAACAGTAGGTCCCTATCGTGTACTACCACAGTGAGTGGGGAGCTGGTATTTGGTAGTGCTGCCAGCTGAGCACAAAGAATAATTCTAGAAATGGTCTAGTTGCTGGGCATGCCCCTCTACTATAGTCCAAGTCAGGCTGGGAGCATACCAATGAGTCATAATTTCTTGAAGATTTTCAGTTGACGCCGATCCGGATTTGGGTTCCATATCCTACCATACGCTAAAAATGCCAATCCGACCCTGAGCAGATATTTCCCTGATCAAGAAGAAGTTTTGATCAGCCCTAGATTTGCAAGAAATTATGAGTAATCGGTACGCTCCTAGCCTGACTTGGACTAAAGTATAGTAGGTTCCTACTAAGTACTAAGTACTTTAAGTTGTTTACCTTTTTTGGTGGAAGTAGGAACTCTGCATTAGGGAGGTTAGGGTTTATAGTGTTTATAACCAATGGTAGCACTGGAATAGCCCCTTCATTGTTAACTTCTTCAACTTCGGGTTTTCTGTCTCATGTAAGAAGGCCTTAACTGATACTCACGTTATGTGTAATTGGTTTTCTAGTTCGATGGAGCGTCACGGAATTGATACATCTCGCAACATAGACAGAATCATGATTGACAATGATGGTTTTGAGCGTCTTCCCAGCTACGCTTCTTCGGAGGGACTCAGCATGGCGGTAAGTCCTTGAGAACTTTCGAAGTAGCCTACACCCGGTAACAGCCTCGCTAGCGGTCTAGAATCTAGGTAGGTAGGTGCTGTAGGTAGTTGGGTTTGGAGCAACATGGAGAGCTGCTTCTCGATCCCGATCCTATCAAATTTTTTTTGAAAGTTTCTGTGATATGAATTTCAAGGCTGTATTGGTACGAACTGTATGAATATAGTGGGTAGGGAGCTGGTATGTGGTAGTGCTGCCAGCTGAGTACGAGGGAATGTGTGATTGCCTTAAGGGTCCACTATACCTGACGGTGCATTTTTTGCCGTCCATAAGATTAACATTGCGAGCGGCGATTCATTTTCAAGGTTTACCCTTGGTTGGAAAGACACAAAATTTTGCCTGTACCTAGCCCTAACAATGTTCTAGGGAGTGTTCGAAGCAGATTTCCCATTTTTTTTACTGGTTTTCGAGATACAGCACTTTTTTTGAGGTATGCGATGCTAGCATTTGCAAAACAGTTGCAAGAAAAGAAACCAGTGAGAAATTGGGAAATCTGCTTCAAACACTCCCTAGAACATTGTTAGGGCTAGGTACAGGCAAAAGTTTGTGTCTTTCCAACCAAGGGTAAACCTTGAAAATGAATCGCCGCTCGCAATGTTAATCTTATGGGCGGCAAAAATGCACCGTCAGGTATAGCGGACCCTTAAAATATGTCATCGAGTCACATCTCAGCCTCACATTGTGTTACTGTCTCAAAATATGTCAAGTCACATTGTCTGATGGCACAATATATGACCTCCCCACAGTGTATATTTTTCCACACGTTTGCAACTTCCCTCGTCTGTCAGTGATCTGACAATAATTGATCGATAATAAAAGCTGAACTCCAATGGTCTGAAATGACGAAATACGACTGTTCTCTCCAAACCGCTGAACTACAACTGAAGAACTGGCAGAAGTGACACAGTAAATTTTTACTTTTGTCAAAAGAAAGGCAAAAGGCTGGCTCAGAGAAACTCGAATACCCTTAACTTAGAATATACATATACACAGAAGAGGTGGGAGAAGCCCCCCCTTCATTTTCCCTGGTTACATTTAAGGTAATTCGAAAGTCACGGCTGTAGGAACTCTTCTTTCTGGCCTCTCCTCCAATTGTCGGGTTTATTCTCCAGTTGTCCTGTGGAGGTTCTGTGATGACTTATAGGAGGTAATAAACAACTGATAGGAGTCGTTACTATTTTAATATATCATGGATCTAATATCGGATCATGTCAATATTTGAGCTTCACGGGCCGGGAAGACTCATTTGTTTGTGGTTTCCACTGTTTGTCTAATAAAACATTTGCTATTTCAGTGCGCTCTGCCTGATGTAACTACTTGGAACAACTACGAATGGGAAAAGGATCAGGCAGTAACTGACCTCAAAGACAAGCTGCTCAACATGGAAAAGGCTCATCATAGGTAAACCTTTCAATCTTTGTTTACGAGACACCCGGGTACCTATTTAGCTGAACAAAATAAGGCTCTGCTTCAGCTCACGGGTGCATTTCTGCCACCCGTAAGGTTAACATTGCGAACCACGAACCTTTCTTAATTTTTTTCCCTTGGTTCAAAAGGCTGAGCAACACGTGGTGTACTTAAGAGTGAGAGGCGTGTGGGCGGGACTACATGGAGGGGGGTGAGAGCGTCTCGAGGGGGGAGACCACGTGGAGGGGTGTGATCATCTCGGGGGAAGGGGGGGGGGAGAAATATGTATAGGGCGAGTGACCCTAATGGGTCACCGTGGGTTGGTCGATAACATGACCATGAATCACGTCGCCGGGGTAACCAATAGGGGTCCCTCCAGTACCAGCTCTTATAAATATAAATTCTTGCTCTCGGGTGACACAGACACCTCCCCTCGTCATTCCCCCTTAACATTCGAAAACATTCTATTCAACTGCCGGCAATACTCTTCATTCTGCCCCCCTTCAATGGCCACCAGTCTTTGAGACGCCTTGTCTGATCCTCAGCCATCGCCATTATGTAGGCAGCTCAGCTGGCTGACGCTGCTACTATATTGCCCAGCATGGTCCTATATGGCCCACTGTGATCGTGTATGGGGTAGGGTATGGTCCATTGTGTGGGCAGCAGCACTGGTGAAGGCTGCTTTCGTGGGCCAGAGTGGTACGTACTGGCCCATCTTTGCACTGGCTGGCATGGCAATGCTTCCACAGTCAATTTTTACAAGCGTCCAATGTAACCAAACAAAGCTGCCAGCCTTCCCTGGCGACGTTAGGATGACCTCGTATAGGTAAAATGTTTACTAAAATGCATGAATAGACTATTAAGGAATTAGCCGGCTGCGGCTGTGGTAACTTGCGGATGAAAGATCTCTTTGAAACCGTCCATGCGTCATAGTTTCACAAAATGTTTACAAAAACTTCCCGGCAGTATAAACAATCCAAATTTAGTGGCTGGACGATCTCAAACCCTTGTTCTGATAACAATGTGCTGCTGATTGTTCATTGTTTCATTTCAATGTTCTAATTTCTCAATAAACTGAAACCCCTTGACGAACTCTATCTCCACAATGACATCCTCTCTATAGCGAATTTACATTATCCATTGACGGTGGTATTAGAGAGAGGCTACGTACATAACTCCATGACGTTGGTTTATTCTTCAGTTGTACTTCTGGTTCTGCTATTTAAAGATATTTCAACAGGAGCTTACTGAAGAATTAGAAAAAGTCAGGAGACGGTTGAGGTTTCAACTTTTTAAGCGAAGATTCTCCGCTTTTAGACGTACTGCTTTTTATAAATTTAAACCAAGATGCCACAACGAGCCAAGTTACTGGTTTTCCTGGAAACATTATGTAGGGGAAAGTTTTTAGCGACCGGGATTCGAACCTGGGTTGCTTGGCCTACCACATCCCTTCGGCCACTTGCCTCCTTACGTCTGAGCCATACCTCCTTCTCACATCTGCTCTATTACTATTTATTTTTTTTATTTATTATTATATTATATTTTGCCAATTGGCGTAAATAAAGTACACTTCAAAAACAAAACAAAACAATATAGGTAATTACGCTTCTCCTTCCACGTTCCTTCTCTTTCTTTCCATTCTTCTCATCCACTGCACCCCATCTCCTGTCTCGGTCAGCATTTCGAGTACATCTTCAGCGACTAGATCTTCCTGGCACTCTCCTATCATATGTGATAAAGTCTCTGGTGCCTGACCGCACAGCCTGCACAACCTTCTTTCTTCATCTTCCCAATATTTATTTGATTTTTCCGCGCAACCACACCGATACCGAGCAATTATTTTCTGGCTGCCTCCTCGCCCCCTCTCCATCAAATACTTTGGCCTTTCATCTGTCACCAGCTTCTTATACAGTGGGTTGTATCTTGTCTTCCCCAATACCTCTCGGTCTTCCCTTCTTTGCACCTCCCTATCCTTCTCGGTCAGCTCGTAGCTCCATCTTAGGTCCCTTTCTCGCGCTCTCTCCTTCAGCTCCTCCTCCGTCGTGCCGCATCTCTTCAAGTATCTTTTCCTTTTCTCATCCCATTTTCTTCCCCCTCCTCTTCTGTCCAGTTCTTTGTAGCATTCTCCTAGTATCTTTTTTTCCTGCTTTCCTCTCGCCTTCATCTCGAACATAACAGCTCTCCTCCCAGCTTCTATTCTTATCTTGTCCGTTTTTGTTTCTAATCTCACTATATAGTGCGGCGTGCATCGGTCTAGCTCCAGCGCCCACCTCATGTACCTCGCCTGTATTGCCTCCACCTTTTCTGCTTCCTCCCATCCCCATACTTCCGCACCATACAGCATCACACTCTCCACCAACTGTTTGAATAATTTTTCTTTCTTTTCAAATTCGTCGTCGAACCACCTTTTTCCCATCCCCCACGTTCTTTTCATTGCCACCACTGCTTTCCTTATTCTGTCTCTCAGATGAGCTTCTGGTCCATTGCTCCGCTGGAAGATGTACCCCAGATACTTAAATTCTTGTACTTCTTCGATTTCTCCGTCTCCCCACTTCCACACTTTCTTTTCCTTCTTCCCTCTTCCTCTCTTGAATGTCAATATCTTCGTCTTGCTTACACTCAGCTCTAGTTTTTTCTTTTTCGCCCATTTTTCCATTGCTTTAATCATTTCCGTCATTTCCCCTTCTTCTGTGGCCACCAGTGCGATGTCATCCGCGTACGCGAGACTCCATACCTTTCTTCTCCCTATCACCACACCTCCCGATCCTCTTCTTTCTAGATATTCATCAAGGTCTGACGTGTATATTGCAAATAACGTTGAGCTCAGCGGGCACCCCTGCCGCACTCCTTTTCCCGTCCAGAATCTCTTCGATGTCCCTCCCGGCACTTTCACTCTGCTGCAGGTCTCTCGGTATACTTCTTGTACCCTCTCTATTATTTCTTTCTTTACTCCTTTTTTTTGCATTACCCTCCATAGCTCTTCTCTGTCTATCAAATCGAATGCGGCCTTGAAATCTGCAAACAGGGTCACTAGCTTTCTCCCCTGTTTTTCCATCTCCTTCTCCGCCATAAAATTCAGAACAAATATATTGTCCATAGTGCCCCTTCCTCTTCTAAAGCCTGCCTGGCTGTCCGGTAAAAATTTCTCTGCCTCTTTTACTAGCCTCTCATTCACAATCATTGCGTAGATTTTATATGCCGTGTCTAGCAAAGACACTCCTCTGTAATTTGTAACCTGGTCTTTCTCACCTCTCTTCCATATTGGGCTTATCAGAGCTTCCCTCCATCTTTGTGGCATTCTCTCTCCCCTCCAAATCCTCTTTATCACGTCCTTCAATTTTTCCAGCACTGGTCCTTCCGCATATTTCCACGCTTCATTTGGGATCTCATCTTCTCCCGGCGCTTTCCTTTTTTTCAACTTTTTAATCTGTTCTTCTATTTCTATTTCTGTTACCTCCGTTCTTTCTTCCAATTCTAGGTCCATTTTCTCGCCATCCTCTTGTTTCTCCTCCGTCCCGCCCAAGAGCCCCTTGAAATGTTGCAACCACTTTTCTTCTTCTATATTCGTGTCTATCGTTTCTCTGCCCTTTCTGCCACCATTAATGAACTTCCACACATCTGCCTCATTCCTCAGCCCTCCCGCTTTCTCCATTAGTTCATTTCTTTTCTTTTCCTTCTTCTCATCTCTCAAGTTTTTGTACTGCTTTCTCACTTCTCTGTATTCTTGTATGTCCGCCTTCCCCTTCTTAGCGTTTCGTAGCACCTTTCTCACTTCCTTCCGTTTTGCTTTGCACTCCCCGTCCCACCAGCTCTCATCGCGCCTCGCTCCCTCCCTAATTGTTATCTCTTTCCGTGTTGCTGCCTTTTTTACCGCTTCCACTAATTCGTTCACTTCATCGCTTATTCCTTCCGCCTCCAATATTGCGCTCGTTGTCTTGTCTTTGTAGCTCGCTATCGCCTCTTCTGTCCACACGTATATCATCCTTTTCTTCTGGTCCTTGCACTTCACACCAACCTTTCTGCAGTCCAACGTCACTTCCAGTGGCAGATGATCAGAATCTGGCATATCTCCTACCGTGAAAGCTTCTACTCTCTCCCATGCCGCCTCATTAACAACTGCATAGTCTATTACGCTGTGGCCGTTTTGCCCAATGTAGGTTAGCTCCCCCTCTTCGTCCCCTCTGCTCTGTTTATTTTTGTGTTAGCACACTTACCGGTGTATTTTTCGAAGTACTAGCATACGACTGTTCTGGGCAGGATTTTTCAAACCGGCCCGCGCGGTTGGTAGGTTGGCCGGCAGGGGGCAGCACCTGACGGCTCGTATAGTTTATACCGCGTAATTCAAGTTTTTGGACATTCCGCCCACCGAATTTGCACAAAATTCACTCGCGCAAACACAAGGTCCGTAAGCACGGGATATTCAGTTTATACACAAGATATTTACAGCGTGTGGGATAGGGTACAGGATAGGGTTACTCATTGGTGGTAGGGATGGTCACCAGTTTGTTAACTGGTCGCCTGTACGTCCCACTTGTAGTCTTCACGTCGACCACACGTACGATGGAATCAGCTCCTGGGTAAGTAGCGACGATTCGCCCAATGGGCCAGGATAGCGGCGACGTGTTCGCGTTCGTCAGGTAGACCAACTGTCCGATGGATGCGTCGGTCGTCATCTTGGTCCACTTCTCGCGTTGCATGAGGGTGTGGAGGTACTCCCGAGTCCACCGTTTCCAGAAGAGTTGCGCCAAGTGACGCACTTGCAGCCAGCGCGTAGTAGGTGAGACATCGAGATCCATGGGCGCTTCAGGCGGACTGACGAGAGGACCGCCCACCAAGAAGTGTCCTGGTGATAGGTAGTCGGTGCCATCCGAAGGGTCGGTTGGCACGAACGCCATTGGACGACTGTTCAGCACAGCTTCCACACGAGCAAGCAGCGTTGAGAATTCTTCAAATGTCAGAGTTAAGTCTTGCATGGTCCGGTATAGCAGAAGTTTTGCTTGCTTGACACCAGCTTCGAACAATCCACCGAAGTGACTCGCGTAACTTGGGTTCAGCTTCCAGGTTACTTGGCGCGAACGTAGCTCGGAGTGGATTTCTTCACTGTTTTCTGTCAAAAAGCGTTGACATTCTTTCAGTTCTCGGCGCGCACCGATGAAGTTTCTTCCATTGTCAGAACGGAGCTCAACGGGTAGTGAGCGCCGGGAAGTAAAGCGGTCAAAACAAGCAAGAAATGCCGGAGTAGTCAGGTCGGAAACAGCCTCCAGATGAACAGCTTTCGTGGCTTCACACACGAAGATGCAGAAGTAGGACTTGTGGTACGGAGATTTGCGCCTGGTAGTTTCTTTTGTAGTGAAAGGACCAGCCATGTCCAGACAGGTATAGGCGAAGCAGCGAGAGACTTGTACACGAGAGCTTGGCAGATTTCCCATGAAGGGTTGTTGAGGTTTAGCTTGCCAGCGCAAGCAGTTATGACATCGGTAGATAAGTTTTCTGAGCAGGCAGTGAGCTGACAACACCCAGAATTTTCGCTGAAGGATAGCCCGCGTAGTTCTGGGCCCAGCGTGTGACAGAACCTTGTGGTAGTACTCGCAGATTAACTGAGACAAGTAGTTTTTCTTGGCCAGTAACAACGGATGTTTTTCAGCGGAAGGTAGGTTCGAATGGACCAAGCGCCCTCCAACACGTATCAGGTTTTCTTCATCCAGGAATGGGTTTAGTTTCTGCAGACCTTGAGTTGGTCTCTTTTTCTTAGCAAGATTTGTCATGACTTCTGCGAAGTCGGTTTTCTGGCTGACGTAGACACATTTCAGCAATGCATCCTCCAGTTCCCGTACAGTTAAGGGACCCGTCCTCTTCACAGCGGTTTTGCAGTTAAACAGAAAACGTAACATGTATGCTGTCACACGTTGCAGCTTGCTCAGCGATGAGAACCTCTTCACTAGCGTGTGGTACAGAGAATCTTCATCTTCAGCCTTCACGATATGTACAGCTTTTTGAGCTTTCATTTCTGGGATTGCAGACGTAGGTACATCTTCAATCTTCTTTCCCCAAGTGGAGGGATCTTCCAGCAAGAATTTTGGCCCCGCCCACCATAGCGGATGTGACGGAAGCTGGTGTGGTAGCAATCCACGAGAAGCGCAGTCGCTTGGATTCAGTTCAGATCGGACGTGAGAAAACAGCATTCCTTGAGTCCTCTCCAGAATTTCTGTGATGCGATTGGCGACGAAAGTTTTCAGCAAATGCGGAGACGTTTGTACCCAGGCTAGGACGATCTGTGAGTCCGAAAAAAGATGAACAGAATTCAGCTCTATGTGTGGCATAGCTGCAACAACATTCTTGCATAGCTTGCTCAGCAGCACAAACCCGCATAGCTCCAGGCGCGGTACTGAGACTGTACGCAAAGGGCTCACTTTACTCTTAGCTTTGAGGAGACTACTGGATACAGAACCATCTTCGTATCTTACAACTAGGTATACACAAGCAGCGTACCCCATTTGACTTCCATCAGAAAATCCAGCCAAGTCAACAGCTCTGACTCCGCCTTTTTTCACGCAGCGCGGGATTTTCAGTGACTTCAGATCAGTCATATAGCTTGTAAATTCCACCCATTGGCTGAGGAGTGGATCAGAAAGGGGATCATCCCATGACAGCTTTTCCAACCATAATTTTTGGAAGAATGATTTCATCCAAAATATGACAGGGCAGACCAGCCCGAGACAGTCAAAGGTTTTAGCAATATAAGAAAGACAGGTTCTTTTTGTGACGATACCCTCAAAGCCGGCAACTTGAAAACAGAAGCAGTCTTCTTTTGGTTCCCATTGAAGGCCAAGTACCTTCACAGCAGAATTTTCATCAGTGAACTCGATTTTCTCCACATCTTTAGTTGGTATGTCTTCCAGAACTTGCTCATGGCTGCTGGCCCATTTTCTTAAGGTGAAGCCACCTCTTTTCATTAGGTTGGAGACTTCTAGCTTCCTTCTCTTAGCCTCTTCAACAGTGGATACGGAGTCAACGTAGTCGTCGACGTACAGGTTGTCATTTAAAGCTTGAGCAGCCTCTGGACAATTCTGACCATCCTCCGTGATGAGTTGCTTCACCACCCGTTGAGCCAGGTATGGCGAACTTCTTTCTCCAAACAAGAGAACATTGACTTCATATTCTTGGATTGCAGACCCAGGATCTTTTCTCCAGAATATGTGTTGGAACTTTCTGTCTTCAGGCTCGACCTCGACCATTCTGAACATCATCTTGACGTCAGCTGTCAACGCGACTTGATTCAATCTGAACCGCAACAGAATGTCTGCCAAATCAGCTTGAAGTTTAGGTCCAGTCATTAACAAATCATTGAACGTGATTTGCTCCTGTGTCAATGAACTGGCATTGAAAACAACTCTCAGCTTTGTTGTTCTCACATGGTCTCGGATGACCAGTAACTGCGGCATGACGTATGAGACAGGCGGCCCACGGTACAGCGTCATGTGACCCAGTTTCAGGTACTCCAACATCTGACTGTTGTAAGCAGGCGCTAACTCAGAATTTTTTGCCAGACGTCTTTCCAAGCTTTTGTAATTCGCGAGCGCAGAATTACGATTGTTCAGTTTTTCTGGATGAGCTCCAGTTTTGAAGGGAAGTTTCACCGAAAATCTTCCATCAGGCAAGCGCCTAGTTGTTGAGGAGAACAGCTCTTCACAACCAATATCGTCAGGATTTACAGCTCGAGGTACAGCTACCTCCTCGATCTGCCAGAATTTCTCCATTGATTGTTCCAACGAGCTTGTAAACAACACAGAAGGAGAGTCTTCCTCATCTGATAGCTCAGACAGGTTTCCGCGCAGAACGTAGCCAAAAATAGTGTTTACAGCAAACATATTTGATTCAGGGTATTTGATGACACTTGGTTCGACGGTAGAAAGTAGATGTCCGTACACGTCGCACCCGATGATGACATCAATCTGCTTTGATTTCTCAAAATCTTCATCTGCAAGCTTCAGAGCAGAAAACTTGCTTTTGATATTTTTATTGACATTATAAGTTGGGAGATCTTTACAAGGTTTTCTTAGGAGAGTCGTGTCAACTTCCATTGTGACATCTTTGTCATGCAAGCTTCTCAGTTTGAGCTTTAAGGTACCCAGGGTAGGTACACTAACCGAAGAAACGCCACTAATTTGGCCTTTAGACCCTTTTGGACTCAGCCCCAAACGAGTAACCAAATCGCTTCGAGCAAGCGAAAGTTGCGCTCCATCGTCAGCCAAACATCGAATTCTGACAAATTCCCCAGTTGAAGTTTCGACCTCACAAGCAATAGTACCAAGTAGTACTTGTTTCCTTTCTGCATTCGCTGTAGCACAACCGACCACGCCTGAGGACGATGACTCACCTTCAGCAGAAGAAGCTTTGTCACAGTGCAGAAGTGTGTGATGAGGTTGTCTACAAACCGAACACGTGTATTTGGACGGACAGTTAGACAGGTGTGAGCTTGAGAAACAATTTGTACATCGGCTCCATTTCTGGACCAGCTCCAGACGTTTTGTAGGAGACAAACTCTTGAAATTGTCGCACAAATACAGCTTGTGCTTAGCACTACAGTGTGGACAAATAATAGAAACAGGATCAGGCTTGCATTCTTTTTCGACATGCGCCACAAATGGTTTTGAACTTTTCTTGTTCTTAGGTACCTCTTTTTTCGTATAGGTACTTTTAGGTTCTGCTCTATCTAGCTTTAGTTCTTCATTAGTAGCAGCTAATTGTACAAATTTGAGTAATTCCTCTGTAGTAGGTACAGTTTCTGGCTTTCTAGCCATATCAAATTCTTTCTGAACTTTGCTATCTAGATTTGCATAGGTTAGACAAAATAGACAAAAATCAGCTAAGTCTATATCACCTAGAGCTTTCAGGCCTGCAATAGCAGTACGGTGCACACTTAGGAATGTGCTGAAGTCCTTTTCTCCTTTCTGGTAGGAAATAATTTTATTAAGATAGTACGAACCCAATCTTCGTTTGTTCTCGTACCTGGCTTTCAGTAGGTTTAAAGCCGTAGGAAAGTTGTCAGCAGTTAGTTCCAGCGAACTGACAATAGCTAATGGTTCCTTGGTGAGATATTTTCGTAGATATAGAAATTTCTGCAGTGGATCCAACGCAGCGTTGTTCTCGACAGCAGTGTGAAATAGGCTATACCACGAATTCCATCCCCCTATGTTACCATCCCAATGAGTTAAGGATAACTTTTCAAGGTGTACAGCATGATTAGGTTGAATAGGTACAACAGGATTAGGTACGTTAGCACGCAACGCGGAGCACGTTCTAGTGATGACGTACATCAGATCATCAAAAGCTTGAAAATCATTCACGTTAACCCTATCTTCCTCTTCATCAACCCGAGCATTGTATTTAAATATATCGATTTTTAAGTTTCGAAACGTATCACGTATGCGATTCACATCGTCCAGAAAGATCACAGCATCTTCTGGCGTCGCATTACCTGCTGCTCTAACGTTCAGCACCGTCAGTTGCGCGAACAGGTCTTGTTTACGAAAGTTTAAAACGTCGAAATTGAATTTACTTGCCATTTTTCGGTGACCGTAGTACTTAACACTCACGCACGGAATATAGAATTAAAAGTGGACTGTATTTTTTATCGTTGCACAGCGCTATCCGATATTTGGCTCGAAATTACCATGTTTATTTTTGTGTTAGCACACTTACCGGTGTATTTTTCGAAGTACTAGCATACGACTGTTCTGGGCAGGATTTTTCAAACCGGCCCGCGCGGTTGGTAGGTTGGCCGGCAGGGGGCAGCACCTGACGGCTCGTATAGTTTATACCGCGTAATTCAAGTTTTTGGACAGCTCTATTACTAATAGTATGTTATTTATTTTAGCACCAGCGAGGAGCTTCAAGCGACCCTGCAAGAGTTAACGGACCTGCAGCGGCAGTTGTCACATCTGCATGAGGAATTCGATGAAATGGTTCAGGAGAAGCATGTCTTGCTGGAGTCCTTGTGCCACCAAACAGAGAAACTCGAGGCTGAAAGGACCAAAGTTGGAACTCTGGAAGAACTTCTTGTTAAAGAAGACGATGGAGAGACATCTGAGAGGGAATTGAAGCTGGTCGACCTTCTTAAGGTAATGTTATAACAGCTCTATAAATATTGATGCTTGTCTGTAGAGGGGCACTGAGAGCCGGGGCACACCAGTTCGATCCCGATCCTACCAAAAGTTTTCCGGTCGGTACTCACGGCATCGTGTCAAGTGAAATGAATATTGAGTCTGTGATTCGGAACCCACTGAACTGTAGGTCCCCGTCGAGTACTAGCTGGTATTTGGTTGTGCTGTCAGCTTGCATTGGTCTAGTTGCTGTACTTGTCCACACCCCTCTTGTCACTAAAGGTATTGCTTAGGCAGAATTTGCTCAGTGGCCTGCAGGGCACTCCCCAGGATTGAATCCCGACTTCTCAAAATTGTTTCTGATAAATCTTGCCCAGCCATGGCATTACCCAGCCCTGGTGGATATCTAGCCTTCACCAGGTGGAGAAAACTAGACTGTCCGGTGTGATTGTCACCAAGTCATCCCCTTGTGTACTGAGCTCACGAAAGGTTGAACTCTGTATCACACTAGGCCCCAGTCCTTCCAATAGTGGTATCAGCGTTACTACTTTCGAATTTGCGTTAAGGGTCCGCTATACCTGACGGTGCATTTTTGCCGCCCATAAGATTAACATTGCGAGCGGCGATTCGTTTTCAAGGTTTACCCTTGGTTGGAAAGACACAAAATTTTGCCTGTACCTAGCCCTAACAATGTACTAGGGAGTGTTCGAAGCAGATTTCCCATTTTTGTACTGGTTTTCGAGATACAGCACTTTTCTTGAGGTATGCGATGCTAGCATTTGCAAAACAGTTGCAATAAAAGAAACCAGTGAGAAATTGGGAAATCTGCTTCGAACACTTCCTAGAACATTGTTAGGGCTAGGTACAGGCAAAATTTTGTGTCTTTCCAACCAAGGGTAAACCTTGAAAATGAACCGCCGCTCGCAATGTTAATCTTATGGGCGGCAAAAAATGCACCGTCAGGTATAGCGGACCCTTAATATTGTCAACATTTTTTTCCTGAAAAACGTTTCTCGTAAGAGTACCTACATCCTGTCTGTGAGGGTTGAAATTTCTAATCTGTTTCCATTATAAATGTCGGGAATGGATTGGAATGTATGTAGGTACATACATACGTACGTATTAAGGGTGGCATTCACCAGTTCGTAAATTTATCTTCACTAAAAGTAGCAACTTTATTTTGCCGTTAAAAGCCCCTGTCACTGTCTGTAGGATAACTTTCTAATGAACTTTTTATTTTATTTATTTGTGCTACTCAAATAACCAAATGTCAATTATGACTATTATGAGTATAACATTACATTCAATCATATTCCCCAAGCCTAAAATGGGCGCTCGGTGTGTTAACAACGGTCGCTATACTATCTTAATGTGGAGTTCACCACTTCTTAAAGTACACTATAATGCGATTGCACTTATCATAACCTAAACATACGTACGTTGAGATTAATCTATCCGCTAAATCTTTTGGATAGGAGACACTATAGTATACTTTTGTGAAGTGGTGAAATACTCCCTTAGAATAACAGCTATTTCTAGGTAAGTAACGATAGGTACATAGTGGAACTAAATGGAACTAAGTGAAACAAAACGAAAAAGTAAGAAGCAATTTAAACTTTCATGAGACACTGAAACTGGTGAAATCTACCTGAGTTTCCCTGCCTGCTGAAAGGAATTTTTTAGTTACGGTAGTTTCAAATGAAGAGATAGGGGATGTTGGGGGGGGGGTGGAGTGCACCGAGGGGGGGGGGGGGGGGGGAGTTGGACTTTGACCACTGTCAGAGAATTCGGATTAATCAAGCTATCAAGCTTTTCAAGAGCTTCCGATCCTTTGTACCAACTTTGCCTTTTTACGTTTTTCATTGGCTTCTCTTTCATAGACTCTTTTAATCTATTTCTTTTCCTGTAAACTCATCTTAAATTACATTTGGAATGTTTCTAAAGCTTTCGTAAGTTGTATTGGCTGCATTGTTGTTCAGCAAATGAGAAAATTGGGTCTTCTTACAGGAGTCGCAGAACAAAAGGAAGTTTACCTGTCTAGCTCAACATGCCTTTCAACTGACAGGGGACGATCCATTGTCATAGCCTTGATAGCTGACTTGTCCAGACAGTTGACCTTAGAGAAACTTTGAGAGACTAAGGTTCTCCCCCCGATCCTATCAAAATTTTTTCTGAGCGACGTCCACCTCTGATATGCTCAGCATGTCAAGTGAAATGTATATCGAGGCTGTGGAGGTTCGGAATCAACTTAAAACTATAGGTCCTATTCGTGTACTAATAAGATGGATGGGGAGCTGGTAGTGCTGCCAGCTCAGCACTATGAATATTTCTTGAAACAGTTTAGCTGAGCTTGCCCCCCACCTCTGTACGCACTGAGGTATATATAATACTAAATAGGTATACATAGTGAAACATACTTCCTTCCCCTGCCCCTGAACCGTAATATTTTAGAAGGTAGGAACCATCGTGAGCTGAATTAATATTTAAGCGGTAAGATGCAGTGAGAAGGTCATGGGTTCGACTTTATTAGACTCGCACGACTGAGTTCCTGGGTTCGAATACCCGTACTTTTCTGTTAGTAGCATGAACATACACACCAATTATTCATTTTTGTTTCGGCCAACAATCAGTTTTCATTATTAAAATCAGTGCCTTGGGGCAACCTGTAAGCTGGAAGCATCAGCGGGTGGGTCCTTAATTAAAGAAAAAGAAAATAACGTTGAAATTTATGTTTTGCAGAGTGCCCAGGAAGAAAGGGACACTCTTCTTTTGAAACAAGAAGAACTGAACAGTCAGCTGACTGAGCTGAGGAACAATGCCACCAGTGATGGCAAAGTCACTAGTCGTCTTGAGGAAAGGTAAGCAACCACTAAAGGAAGTTCGTTTACACAAGCTATTTTTTGACGTTTCTTGATGAGACTGTCGGATATTTATTTCTTACAACCGAGTAATTTTCTACTGTCAAAAATCACTTGATTATAAAATTATTGGCTATGAAGTAATAGGACCCAGGTTCGAGTTACGTCTTGTCTAGACAGCCTCGATAGCCGAGTGGACTAAATGGTCGACTTTTGAGGAGCAGTGAGAGCCAGGTCACACCGGTTCGATCCCGATCCTACCAAAAAGTTTCTCTGATCGGCATTCACCTCTGATATGTTCAGCATGTCAAGTGAAATGTATATCGAGGCTGTGGTGGTTCGGAACCCACCTAAAACTGTAGGTCCCTATCGTTTACTCGATGGCTGGGGAGCTGGTATTTGGTAGTGCTGCCAGCTGAGCACGGTGGATACTTCTTGAAATGGTCTAGCTGTTGGGCTTGTCCCCCCACCCCTCTCTTACTGCAGCATAGTATTGGTGGGAAGTTTGAATAGTCTGTTAAATTTGCTCTTATTTTGACAGGATCAGCGTGCTGGAGAGCAGCTACAACGCTCTCAAAGCTGAAAAGGAACAAGTGGAGGCCGAACTCACAGCTTCTAAGGAAGATGCCAATTCCTCGACCATAGAGATCAACAGACTCAATACATTGTTAGACCACGCAAAATCAAAGGTAGGTATTTGAGATGACTGAAACTGTTGGTCCCTATCGTACAATATTATTCAGATTAGCTGCATAGCTAATTTCGGAAACCAGGTAAATAAATGTGGGACATGGGAGGAAACTATCTCTCACGTTCTAAGCGAAAATGAGGCCCTCACCGACGTAACCATCAAACTATACCAAAAACTGGTAGTGATATCTTGCAGCAGTCTCTAGTAAAAATGTACACCTTTCTGCAGTAGGGTAGGTAACGCGGGGAGGCACAAAGGGCTCCTGCTTATGTGTTCAGGGGAGCCTCGGGGTTCTACTACCCGCCTCTTAAAGAAGCAGACATGTCCCCTAGCCCTAGAAGTTCACTATAGCGTTATCCTCTCGAAAAGAAATGTTGGTACCTTTCACCATTCTCCCGATAGCGTGTGGTAACACCAAGTGGGAGCAGGCTGAGTTGACTGCTTACCAGTCCAGATACTACACAAATCTTTCGTTGATATAGATCACTGATCTCGAGCAAACCCGAGCTCTAACTGACAAGTCTGACCTGGAGGAGGTGATTGACATCACACGCAAAGAAAAAGACAACCTAGAGACGCAAGTAGCTCATCTGCAGGAGCAGTTATCCAAATCAAAATGCGAGGTGAACAAACTCACCGAGCAGCTCGAGAAGCTACAGGAAGAGCTTAAGGTACGTCAAAAACTCGGCTCTGCTCAACAGCCTCGATAACCGAGTGGCCTAGGTAGTTGCTTTTAGAGGAAATTGAGAGCCACCTCACACCGGTTCGATCCCGATTCTATCTAATTTTTTTCTCATTGGTTTTGACCTCTGATATGTTCAGTAAAGGAAATCTGTATGGATTCTTCGAACGATCAGATCCCACGTAATATTGTACGTACCTGTTATGTAGTAAAGTCACACCTTTTTGATCGTACCAAAAAGTTTTTTTGGTCGGTATATGATCATGTCAAGACTGTGATGGTACGGAACTCACCTAAAACTGTAGGTACCCGTCGTGTAGTAACACGATGGTTGAGTAGCTGGTGTTTTGTAGTGCTGCCAGAAGAACTGGAAGAATGAAAGGCCAATTGCTGGGCTTGAACCCTCACAGTGCCCGGACTCTCCGTCAACTACACAGACTATACTTGCTTGATTGGTAAGTAGCAGTCAACTGAGGATTTAACTGGAAATTGTTGGACAGAACTTTAGTGTATTGTATTCTAGGTGAGCCGGAACAACGCCAAGTCGGCAGTGAGTGATATGGAGTATAATATGGAAAAATTGAAATGTGAATTTGCACAAGTAACAGAAAGCCTGCAGGATAGCGGGGACCTCATCAACGAATTACACGTACGTACTCGCCGGTTATGAGGACATTCATTTAAGTATAGATTTCACCACTTCCCTAAAGTATTCGGTAGTGTCTCCTATTGGCCAGTTAATTTTTGACGTAAAAAAGACGTAGATATATTATATTTCAGAACATATAATTCTCCTATAGATTCCTATAAAAAATGAAAAACACGTGTTATGTTTAAAGGTATCCCCTTAATCCCTAACTAGGATTCCTAGCTAAGATGGGGCGTATCTGAACCATACACAACACAAGTTGGTCGGGCAGAAATTGTCAGTGCTGTCCTATCTCAACTAATAAGATTGCAGTTGTTTTTAGCTGCCTCAAAGTGTTCGAGCGGTGTGACAGGCTGACTCGTGTCCTGAGAGGTCTGGGTTCGAATCCAGGTGTGATCAGGTTTCTAGCTTGTGATGGCATGATTGTTACCCTCCTTATTAGGCTTCGGCCCACTCCTGCCTGACTTCACCCTTCTCCTCTTCGCTTACGGCGAGAATGCACTTGAGGCGTTACACCTTTAAAATAAATAAATTGTTTTTAGATCCAGGTGAGGTTCCTAGCAGAAGATAAGATGCAACTCGAAGCCGTCTTGGATGAAACTCACAAATCCCTTGCCAACAGCGAGAAAAAACTACGGGACATGGAAAAACTTCTTAATGACAAAATTGCCGCCCACCACGCCGAGGTACAATTATATAATACTGTACTCCTTAAGAACTCTGTCCATCTAGCCGCGCCAGAGTTTTTCCCAAGATGGAGATCCCGATCCTACCAAAAACCAAAAACTGTGACCTGGCGCGTCGCGGCTTGATGGGCGTGGTCTTTTATAGCGTATAATTGCCAAACTCATTTCGTCCCGCCAGGTTGGGGTAGATTAATAATTAATTAATTAATATTGCTTTTTATTTGCTGCACTAATGCAACGTCGCATGGCCCTATGTTATTGTCGTCTTCCGTTCACGAAATGACCTGTGCTGTTAACGAACTCCACGCAATACTCTGGTGTAATTTTCGAAGACTTTAGGTGTATGATAAGAATTGTAAATTATACTTTTTACTCACTTTGCCTGTCAGTATCAAAGCAAAAAATTTAAATCCTCCATTGGAGTTTTTTCTTTTCAAAGTTGCTGAAGCAGATTTTGACTGTTAGCGTTTTCTATTTTGCACAAGTGCGGTGAAAGCCATGCACTGGTACAGTGCAGTAGACCGAATAGAATATCGCTGATTTAGACAGTAACGTCTCTTATCAATTTAAATAGGATTTTAAATGATAAAATGGAAAAACGGACGAAAGTTTAACAGTATTAAAAAATTTGTGATAACCCTGTTTGTTCGAAAGAGTTCGTCGGGCTGAAATCTCAATTAGTGTAGGAACAACTTGGATTGCACAATAGTGCAAGGGTCAAGTTCCTTAGCCTTGTTTTTGACTCTCAGTTCCATTTTATAGGGGATCAGTCGACGTGCGCTTTCATTACTTAAGGTATACTTAGCTTTTGAATCGGTGAGATAAATGTTTGACCCATCTCTAACCATACGGCTGCACTCACAGTCAGACTTGTAACGTCAGTAGTACCTGGAACAATAACCTGATGGAAAATTCCTACCCTGGGCTCCCACCACCACTTCTCCACAGCCAGGGTGGGACCCGATACTGCTCCCCTCAACCAAAGTGAGACATGTTTGTCCGCTGGACAGCAGCAACAGATCTGGCTGTAGAGAGCAGGAACAAGTCTCACCCAGGTACAGGAGAGCAGTAACAAGTCTCACCCTGGCACTGGAGAGCAGTAACAGGTCTCACCCTGGCTCTGAAAAACTGGTAGGGAAGCCCAGGATTGAAGTTTCTGATCAGGGTTAACGTTCCAGGTACTATAATAACACAGAACGCTCTTGTAAGACTTTTCTTTCCACTAACACTATTGTGTTATGTGTATAATGGATAGGTACATTAGTGTTAAATAACACAGAATGCTCTGTCGTGAAGCTGGCCACAGACGATGCGTCCTGAACGCTTGCTCTGGCGGGTTGGCATCCTCTATTGGGGAGGAATGGCAACGTTTGTGTGGGTACCCGCCATCCCTGAATTGCCATTTCAGCCCCTCCATTCCAGGGCCAGCTTTAGGGTTGGACTCATTCACTGCCTGGGGTTAACCTCATTTAACACCAAGATATCACCAAGTCGTGCCGGAAAATAACACGGAAACCACTGGAACCATAGTGCGTTTTTTGCTGAGGGTTTCGAAAGTCACCGAGTTTTCTGTCATTTCTCTCACAACCAAAATTGGCATGATAGTTCAGAAGATTTAAATATCCAATTGTTTCCTAAAAAGAATGTTCTGCTGCCACTTGTTTCTCACGACTGTGCATTAACTTGCTTGTTGGATTATTTATTGGCAATTTTGCAATTGTAATTGCAATTGGCAATTGACAATTTATTGGTTATTGTTGGCAATTGTTTATTTTGATTGTTATTGTTTAAGACTTTGGAGTGGGAACAGTTCCGAAGTGACTTACTTGTCACTGTCCGGGTCGCCAACGACATAAAAACTGAAGCCGTTACCAAGGCGGAGGCTCTCGCAGATGAAAATATAGTCCTGCGAGATAAACTCAAATCAATGGAAATACAAATCCAGCAATTCAAAGGTAAAAATACATGTTCATATTGGAGGGTGTTGTTAATTTCGGTTGTGACTGATTCAGGTGTGAGAACGAAAAGGTACAAAAGGTTCAACTGTGATTTTGAATCGTTAAGGCCATTTTACTCGAAGTACAAAACCAGGGTAAATTGAACAAGTTCACATTGAAGGGGTTATTCTAGTTCTTTGATTAGTTCGCAACACGCTGTTACCGCGCCGTTTTGACACTAAATTTCAGAACTAGAATATCCCTTCACTGTGAATTTGTTCTCCTTACCTGTCAAGTCTTCTTTTTAACGAGATCGCGGTGTTCTAGTCTTAGGGTCCTATTACCTGTTCACATTTTACTTGATCCGTTTTTTTGGCAGTTAAAGTTTTTTCAGTAAAATATCAAAGTATAGCTACATTTTGTACGACTTAACTCACACCTTCTGTTTTGTGTTTATGTGTTATGTTCGTGTGTCTGTGTCTGTCAGCTTACGTAGCCTATAAAGGATAGCTCTCATTACTTCGTTCCCTTAAGGCTCTGCTTCAGTTGATGGTGCATTTCGGCCACCAGGAAGATTAACATTGCGAGCTGCGAATTATTTTTAATTTTTACCCTTGGTTGGAGAGACTCCTGGGAAAGTGCCGACGCAAATTCCTTAATTTTCTCAGTGCTTTTTTCGATTTCCGCTGTTTTGTCTATGTTTAAGTAGCATACCTCAAATTCTAATGCGCAAAAGCGGGAGATCTGGAAAACAACTTGGAAATTGGGGAGCGTTTCTAGAACATTACTGAGGCTGTGTCTTGGCAAAATTCTGGGCATGCGATAAAAAATTAAATAAAAAAAAAATGTGTGAAATAATTCGCCGCTCGCATATTAATTCTGTGGGTGATGGAACTGCATCGTCAGCTAAACCTGACCTTAATTGTACGTTAATCGAGCTATAATGCTCTGGATAGTTTATGAATCAGGTTAAGTAGAGCTGAGCTAAATATTTAATTCTCCTGTTAAATTTAGGTAGGATTGAAGAACTCAAGTATTATCTGTGTTGTGCTAACGTTTTAAACTTCTTGAACCATACTAGGGTTAGAAGTTTTTTTGCTTGTGGGAAAGTGAAAGCGAGTGTTGTCATTTATGTGCTTGGGATAGTACCTAAACTGAGTTTTGTGACAGGTTTTCTCTTACTTTATTGAGGGGGAAGGGAAAAAAATTGGAAATTGTGTTTTTGACTAGACAAGACGCTCCTGACATTACAGTTATTAAGTTAGAACCTTGAAATTTCGCAATAATGTTCCCAAATAGATGTTTCAAGATATTTTTCATCACTTTTGAGATGGGCCCATTTGTGAAAACCCACGAACCGCATTCGCTGGATTTTCTCAAAAATCTATAACCTTGTGCTAAATACCACTACTTAAAGATTTGTTGGAGAACTATTCAATCGATTGAAAATTGTGGCTAATATAGGCAAAATAAAGTCAAAAAGTGGCAAAAACGAAAATCACGTTTTTGATTGGTCAAGGCGGATTTGACGCTACTTTAATGATGACCGATGATATTTAAAATTGGTGGGAGTGATGCCAGATAAATGCTTCAGACTCCTGTTCAACAGAATTTCAATTTTCCAAAAATCACGACCGTTATAAACAAAAGAAGCAACAAGTGACTTCACCGTTCAGTTGATTTGCTTGAAATTCGGTGTGCGTGTGCCCGGTGTTTTTGTTTTTTAGTAGCGCAAAAAATGCGAGAAAGTCAAGTGCGACCACTGTCGAACCCTTTATTTGTTTTTTCGTCGCAAAATTCAGTCCACGTGCTGTACTAGCTGTGTTTTTGTGGTTGTTCAGCTAAGGAGCCTTCCGGTCTCGCTGACTCGAGTTCCGCTTCCGCAAGCGTGCTGAGTTGCGTTCAGCAGGATCTGCAGGACCTGGCCACGCGCCGCCGCAGGCAAGATAATCGCCTCTCAGTCAAATCACTCATCGAAAGCATTGAAAATGCGACTAAACAAGCCAAAGCAGGTATATTGAAAATTTTTGCACTGTAATTTCCCTGTAATTTTCATTGAAAGGTTGAAAAAAATTCGCCGAAACATACCAAAGCAGTTATATATATAAATTGAAAATTTTTGTACTTCTTTTCACTTTTGACATCATAGTTGACAAAATTAAATTTGTTGTACGTTGCGCGGTAGTAACTTCACATGTAGGGTCGTAGTTTTGCTAAAGTGACTGAAGAATGGTAATGGTGTCTTACCTGCAGCTTTCTGTTATTTGTTGTGTGTTTTGAGTAGCTAGAACCGCAAGGGTGGGTTTGGCGATTCTCAGTTAATTGTCAGTTAGCCTAGTGTGAGTATCAACTCCTTAAGCGTGCGTAAACCGGCACCGTCACCTGCTCATACTGGGCAGACCAGCTCGGCTCACTCATGGGTTCGAAGCGTACCACAATGGGCTGTAGACCCATCTCCGTAGCAATATGGGCAGCACAGGGGACTCAAAATTTAACACTATTGTTGAACCCATTCTCAGAGCCCTAATTTTGTTGCTTGGATAGGGGTGTTGTGTGTTATTGTTATTAACGATTAAGGATAGTTTTCACAAGGATATTTACTTGTTCCGAAGTACAAAATGTTTTTTTTAACTTCAGAATAGTTAAGTTCCGTACTTCGGAAGATCACAACATAGCAGCCGTCAGTGGTCTTGTAGTCAAACACAGGAGTTGTTATCATAGGATCCTGGGTTCGAATCCCTGTATAGTATCGCCACCCTGACCTGCCTGGCCCGAGGGCATTCTGTGAACAGTGCAGAATGCCCCCGGGCCAGGCAGGTCAGCGTGGCGATACTATACCTACCTGGGAGCATGGATGTCATATAGTGGGTCTCAGTTACCATCAGTGTTATTATGTTGAAATAGCATCTTGAAAATGGTCAGGATACAGTGAGTGAACAACGCAGAGATTCTTAGTGTTTTTCAGAAAACAGACTTTGGGAAAATTTACAATGGGCATTGTCTCGAAAGGTTTAAGGTACTACTTAGCCTTAATCTTCCTTTAATTTCAGATCCCGGTAATTCGGGTATTGATTATGCAGGATCAATGGATGCTGCGTCCTACGATGGATTCCTACCTGAACAGTCAAACGGGGACGATACCCGTGAAAGGAAGAAGACCACCGGCAGGTTCACAGGTATACAGTTATATGCTTCATGCTAAAAACAGAAGGAAATAGGTAACCCTTCCAAAATTATAAACGCTCTTTCTATGATTTTAGTAAACAGCTTCTATAGCCGGGATCGGCATTCACCTCTGATATGTTCTGCATGTCAAAAAAAATGCTGTTGTGATTTCTGATTTGATTTGTGATGCTCTAAAATACTAACAAAGCTTAACTAGAAGATACTGGCGTCTGTTCGTCAAAAATAACTTTGAATATTCGGAATTTGGGACAGTTCACTCAGTAATAGGAAAATCTAACGTTTGGGACGCATCGACAAGATCTGTGAAAAATTGTTCCTAATTGGATATCAGCTAATTGTCTCAGCGACCAAGAATTTGGTCGATTTGGAACTGCCACGTTACTCGCACCACTCTCACTGTAAAGTTTGCTTTTTGGCTTTCAGTTGAGCCGGCTGGAGAGCACCAGTCTGCGCTGGTAACGAAGATGGAGCGTCAGATGAGCTGCAGTGATATTGGTAACTCTTTCCTATCATCTGACTATACAATCCTCAGCCAATCCAATTCATCACCGTTCTGTAGGCAGCTCAGCTGACTGACGCTGCTACTATACATTGCCCAGCATGGTCCTGTATGGCCCACTCTGATCGTGTATGAGGTAGGGTGGTAGCGTCCATTGTGTGGGCAGCAGCACTGGTGAGGGCTGCTTTCGTGGACCAGCAGGTGTATTCCCTTTTTCGAACGCCAGAAAACCCACTCAACTAACCCCTTCAAAAATTATTGTAAGAATATAAGGCACGCCATGATGCAATATATGGAGAACAGTTTTTCTTACAATAAATTTTGAAGATGTTAGTTGATAGGGTTTTCTGCCGTTCGAGAAAGGGAATACACCTGCAGAGTGGTACCTACTGGCCCATCTTGTTGTTGGGTTAGGTTTTCCAGGTCGGTGATCGTGATTGGGCTCTCGTATTGCACGCCTCTGTGTTACCCTATTTATTTATTATTGTATTAAAATGTTATTTTGTTTTTCAGGTGAGAAGGACCCTTTGGTCCAACTGGCAAAGAATGGTGGCTCGAAACGTAACGCACTACTCAAGTGGTGCCAGAGCAAAACTGAGAAATACCATAACATCGACATTACTAACTTCAGTACTAGCTGGAAAGATGGTAAGATTCGCCGTTATTTTTCCGCTGCATTATGCGGCCTGGAATACATACTGTATTGATGGTTTTTTAGGACGGCAGTTTGGAAGGAATGCCATCCCAGAATGTTGAAGTTGGACCCTTTGTCTCTGTAGTCCACCTCGTTGTTCAATGAGAGTAACGACACTCGTTGTTCTCCAAAGAGCGCAGGCTTTCCAGAGTTATTATTTGTTCAGAACAAGACCTGAAGAAGAAGGATCACAATGATCTTTAAGAGTGTAGCAACGATTATATGGGAAAAAGTGCTTTGTTTGATTCAGATGAATAGATATAAACATCACTGCGCCCATTTCATGTTAACAAAAAGGGTTTGTTGTGGTTGCAGGACTTGCTTTGTGCGCTCTCTTAGACACGTATTTGCCGGACATCATCCAGTACGACACTCTGGCTTCTTCTGACGCCCGCAAGAACTTCTACGTGGCTTTTTTTGCCGCTGAAAGTGTTGGAATCCGTACCACACTGGTAACCTATTATTTTCTAATTTTTTGGTGGTCCCTAGCATTGACAAGGACAAGCTACTTTTGACTTTGCAGCTCAGCTAGCTGACGCTGCTACTATATCGGCCAGGTTGGTCCTATAGGGCCCACTCTGATCGAATATGGGGTAGGGTGGCTGAGTCCATTGTGTAGGCAGCAGCACTGGTGAAGACTGCAGAGTGGTATATGCTGGCCCATCTTTGTTGTGGTTGGCGTTGGGCCATGGTTTATCTGACAGTCTGGGGCATTAGTAGTTTTAGAGGGGACTTAATTGTAGGTGGGTGCCCAAACCAACAACCTCCTTATAGGTACATTTTAAACATGTTAAACATATCAGACGTGAATGCGGACTACAAATTTTTTGACAGGTTCGGGATCGAACTAGTGTGACATTGCTGAATTGCTGACATTGTTGAAATATTTCGTATTGTTGTTTCAGGACGTGGATGAGATGGTTCAGACTGAGAAACCAAACTGGAAGCTGGTGATGGACTACGTCACCGCCATCTACAAGCATTTCGAGTCGGACTAAACCTTAGGCTGGCATCGTCATATTCATTTTTTATTCATTTACTTCTTTTATTCCACTTTTTACGCATTTAGTTAGTTTATTTCATTTTTTATTCGTTTACTTCTTTGTTCTTTCATTTGAAATGGAGGTTTCATTTTTTTGCCGCTGATCATATTTTTCTTGGTTCGTATTTTTTGTTATTATACTCGAACAACTATAACCCCAGACTTCTGGTCTGTCTAATAGGGTAGAAGACATACACTTTGTTTGAGACACAAACTCTTCTAATAATAAATGGGCGAAGAGCATATCGTTGTGGAGTGTATAGTAGACTGTTTCTGGGGTCATCTAACAAAGTTGATCATTTTGAAATGACAATAATCACCTGCTGTACACTCCAGAACGCCCCGCTTAATAACAGAAGAGTCGCAGATTGTATCTTTCGCAAACAAAGTGTCTGTTTTTTACCCTATTAGAAAGAGATGAGGAGTCCGGGGTAAGCATGGTTAATTTTATTTCGAACATTTTCTTGGGTTGACAGAAGAAATTGTGAATTTTCTCGTGCGACATTACTACTTGGAAGATATTTGGAATATAATCAAAATTTCTTTTAATGAAAGATAGGCAAAAGAAAAATAAAAAGAAGCATGTTTGAAGCCTCCTTTTAAGAACTTGTGGTGAAACAAGATGTTTCTATGAGGCCGTTTGTTACATTTTTCTCCAGAACTAACCATTGGAATCTCGCGATCATTGCTCATTTAGATCTGTATCTTTTTTCGAGGAATTATATAGTATGAACCTGTTTTTTTTAGAAGCATTAACTCCGCAGCACCCATGCAGTGCACTCCTAGTGGACTCTGACGAATTAAAATATTTGATGAGAGGTTTTAGTTTTCCCGCCATTTGTAAGTTGTTTTTTTTTCTTTTGTTCCTGGTGTATGAAGTGTTTAATGCGGCTCTTTGGCTTCTGGTAACGTTCTAGAAATTTAAAATAAAAAGGTTCCAGATTTGATCATACTTCCTTGGGTTTTTGGTGTATTGTGAGCTTTGATGCTTTGTAGCATAACTGTGTGATGTTTAGTTGTGGAGAAAAACGTAGGGACCCTATCCTATACAATTCGAAAGTCACCCAGACACAGAAGCTATTCTTCTCGTTCGTCTCACTACCTAAGCAAGAACTGGAAATTTGCGCCATGACACTTTTGTTATCTGTTAAGGTCTTATCACACGTAAACAAAACCTGGGGAGGTTAGCTGTTTAGTAGAACATGCTAACAGTTCCAGGTGCAGTACAGCAAACTTGTGTTTCGGTATTGGAACGCACTCTATTGGTTTAACAGTACGTTGAGGTAAACAGATAATCTACCCAGGTTCTGTGTACCATGTAATGAAGGCTTTAGAGGTGTGAAGGTAACAGATAGAGAATACTTAACATCTTAGAAGTGTAACTTCCAGCAGAAACATGAAGGAATATTCCTGTAAATTCTGTAAAAAAAAAGAACTTATATTAAGGTATGTTTTTGTTTTGGTATTGAGAAGAACGATATGGATTTGTTTCTCTGTTTCTCTGACTTTCATACCCTGTAAAAGGCCTTTTGAAGTCCAGAAGTAAAAATTACATTAACTGAATTTGATTGTCATGTTTGTGGCTTTACAGGGCCTTAAGGATGTGCGTGCTGAGATCCTGGTTACTCAAATACTTCGATTTGGGGCCCTTAAAAGACGTAATGTGTTATAGAAGTATTTAAAAACATATACTCAGCATTTTTAGTATTCTTTCACTTGGGTAAGATAATCATTGGTATAAAAGTTTTGTAGTACCTATCGAAAAGTATTATTTTGAAATGTTTTATACCAAAGCTCGTCATAAATTAGGAGGACATGGTGAGAGGTGATGTTGTGTTCATCTCAACCAAAACATAGTACTTTTTCTCATATTATCATAAAAGCTAACCTCTTTATTTTAATAAAAACATGTAAGATCCTTAGTAGATTCTTTTAAGACCATAAAGTAAACAAAAATTCATTAAAGTGACTTTCGGTTACTTCACAGTGTTTGAAATACCACACGTCAACTGACGTTTAATTGATGTTTGGTAATTCGAGCACTCTGAAGGAACCAAAGTCAGTTTAATGAATTTTTGCTTACGGAACGTTCTTAAAACAGTTGATTAAGGGTGTCATTGTCTTTATTTCAATAAGGAGGTTAGTTTCTATGATAGTATGAGGAAACGTTTTGTTTTGGTTCAGGTGAACATAAACAAACATTACTGTTCCCATTTCATCTTAATCCATCTCATCTTCGTCTCGGATCACAGAAAATTTCCATCTGTGGATTATTATTTTTTTTAAATTACTCTACATTGCTGTACTTCTATGCCAGTGATGACCCCCCAAGTGAAGAGATGTTCTGTAAATTCCATTTCGGAGGCCTCGTAAAACTGGAAGTTGAGGTAGCCGTGCTAGCGAAGCGAGTTTGCTCTTGCCGCTCTCAAGACCAAAGTCAAGCAACCTTGGCCATGGTTACCTCTTAGGTGGGTGACCTCCGTTTATATCATATTCTGCTCTGTCAGACTTGAGCACTGGCAGAGCCACTCTGTTTCTGGGGATTTCCCCCATTTCTATCTTATCTAAATGTATAAATCTAAATATCTAAAGGTAGCTCCGAAAAATTGTTTAACTCGCTTTCCGCTTTATCAGGAACCTCGTTCATCTAACCGCGCCACGCCGCGCCTTCGTTTTTGATGGCATGGAGTAGGATTGAGACTGAGATACAGCTGGACTTTGTCCTTACTCCATGCCATCATTAAGCACGGCGCCGCGCGGCTAGATGTTTGGGATTCTTGAGACTTAGTCCTGCAGAGCCAGCTTTCCCTAAATGTCGTGTGCATGTACCGTAGTGGTTAACAAAAACAAAAAAAAAGGTAGAATTCTTTTCATTATTTTCTGAGCCAAAACCATTACGTTGAGTCCCAAACAAAGTTTTTTTCATCTCGGAACACTCGGCTTGCTGGGTCTTCCATACTTCTTAACTTATTTCTGTTTACCTTTTTTAGCCATTTTCTCCGAAGTAGGAGAAAGATTGATTGGTTCGTTGAATTCCTACATCGGATGCCATTTTTATTTTATAAGTCACTTGAAGGAGGAAGTCTCAATTTTTGTATTTTGTTGTTTTATTTTAAGAGAATAATTTTGTTCCATTTAAGGAGGAAAATCTGAAGGGGTATTTGAAATTGGCGGGAACTCATCGAAGCTTTTTGGGATTTAAAGACGTCTTTTGCTGAGAAGATTAGAAAACCTATGAATCGGTATAAAATTGGCAAGGGGTTTTCGCCATTTTTCATTTCATCCTTAATTTTGTCACGTCAAAAATGGAGACCTTCCAGTTATCCTTCCTACTGTTTCTTGAAAGTTGATAGGTTAAGTACGTAGGCGGTATAGCCGTCTTTAATTGTAAGTTTTCAGCTAGTTCCTAGCGTACTTTTGGGGGTTTTTTTTTTGCTTTGTACGTACGTTGTATACTCATGGTTAGGTAGGTAATTTAATTACCTACATTTCTTCCAGAACTACTTTTTTTTTCATACCATACCATGTATATACCTATGTACGTATTCCATGGTCGTAGACTGTGTCATATTGTGCCTGGGACGCTAACCAGACCAAAAATTGGAATCCTGGGCTCCCACTGTCACTTCTCCAGAGCCAAGATGAGACATTGTACTGCTCCCATACAGCCAAGGAGGGACATGTTTTTATTATGGAAGGCAGTAATACCTAGGTCTCGCCCTGGCTTTGGGGAAGTGGTAGGGAGAGCCCAGGGTTCCAATTTTTTGACTGGTTAGCGTTCCGGGTACTATACGTACTTACCTACTTAGTTTTGGGTCCCTTTAATTTTTTTATTTGACTGCTTCCAAGCACTTGAATCTGTGTCAAGTACCTTATGTTCTTTTATTAAAGCATTCCTTGTCATTCCTTTGGGTTCGGTCATTTACGAGTAGGTACCTACGCAGGTACTAGATTCCTTCAGTTTTGTGGAGTAGAACCTATCAGAACTTGAACCAGATATACTTAAGTGTATTTACCTTCAGGGCAGTTCAGGGACAAGTAAGTAGGTATCACCAGAAGAGGAGAGGGATGCGTAGAGATGTCAGATATGTTTGTAGTGAAAAAATAGTAGGTACGCTTCAGGGGTTACTTGTGTCATAGGCAGGAAGGATACAGCATTTGAATAAAAATTAAGGTAAGCAAATATGAAATAAAAATTGGTTACTATGCACCATGCGAAACAAAAACGATATAATAATTAATTTGGTGTAGAAAACGTAAAAAAAACAATGCTAATGGCATAACCAAAGATAATTCAGTCAAATAGGTAAGTAGGTATAATCTTTAAGTACCTACTGAGCTTTCATTTTTTATAGGTATGCGACATAGGTATAACCTTAATTAAATGTGTACACAACAAAACCAGAGATGAAAAAAGAGATAAAATGAGCCTAAATGAAAAATTAAATAATGAAAACATGAAAATAATCTGTGAACTTAAGTTTAAAAGAACGCGCCAATTTTCTCGGTGTGGTGGCTAACCTGTGCCCTGTGCCTTTGTTGTTCGGCCATCTTGTACCGGCGAAAGACAGCGGCCATTTCGGTATTTTCTCTACGGCGAAGCGAGTTTGAAGTGAAGTCATTTTAACTTTTAAAAAATGCCTGTGATGGTAAGTGAGTGCTGTTTGAACCAATCTGTATCTGTATCTGCATCTTAAATCTCTTCTAAAGATGCAAGTGCACAAGAATTGCACAAAAGGGTTGAGGAATTGTCTCTATATCGAATGGCCTTCAAAATTGGACGTTTCCTATGTCATTTAAAATATAAACTAGTGATATAGCATTTTTTGTTGTTATATAAGTCTGTTGATAGGTATTTGGTAAAAATAACAAGCATTCGAGCTGCAGAGAGCTATATATTTTACGCGTCAGCGAAGCACTAAGGCATTTCTCAATATGGCGCCTGAAACAAATTAATGAGAACTGGGTCAGAACTCAGGACAACGTAATAAATTATTAGTAAATAATTATGACATGATGAGTGACCTGTCACAATTGACTATCAGTTACTCACTTTGAGAGTCACCATTTCAAGGATTATCCATCGTGCTCAGCTGGCAGCACTAAGTACCAAATACCAAACGCCATTGGACTCAAATTCATGAACACTGCGTTTGCAGGGTATGGAACCAGAACAGCTGCGCAAGCTGTTCATTGGAGGTCTCGACTACAGCACAAAGGATGAAGGCCTTAAAGAGTTCTACGAACAGTGGGGAACAATCGTCGATTACGTCGTCATGAAGGACCCCAAAACAAGGAGGTCAGTTTTCTCATTTGTTTTAAGAGGACGCTATTAATACCTGACGATGCATTTTTTGCCGCCCATAAGATTAACATTGCGAGCGGTGATTCATTTTCAAGGTTTACCCTTGGTTGGAAAGACACAAAATTTTGCCTGTACCTAGCCCTAACAATGTTCTACGGAGTGTTCGAAGCAGATTTCCCAATTTCTCACTGATTTCTTTTATTGCAACTGTTTTGCAAATGCTAGCATCGCATACCTCAAGAAAAGTGCTGTATCTCGAAAACCAGTAATGGGAAATCTGCTTCGAACACTCCCTAGAACATTGTTAGGGCTAGGTACAGGCAAAATTTTGTGTCTTTCCAACCAAGGGTAAACCTTGAAAATGAATCGCCGCTCGCAATGTTAATCTTATGGACGGCAAAAAATGCACCGTCAGGTATAGCGGACCCTTAAGCTGACCACGTACGCAACGTAGGGGCCTGAATGGCAAGCTTGCAGTAGCAACTTAGGAATGGTGGTATCCACAAGAAAGAAGGGTCACCATGACCTAAGAGAGCTTAGCAACGACAATTCACATTCATGTAGTCTATTTACCCCTGGATGTGACTCAGTTTACTCCCATGCTAGAGTGAGGGGGGCGGCTACAGTATGTGTCGGCGCAATGCTTTGGTCAGTTGACTCATGGTCCGTATGTTTCCACTTTTAGGTCACGTGGGTTTGGATTCATCACGTACTCTGAGGCGTATATGGTGGATGACGCTATGGCCAACAGACCGCACATTATTAACGGACGCCAGGTCGAACCGAAGAGGGCTGTCCCCCGTGACCTGTGTGGAGGAAAGGTAAAAACAATCAATAAGCCACCTAGTGGTCAACTAAGGGCCATTTTCATAGTGATTAGTCAAATATTTGATCAGCGCTATCCCGTAACATGGGATTTGATCGGTGGTTAATATTGACCAGCGAACAAAAGAAAGTGGCATTTATTGGGATAGCAGCTGCTCGTGAAGACTTAACTCCCAGTCAGCTGATTCTGGATTTGGTTGTCACTAGTCATTTCAACTGCGAGGAGCTAGGAGCAGCTCCCGTGGCAATACATGCCAACCTCTGTAGTATTATACAATATACAGGAAGGCTGAGCTGCTGGTTTACTCTTTCCAGTTCAGCACTTCTGTTACGGATGTGTTAACGCCCAGTTAACGACGAAGTGGTGTAGTTTTACCTATGTTTTAGCATTAGGAGCTTAACGCCCAAGATCCATAATAGAGCTGCAGATACTCTAGTAGGGCTGGGTGAGCTTGTGAATGCTTGTGGCCTCAGGGAACTTCTGACAAACCTATTGTTAGCAGAAACGTTTTTATTGGTTTATTTCAGCTGGATAGCAGTGTGCGGAAGCTGTTTATCGGTGGACTGGGTCGCAATGTTGAGAAGGAGGACCTGGCGGATTATTTTGGCCGTTTCGGTAATCTAACAGACTGCGCCATCGTTATTGCCAAAGACACTGGAGAAAAGAGGGGATTTGGCTTCGTGGAGTACGAGGACGTCGACTCAGCCGATAAAGTTGTTTGTAAGTTAACATGAAGGAGAAGCCTGGGGTGATAACTCCAGTCCTCCAAACACACAGTGAGCGTCTACTTAAAATGCCATGAGAGAGCTGATGTTTATTTCATGTTCGCCTCAACCAACACAAGTCAATTCTGTTCAGAACAAAAAATAAGTGAAAATTCTTTAAATTGATTTTCGGTCACCTCACAATCGTTGAATAACCAATCACCAAAAAACAGACGTGTGTGTTTGTTGTTGGCTGGTCATTCAGACAATGTGAAGCAATTTTGCTGACTTTTTTATCTTGGAAAATGTACAATTTCATGCGTTCTTCATTCAGTGATGCAGGAGCACGAGGTGAAAGGCCGTCGTGTGGACGTGAAGAAGGCGATCGCGAGGGAGGAGATGAGAGGTTCTGAGAGGTCAGGAAATGGTCGCGGTGGAGGAGGAGGAGGAGTTCGCGACCGAGAACGAGGTGATGACCGCAGGGACAGGGGCGGTCGCGGAGGTCGCGACGACTTCAGAGGTGGGTCGCATTTAGATAAAGTGATTTTTATGTAGGTTCATTTGAACCTAAACAAAGCACTTTTTTCATATTATCATAAAAACTAACCTCCTTATTGCAGCAGAAACATATATGATCCTGAGGCAACTCTTTCAAGAACAAAAAGTAAGCAAAAATTCATTAAAATCACTTTTGATTACTCCCTGTTGATGTTTGGTATTTCAAGTTAAGTCATTTTAATCATTTTTTGCTTACTTTATGTTCTTAAAACAATTGACTATGGGTGCGTCCTACCATGCCCATTTAAAATTAAACTGGAGATTTGTCCTATGTTTACCATGTTAAATTTAACTTTTAAGTTAAATTTAACATGGTAAATCTCCAGTTTAATTTTAACTGGGCATGGTGGGACGCACCCTAAGTATCTTTATGTTTTTATTGCAATAAGGAGGTAGGTTCTATGATAATATGAGAAAAAGTGCTTTGTTCTGGTTCAGGTAAACACCATGTCCACTTAATGTAAAGCTAATAAGCAAATGGTGTGAAACTGACGAGTGTGCTGGGGGGTTTCGTAACCTTTGTATAGTTAGAGTCACGCCCGACAATCGGGTTTTTCGCCGGGCCGGTGAGGGCCAAGTCCCCATCAAGGGTTGACAATATTCTTGACATCCTGTCCTATTTGCATCAGCTGGACAGTTTGCAAAGTGTCCAACTGTTGAGTTGAAACAATTTCAATCAGTCTGTTACAATCCGTCATCTGCTTTACATATGCCAGTTCAGTCCTATAAGCCTTCCTGTGTTAAAACTGTTATTGATTAAGGGTCCGCTATACCTGACGGTGCATCTTTTGCCGCCCATAAGATTAACATTGCGAGCGGCGATTCATTTTCAAGGTTTACCCTTGGTTGGAAAGACACAAAATTTTGCCTGTACCTAGCCCTAACAATGTTCTAGGGAGTGTTCGAAGCAGATTTCCTATTTTTTTTACTGGTTTTCGAGATACAGCACTTTTCTTGAGGTATGCGATGCTAGCATTTGCAAAACAATTGCAATAAAAGAAACCAGTGAGAAATTGGGAAATCTGCTTCGAACACGACCTAGAACATTGTTAGGGCTAGGTATAGGCAAAATTTTGTGTCTTTCCAACGAAGGGTAAACCTTGAAAATGAATCGCCGCTCGCAATGTTAATCTTATGGGCGGCAAAAAATGCACCGTCAGGTATAGCGTCCTCTTAAGTGTACCTATACCTGTCTCTGAAACCCCTCCTGTCGGTACCGTGCATCATCCATCGTCTTTAGGGTGGCCATCCCCTGTAATACCCTGTGAAGTGTACTTATAACTCAAATACCCTGCCACTGCCCTAGTCCGGCCCACGTGTTTATATACACTCTCTATAACGACCGTTAAGGGATCATGTAAATTAGTTCGCTATAGAGAGGTTTGCAAAATGAGTCTGGGTTTCTCAAGGGACATTACTACTCGTAGACTGTTGAGAGGTTTTCGTTATAGAGAGTGATGATAACTGTATATCCTATATTATATCTGAACGTTAAAAAGAAAAAAAAAACATTTCATTGTGGCAGGCAATAACGACGGATGGAACGGCAATGGACCGAACAATTGGGGTGGCAGCGGTGGGGGAGGTAACTTCAATAACCCATGGGGCAACAACGCGGGAGGCAACTGGGGCGGAAAGATGGGTGGTAACATGGGAGGAGGTATGGGAGGCGGCGGTAATTATCTCTTGTTTAACTCATACTTATCTCCTCTACTAATCCGAACTACAGTTACGGTACAACCCCACAAATTAGACTATTTCATGAATTATTCGTCGTGCTCAGCTGGCAGCACTGCCAAATACCAGCTCCCCTGCCGTCGTGTTAGTTCACAATGGGGACCAACAGTTTTGGTGGGTTTGGTACCTCGTTATACATTTCACTTGATGCTGAACATATTTGAATTGAACGCCGATCAGAAAAACCTTGATAGGATAGAATCCGCTCCAGGACTAAGGACAGTTGATATGTGGACGGGCGCCGTTCTGAAAGAGCAGGACGTTCGATGAGAGCTTTCCGTGCCTTTTGTTAGTACTATACTCCTGCAATGCTTTCAGCGTGCTCGCGTAACTCTTCCCAGAAATGTTTTTCCTGGGCTGCTTCCTCGTCCCAAAACACTGTCACCATGACTCTGTCGGCCGATTTCTCCACTTTGAATATCTTAAGGGTCGGTTAAATTGAATCAACTCCATTTTCCTCTCAGGATCTCTGGGGTAGACCCAAGTTTCATCCTCTGTCGCAAAAAGGCTAAAAAAAAAGTGACCAGGTCCTCACCAAGCACTTCCAAGTTCTCATGACAACAGTGACGCCAAGTGTCCTTCTGCAGAGGTGCCAGCAAGAGTGGTGCCCACCTTGCACTCACTTGAGACATATCCAAATATTCGTGGATTTTAGTCCAAATGGTGCCATCCGAAATGCCCGCTCCCTCAGTTATACGGGACACTTTCATTCGTCTTGCCAAAATCATATCTTCGACTTTTTGGCTCATTTCTGAGTCACGGCCACGTCAATGGACTCTCTTCCCCATTTAAATGCTTCCACAAAAATTTCACCTTACATCAGAATGTAAGGCGCAGCCTCGTACACACTAATCATACGCTCAACAATTTCTTTTAGCTTTTTTTCTTTCTTTCGTGGGAGACTTTATGACAGAGCGTTGCTCCAAGTCTCGCAATTTTTTGACAGGGTCACGCACTAACGCACTCGCTGTGCTACTACTTGGAAAGTTCTGGCCGCTCTGAGCTGAAATCATATCACCTCAAGACATGTTGTCCCAGCTTGTTCAGGGTCTGATAACCCACCTAGGTTGATATATATTGAATGCTCCTCATATTTCAGGTATGGGAGGAGGAGGAGGCGCCTGGAACGCGCCCTGGGCTGGACAAGGCTTCCCCAACCAAGGCTTCGGCAACATGGGAATGGGTATGAACCCCATGATGGGGATGGGCAATATGGCTGCCATGGGTGCCAACCCAGGAAATGGTACTAGTATATTCAGTTTGAGCAGGTCCGACAATCCTCAGTTAAGACGTGAAACGCGTGGCACTGGTTGAAAAGAAATATAATAAGAAATGGAATGTATTTTTAACGACTGTCTATGTTGTGATATAAAAAAATCATAAAAAAAGGAGCCAATTAATTTCTGACTTTTTAACCTCGTACGCTAGACGCTAGGCACTGCACAGACCCGCAATTACATGTAACTAAGGTTTGTCGAACCCACCTTTATTAAAATTAAGAAGAATAGCATGATGTAAATAGTAACACTTTTTTCGATTCGACTTGAAATTTAAAGTGCCTGAACGTTCTATCAGGTTAATATTTGAGCTTGGTCTTGAAATATTAAGGGTGCTGTAAAGTCATAAAGATTATCTTTACCAGCAACAGAACTGCCGTGGTTTGATATTCTCTTTTTTTCTATAGTGATTTAATTCAGAAAAGTGGAGGTTTAAGCCGAAATTTGTAAAATTTACAATATCGTTAAGTTGTTAAGTCTCTGGGAAATGAAGGGATGCTAATATTATTGGCAGCTAGCTGACATTGCCCTTACAAATAATTTTAATTCGAATTTACCCATTCCCGTTAGTTGCATTGATTCGGCAAAGAACAGCTGCGTCTGCACTGCGAGGTAAGTATTATTGTGGTAAAGACTAGACTCACACCACTGAGGTCCCGGGTTCGAATCAGTACCATAAATTTCCTGTAGGTAGCTTAGATGTTGTACCAAGTATTCATTTGACTTCGGCTAACAGTCAGCTTGTTTAATTAACTTCGGGCAACTAACAGACGCATAGGCTCTTAGCGTTAAAAAAGAACCTGGTGATTTTGAAGAAACCCCTGGTATTTTTCAGGGTTTGGAGGCGGTTTTGGTAACTCCTCGGGAGGGGGCGGTTACAGTACCCAGGCGCCAGGTGGAAATACCGGAGGTGGTGGCGGGTACAATTCTGGCGGAGGCTCCGGTGGGTACAATTCTGGCGGAGGCTCCGGTGGGTACAATCCTGGTGGAGGCTCCGGTGGGTACAATTCTGGCGGAGGCTCTGGTGGGTACAATTCTGGCGGAGGCTCCGGTGGGTACAATTCTGGCGGAGGCTCCGGTGGGTACACTTCTGTTGGAGGCTCCGGTGGGTACAATTCTGGCGGAGGCTCGGGCGGTGGATACACGTCAGGTTAGTCACTCTCATACAAGGTTTATAGATTCATCAGGTTACCTTTTGATGACTCCGAATCACAGGTCAGGGTGATTCGTCACTGGACCACTTGATTCGCATTTAAACGGAGGAACCTTTTGTATTTATTGACCTATAAAGGAAAATAAAATAAATAAAATATCTGAAGGCCTTTATAAGATATATAGTTTTATGTTGTTAAAGAAATTCGGATGTGAATTCACTTCGGTGATAATAGTACTCTATTATAGCTATTTTCAAAAAAACGTTTAAAGTATAAAATAAATATCAGGATTTTGTGCTTTTAAGACTACCAAGTTACAAAAAAAACATGCAAACTATAAAACAGGGTTTTCTTGTTTTTGTAACCGATATTCAAAAAAGCAAACTGTTTTTTACATCACTACGGTGTAGGTACTACAGCGTTTTCCTCCCGAAAATAGAAGTTGTGCTTTCACCATCCTGCCCATAGCGCCCTTATCGTAACGTTACCTAGTGGACTTTTAAGGACAATATAGAGCTTTCAGCTGCTTTTCGGGAAGAAATATTTTTTAATCTTATCTCTACGATAAGGAACTGTTGAAAGCCACGTAAGGCGTTAAATAAATAACCGAACGCTATCGGATAGTGAAATCACTGATTAATGGGTTTCCTCTGACATATTGGGAACTGTGAATGATGATTACGTTGTGTCTCATTTAACCATTTTTTAATATGAATTTCAGTTGGAAGTGGTGGAAGTGGAGGTGGTGGCCCAATGAGGTCCAACTACAACTCCGGATACCGATCTGCACCCTACAGCACATCCAGTGGTGGTGGTGAGTGTTATTCCTATAGTCCACCTTACTCTTGGATGAAAGGAACGTCAGTCATATCCAGGGGTGAATTGACCACCCAAATGTGAAATCATTGTGACCCCTTCTATGTAAGTCTTTTTCCTATTCTAAACGTAAAATAATGTATTTTGTTTGAAAATGGTATCGTAACTTTCATCCAGGAGACTGTTGTAGAACCAAACATGTATCCGAGGGAAAGGGAAAAACATGGCAGTCTATATTCCACTGGTTAACTTGATCTGCCACAGAGTGGATTTGAAGAACCTCAGTTAAATGTAACTGAAGGTTAGGGCAAGTTTAGCAAGCTGGATAGCCGAGTATTCTAGATTGAAAACTATCCATCATGACCCATCATACTAGGTTGGATCCCACCGTATCCAGTTAATAGTTAATGCTCCGTTAAGTTCTGTTTTCACCATCAAATAAGTGGAATTTAACGGCGGTTTAAATGCTAACTGAGTATAGTGGGATTCAGAGTTAGGGGCAAGTTTCTGTGACGATTCCTAACAATAGAAAATCAGAATATTTCACTGTGGCTTCTTCAACGACCCGAAAACCCTTTTCCGAGCATAGACACTGTTAACTGCCCAACTATACTCCACGCGCATCTTGGATGACAGTAACTTCACACATTATTTTCAAAGAAACACAGGGTTTCCAAAAATTTTGTTTTGTTTAGAATCAGAAGTAGACTTGAGAAATAGGGTCGCAATGATCTAAAAGAGTTTAACAACGACAATTCACATATCTGTAGCCTATCCATCCTTCGATAAGTCTGAATTTACTATCATCCAAGATGCGCGCAGAGTATAGACTAAGGGTGCGTCCCACCATACCCGGTTAACGTTAAAGTCTAGTTAAATTTCAATTATTACACGGTAAAAACCTAATTTAACTGAAGTTTAACCGTTAACCGAGTAGGACGGACCCTTAATAAGCGTCCTCTTAACTGCTACGAACTAATTAGCTAGCAGTAAATTATTATTAACTAGCCGTAACTTGTAAAGTAACTTAACGTAATTTTGTATGCCATGGTTCGGCCTCTGTCAAACTATTCGGTAGCTTGTACTACGTCCGAAGCAGTGGCAGCAGTCGTCTGATACCACTTGTGTAGTAAACAATGTCTGTATTCTTGATGTACACTCTGTAGATCATTTTCGCTTTGGTTCAGGTGGTGGCTACGGTGGACGTGACTCGGGCTACAACGGTCGCTACAACTAAGCTCACCACTAAAAAGTCACCAGGTATTTACATTTCAATTTCTGATTTTAGCACGGAGGTATTGGGTGGTTAGCATGACGTATGGCTTTGAAATTTGCGTTAGAGCTAAGGTTCTCAAACACCTTGGAAAAAATTGTAGAGGTGCCTGTTCTTTTTCGAGTAAAACTTTACTGATTCCAAAAACCCTGTCGCTGTTATCATCAGTTGTCATCATCAATCATCAGATTTGTGATACCAAACATCATAAATGTATTTAAGTTTGAATGTTTTATTCAATACTGAGGCTAATTTCAAGTTCAAATGACATCAACTAGCGAATTCCCTCAGGCATAGCTCATTTATTTCCATAAATTTCAAAAAGGTAATGTAATTACATTACATTTACATTTACATGTAATGTAATGTAAAGAAACGGTTGGGGTTAGAAATAATAAAAATGAGGTTACGCTGGAAGGGTTTGGGAATAGAAATGTAAAAATTAAACGGAATGCTTGGTACCCTTTCTTCGTTTGATTGAAATTAACAATTTTTCGCTGTAAAGAGTTCGCTATAGAAAGGGTTTGTAAAGGGACCGTAGCGTATGCTCGTTATAAAGAGGTTTTCGTTAGTTAAATTGCAAATGGTAAAATGACTAAATTATTTTATTCTCTGCCGTGTCTCTACTATACCTATTTTGAATTGAGAACCTGAAATATTTATATTTCAAAAAATGGCAGAGCTGACTAGGTCAGAGCAGCATTAAATAAAAGGATAGGCATAATTTTTAGTAAAGCCTCGTCACTATAAGGCACCATTGTTTGCTATGGTGACTACTTAGTAGACTGTTTAGAGGAAGTAGGACATTGATACAAACAAAAGATGGAATTGCACACTTTTCCTATAAGCTAAATGGGAGTTAACAAAACCATGAAACTTTGTAATAACTGAACAGTTTCTTAAAGGGAGCATACAGTGGTCATTACTTTATTGGTTCATTAAGTAATGAGCTCAGTTAGTTCCTTTGAAGCTCTTCTGTTTTTATTACAACGTTTTAAAACAGGAACATTTTTTAACTTCACAGGAAAGTATTATCAGAGCTTCCTTCGGTATCCTATAGCACCTTAATTTAATCAGTTTTATGACTTTTTTTCTAGGGGAAGTTGAGTTGGCAAGGTCAGGCAACAGGCACATCAGGTAGCAGAATGGAGAAACCTAAAACAGCCTAGCCCAACATAGGACGCCAGCATCGTCGTTACTTCCCTGTTATTTTAATTGGAAATGGGATCTGGCGTAATAGAACCATCGTAGACAACAACTTTACCGTTAATCCCACAAAACGTGACGACGTTACTAAAAGTTGACCGTTGTGGGTGGGTGGTAAAGAACATATTACTTTGTAAATATGGCTTATGGTTACTTCAGGATGTTGGCATATTTTATGTCAAGAATTCTTAAGTAATCATTAGCTATTTTAACTAGGTACGCCCATTTTCTGTTCTTGGTAGATTTCCTGCAACGTTTCAATGTTGGTAGCTCGGGTGGTTTCTGTGAGATTAACGAAATGTGTTTGTTTACGATTGTTCGCGTACGCCATCGTCCCTGTTCCTTCTTTAAGGCAGTTTATACATTATTATGAAAGATAGGGTTCTTATCTTCTGTCGGTATTTCTTATTGTGTATTCTTGAAATTTAGAAAATACAGTCCACTTTCTAAGTAATCAGGATGTTTAGACTTTCGATAACTCCGAGCTCATAAGGACCCCAGGGTCAGGTAGTAGTTAGTTGAGACCGATAAATAACTCTAGTGTAGTTTTTGTGAACTGTTTGCATTGCATTTCGATTGTAAGATGAGCCATCGGGTTGTTCATCATCTTATGGCGTTTTCACTTTAGGGGACCAGTTGAAAGTTAATTTGGCTGTAGAGCTGATGCATAAAGCTATGATTATTTATCCGAAGTCAATTCCCAGATACAACAGTCTCAGTTGGCTGATTCTTGTAAAAGTGGAGTGCTCCCTTATTTTTCAGCCGTTTTGTGGGGTTCGAGTGTCACAGTGTTAGGGCAAATTACGAAGAAGGTAATTCAGGAGGACGTAACGAAGCACTGATTTGTGCCTGGAAAACTAACCTAACAAATATTCCGACCTTAGACTCCCTCTGCCTCTTCTCCACAGCCAGGGTGAGATCCGTTACTGCTCCCGAGAGAAGATATATCCCCCCTGGCTCTGGAAAACGGTAATAGGTCTCACCCTGGCTCTGGGGAACAGTAACAGGGTTCTCCTTGGCTCTGGCCGAGTGCAGAGGGAGCCCAGGGTTAGAATTTTTTCTCTTATCAGGTTAGCATTCCGTTTTAAGAACTTCCGTACATTACATTAACAGCAGAAACAAGGATTTACAGGTATTGGCGCTATTACTAGAAAAAAATCTGCCCCGGCTAGGACTCGAACCCCAGAAGGGCCACTTATGGATGTTGTTATAACATAGAACTGTCACTTATTTCAAACTCAAGGAACAACACTACTTAACTTTAGGTCTAGTTTTTTGTTCAACTTAGTTGTTAAGTTGTACTACGCTTTTAAGGTTACTTAAGGCGACCAGGTTTCAGGAAGAGCCTTAACCTAACTTTGTTTTTTGAGGAACACACCTAGTGTAGTCGGTACAATTTTCTTATTCATGTTCGAATCATCAACTGTGTCAAAAAATAGACGTAAGAACTATCCCCACTGAAATGATCTCTAGGATTTTTTATACATCAAATTCTTGGTATGGTCCACCCCAATCTTGGATGAGAGTAAAGTCACAAATGGAATTATCATTGTTGAACTCTTTTAGATTATTGTGACCCCTTCTTAAGTCTACTTGTTCTCCTTGTTCTGAACAAAAAATAATTGAGGGATAACTGTGGTTTTTTCCTGTTTTTTAGAAAAATGGGTGGTCGTTACTCTCATGCAAGACTGATATGGATTAGAAAAACTAAAATGTCCGGGTTGAAAATATTTTTGACACCAAGTTTTCGAAAATAATGGTCACTACTACAGATCACTTTTCAAATAGTATGTTCAAATTCAGCCAGAAATTTGGTACAGAATAAAATCTAGCCACCAATCATTCAGGAATTGTTGAGTTTAAAAGGATAGATGCTTTTATTTACTTGGAACGTTGGCAAGAAAGAAGACACCTTAACTGCTTAGCGAGAGTTGCCCAGAAGATAGGCAGCCTGCAATACCTACATACCTAGGAGATGAAGATTAGCCAGGCGCAGGCCAGGCCTTATGGACTTACAGGTCGGATACATAGGTGGGTAGATTAAATTTTTATTAGAACCTATCGTGGCTTCGTAAGTACCTAATACCTTAAAAGGTGAAGGATAGTGGATATATCGAAAACTACAGGACCCGACTGGCAGTTCTATACCTTTTCTAGCTTCTTAGGAAAGAAGTATAAGGTTACGAGGAAAGAGATAGGGCTTTAATCGTCTGCCAGAACTGAAAAAAAATCCACTGTAGGACTATCGAATTTCGACGGGTACTGGTACATGGTACTTGCACTAATATTTTGTCGCAATTTTCGATCGATAAATCTCAAAAGTTACCCATTGCGTTGGATTTTTGTATGAGTTTATGAACATTATCCAGCACAAGGCACTACCTTCCACATCTCGTTACTTCAATATGGCCGCTAATGATGGTGCACGTACCAGTATTTATTAAGATATCGTAAGTAGTATCATGGAGCAATGTCATTTGTCTTCACCGGGACCAAGCTAATGGTTGTGTGTCTTTTTCAGGTTTTAATGGGGTTGGCATTCCAGACTGAGGAGAATATCTGGAGACCGCAACTAGCTGCATTACTTCACATTCTACGGTGGCAGGTGTTCAGCTGGTAAATATAACATTATGTATTAAACAATGCAGTAGCAATGGACACATGTAGAAGTAACGTAGTATAGTTCAAAGAACCCTTTAATGGCCCATTTCGAGAAAAGTTCCCCTTCCGCAGTGGGCTGTGTAGGAATGACATAACTACTGAATGTAAGCTCCAGTAACCAATAAAAGCTGGAAAAGCCCGAGCTCCTCCGAAGTGCCTGAAGTGGCCATTAATTGGTGCTTTGACAGCAGTATTGGAATGGAAGTCCATGGATGTTTGTATATTAAACGAAATTCCTTTGTTTTTTATCGATCCTATAATATTTTAACCAAAAAAATTCTGGAAGGAATTTCGTCTTGCCGTTCTCAAAACGCAACTTTGCAGCAACCTTAGCTGCTGTAACCTCTTTGATAGGGGGACCTTCTCAGGAAAGCTTTGTTTGCTTGCCATCGCCATTATATAGGCTGCTACTATATTGCCCCGCATGGACCTATATAGGGTGGTAGAGTCCATTGTGTGGGCAGCAGCGCTGGTGAAGGCTGCTGACCAGTTACGTACTGGCCCATCTTTTAGTGGCTGGCACTGGGCCATGGTGTATCTGAGGCATAAAAAAAGGTTTGTCTGAGATTGCCGAATAAATGAATAAATCAACTGCTAAATCTCATCTTGAGCAGAAGTTTATTCTTCTTGCTAAAATCATGTAATCATGTTATGATTACGAGATATCTTTTTTCTTTCAGCTGCCTGCAAGCCTGCAACCAAGATACTATTCAAGACTTTTCCAAGCTGCATCTGTCTGCTGGGATAGTTAAAATTCGTCAGCTGAAAGTCTCATACTCATTCGTGGATAGGTAGATAGGAACTTGCTAGGTAACCTAACTGATGGTTGCCGTAGGGCCGATTTCAGAGACGTTCTTCAAATATTTAATCGGTCGTATACCGTAATATGGGGGATTTGATCTGTAGTTTAAGTTCCCTTAACTTACTTTCAGTTTGGGGAGTCATTTTGACCGGGTTCAGTTGCGAGGAGCTGTGGGTAGTTCCTATGCCAACGCATGGCACTCTCTTTTTCGCTAGTCAACTTTAACTACAGATTAAATCCCCCACGATACGGGTTAGGGCCGGTCAAATATTTGACTAACGACTGTGCAAACGTCCCTAAGATACCTACACTTGCTCTGATTAGGAGTAGAGGGAAGGGTATGCTGTAATAACAAAACCTTTGTAAATGTTTTTTTGCCCTCCGGCATTCGATTCCTGATTTTATTGAAAAGACTGAATTAACGGCTGTGAACGTTTATTCCCGGCGGAACGGTAAAATTTTCCGCTTCCGACATGGATGTATTGGCTTCGGCCCACTCATATTCGGCTTCGGCATCTTCGTCTTCGGCCAAAAAAAATGTAACAACCAACTCATCAGCGCATATTATGTTCTCTGAACGTCGCGCGTTAAAAAAAAAAAAAAAAAAATTAGTCGGTTCTTATTTATTACATTGTTACTTTTATTACCTAGATGTTTTTAAAATAGAAATATTGGTAAGTAGGTACGTTTAGCTGGGATATCTACGTGTTAGGGCCGATCCCATCTTTCACGTTTGGGCGAAAATTGCGATTTACTTCTACAGCTAACGCAATAATTTGTGATTTTACAGTTTCGAAGAAAATCAAAATTTTTCATTATCTAATCAAAGGATCCAGTCTTAGGGTTTTTCTGTATTAAGTCTTTGCTGTCAGGTAGACAGACGCCTTCTTACTATATGTATTGTTTAGCTATTGCAGTGGTGCCTACTTAGTGCCTGTACCCCTTTCTTTTATCCTGCCAAGAGCGAGAAAAAAATGAATAAATCCGGAAAGGGCTAAATTCCGCTAAAGTTCTGAAACATGCAGAAGGGTTGTTTATGTACGTCAAAGAACAAAAGATGTAAATGCGCCCACTCCAGCCACGTTTAGCGAGTTGTGAGGACATTAAAAAGAATTTTAAATTTCCCGCCAAAATTCTCTATTGTTCAAAATTACTTTTATTATGAAATTAAGTAATAATTAACTTATTTCTATAAATAATTTATTTAATTTTATAATTTATTTTACATAATACAATATTTTACTTACCCTAGGGATGGTTTGATTTTTTTCCCCATAATGCTACCATTTTTCTTTGTTAGTCACAAAATGAAAAATGAAATCAATAATATCATCAGTGAAATGAATGATGTTATCCGAAAAGAGTAAAGCAAAGATGTATATGAATGATCTGTTCACATCGTCGGTGTGCAGTGAAAGGAGTTGGAATACAGGCACCAAATTTGGTATTTGCCCACAGCCGTGCCGTGACAAATCTGCTACTATCCAGGTTCGTACACCTATTTCCATTCTAGTGCTTAGGTCCCAGGCGCTAAGACAGCCCAAGATCGGTATAGTTAGGTACCTACTTTTGGTTCCGTTTAGCACCAGCTGGCGGCAACGTCAGGATGATCATGTTAACTGGTCGAAAGGGGCACCATGCGCCTGGGATAACTCGGGTTTTGGCGCGAACACATTCAGTAAAAAATATGTCTGTTACGTCTCATGGTTTTTTCAGGTTGTGCAACCCCTAAAAAATCAGTAAGATTCCCCCACATTCTCCCCCACCCCTCTCCTTCTGGGGCTAGAGACAATAAACCACTCAAAGATCATGTGTGTCAAGACGCGTCACCATTACACAGGACTCCTACATACCTACGTTCCAATTTTATCGACTAGCACTGACACAATTGTATTTATCAGTTTTCAGGGAACATTTTTGCGCTATCAGACCAAGCTGAGTGTGTGTGAGGAAATTTGTGATCCTACCCAGTTCATGTATTACAAGACCAAATGGATCGTGGAGCTGGGGTTTTTGCCTGATGGATTGTTTCTCTGTGCCTACAATGAACAGTTTGTTTTGGTGCTCCGCGTTACGACGGCTTCATCCAGGGAAGATGTTGGTGAGTGATAGGAAAATAAAGGGAGTAACAACGGTCTCACTGACTTTCTCACATTCGCTGCAAGAATTAATTCCTATTTTTAGTGAAATCGTCACGCGCCAGATTTAGGTATCACAATATAACCAGTATTGACTGATTTCAAATACCTACTCGTAGAGGTGGGTATCAAGAGAGAAAGTGGGCTAGGGTAGCGGGTGGCAGGATGCTGAGCTACTAAGCGAGATTACCCACGATCTAATCCCGATGCGTCGAGATTTTGCCCGGCCTTGCGCCTAGCCAGATCTGATGGGTATCTGATTGTGATCAAATCACCCCCTTGTGCACAAGGCTACTATAGGTGGCACCCTGTATCTCACTAAGCCCTGGCCCTTCTAGGGCAGTGTTGCCAAGGAATTTTCTTTTATTCTAAATGAAAAAAGAGGACACTACTTGTAAGTGAACAGTCTTACATACATCGCTTACCAGCCTCCATAGCGAAGTAGTCTCTGAATGGTTCCATCTAAACGAACAGAGCCGAGTCACAGCGCAGCGGTTCGATTCCATTCCTTCAAAGTTTCCTGGTCGGCATTCACCTTCGATACGTTCAACATTTCAAGTGGAATGTATATCGAGGCTAGGGTTGTTTGGAACCCACCTAAAACTGTAGGTCCCCGCCGTGTAGTAACACGATGGGCGGGGAGCTGGTATTTGGTAGTGCTGCCAGCTGAGCACGATGGATAATTCTTGAAATGGTCTAGTTGCTGTCCCTTCATACCTCTACTAACCGCGTCGTTTTTTTTTTTTTTTTCAGATTGGGAAATTCTGGGTCGGGTATCTGCAGTCAAGCGAGCAGACACATTTCGGGACATTACTGCACATGAACCTCGAATTGTGCAACACCCGTGCGTACCCTCACCACACACCGAGATCTCATAGAGACGCACAACTCCAACATGATGTGAGCATCAAGGCGGGTCACCATTATACAACACTCCTGCATACCCTCAATGAGGCAGACTGAGAATACTGTTTAATTCACTATTTCTTCGTTTCTTCTTCATTTGCTATGCTTTAATTGTCATAGAAACTATAGAATTTAGGAGAAAAATCGTAATAATCAACACGCCATTTCTTTCTCATTGCAACTCTTTTGTTTTCTATTCCACAACTCATTGTCGTCAACAAACCACAAGTGGCAAAGTGCACGAGCGCGAACATTCTCGGGAGCCAAAAAAAAATACGAGCAAACTAAAAAATTAGTACAACACAAATGACTCCCTTCAAGTTACAGGTAGCAACGTACAAAACACGCCCAGAACCAAGAAAAAATCAAGGTTGAAGTAGCAAAAAAACTCATGAATTATAGTAGGTACTTAGTTGAACTAACTGAACGATAACTAAGAGATAACTAAGGGTTAAGTACCTTTAGGACAAAATGAAGAAACATCTACTTACTACTTGTTTGACAATATCGAGCTGGGTATACACAATGCTCCAAACTAGTAGCTGGTAGATTTACAAACAAATACAATAATGAGTAAGAAAAATCAGAGCAATAATGCACCTTCAACATCAACCATAGGTACAAAAGACATGTGTCTCAGACTAAAGATCGAGTTTGCAAGGTTTCTGAACCTTTCGCCCAGAGCGAGTTTTTTGTACTGCTATCTCCGTACATTCCCCACCATCCATGGGTAATTCGAAAATCTCCTCCTCGTTCTCATCACCTTCGTGGTTACTTACCTTATCTGATTGTTCCATATCGTTGGACTTACTTACGTCTGCTTGCTGTACCTCCAAAGGATACAGCTTGCGATAGGGACGCAACAGCTCTCCTGTAGCTGTCTTCACCCTCGCAATCCGAGTCTCACCATCGTGGCCCACAAAAGTCTCCATCACACGAGCTAGTGGCCATGCAACACGTTTCGTGTTCTCTGTCCCAACCAGGATAACTTCTCCAACTTGCAGCTCTCGTGATTGCTTGTTCTGTCGGAAGTTCACCAATTGTGATAAGTACTCGTCCTTGAATCGCTCTTTCAAGTGAGTACGTACCCTATGAACGTACAAAAGTCTTTTATTGAGAGAAACTTCATCTAGCATATCTAGCTCCATCATCTCATCAGAGCCCCTCGGCTCGTAGCAGAACATAGAGAGTATATGAGGCGCTGGCTCTCCCGCATCGTCAGACTGGTACGATAGCGGCCTAATATTGACTGTCCGCTCACAGTCACACCTTTCCATCAAAAACAATGACTCGCGCCACTTGGTGAACTCTGTCGCCAAGTCTCGCGGCAACTCGACATCCCCATCTAAATTTGCTTTCCAGGCTGCTTGTAGGAGCAACTTAGGCTTCAGCGTGACCCCCGCAAGCATACCTAGTGGGTCATAGATAGAGTTACATAGAGAAAGCACTACACGCTTGGTGGGAATGGCGTCCCAAGGTCCTGCTGCTGGCACCATCAACTCGTCGGTGACAACGTTCCATAGCAGTCCCAGAACTCCTTCCATGACGTCGTCGCTTTCCCTCAGTTCAGGTGCATTGCTCATCCACCCTCGTAGATTGAACTTTCGCGTCGCCATCACCGCTACAGCTTGTTCTTTGAACAAAAGTAAGTCATCAGTACTATCGAGGCTAGTTAGACAATTGTCTACATAGAATGCAGCTTTGAGTCTGTCAATCGTACTATCGAGGCTAGTTAGACAATTGTCTACATAGAATGCAGCTTTGAGTCTGTCAATCGTACTATCGAGGCTAGTTAGACAATTGTCTACATAGAATGCAGCTTTGTGTCTGTCAATCGTGTCCTCGAACACCCTTGAGTGTTTTTCACCATGGTGCGGTAAGTAGTGCTCATGTTCCACATGATTAGTGGGAGCCTTTTCCACAATACCTAAGTCTTCCCAAGACTGCAAAATCTGGGCATAGTCATCATACATGTTCATCTTGTGCAACTTTTTAGTCATTCCCCGAAGCCGTGACATAGCGATATCCCTATTGGTAGGCAACGGTGGGTGCCCAGGCAACCACGGCAAAGACACCACATGCCTATTCTCAGAGTAAACAGTCACCGTCTCCGCGAAATGCAACAAAGCTCCATCTGCCACCTCATCAGGTGCCAAGATCGGATCCACAATACCTAGCGTGTCCAAGTCCCACAGCTTGGTTTCCATTGCAACATGACACGCCAAACTGAGCTGACACACTACTTTCGACACATCTTTCGACCATCTACTCCCTGAGTTGTCCACCCCAGCTTAGTGTGGGTAGCTACTACCTTCGAAGGAAGTACGTGCATTCTCCCGGTGAGAAGACGCCCCACCATGTCCGAACCAATCAGCATGTCTACCGTGGTGTCACCAGGACTGGTATCCGTGAGCGTGATGCCCTGTCGTTGAAGCTCGGATAGCAGTGCTCTATCGTTGACAGTAGATAGCGGATGGCAAATGGTATCTTGGTCAAGGACTGAAACACATACTCTGTCATTAGTCTCTAAACTGTACAAGTCTACATCATACATCTTGTGCGTCCTCTCAGGCGTGGTGCCACCACCAAACAAGCCCTGCGTAAGGGTAACGGTATCTTTTGGGCGTAGTCCTAGAGAACGTGCCACACTCGTCGTGATATATGAGCGCTGCGCGCCATCATCTATGAAAATACGTACGACCCTGGCCCTTTTACCATTGACCAGTGTAGCCTTTAAAAGCTTGAGGTGCACAACCGTGTCCACCGCAACCGAAGCAGAAAGGGACTACTTGTGCTTGGCAGTGGTTGAGTCCTTGGAGTCCGTGTCTGTGTGCCGTCCACTCCTGGAGTCACAAACCACGTGATAGTGGCTCCTACCACACTGTTTACATTTGACCTTTGAAGTACACACTCGAGCTGTGTGTCCAAAATCTAAACATATAAAACAAGCACGTTTGTCATTCACTATCTGTCGACGCTGAGCCACAGGCTGCCGCCAAGCAGAACGACAGGCCGGCCCTTTGTGCGAAGTGGAGTCACAAAATACGCACCCTTGTTCCTGTCCCGCATCTCCTGCGTGGAAGGAACCCACAGTACAGCTCGGCCCCTCGCTGGTCTCGACTTTCTTACCTTTCTTGCTGCCACCAATGGCTTCCACATATTCATGACTTTCAACCTGCAGTTCTAGAAACTTTAGTAACTGAGACACTTTGTCATCAACAACCTTACTACTAACAACAGAACCATCAATAGCTACATCAGCTACATCAACATCATCATCAGTTTGCTTAGAGTGCAAGTGCACTAACCATTTTTCAAGTACCACGGTCGGTAAACATTTCTCCAACAAGGGATACAGAAACAGCTGATACTTATCGCTGCCTACGCCTAAAGCTTGTAGTGTTTGTATGCTTGCATGGATTTAGTCAACCAAATCTACAAAAGAAATTTGCCGACCATCGGTAATAAGTGCCAACAATTCTTTGACGGCTGCCTCAATCACTAACTCCTCCTTCCCAAAACGACGGGTAAGGTGAGCAATCATCTTTTCATAATTGCCCGCAAAAGGCGGGTAACTCTCTACTAACTTGTAAGCTTTAGTCTTCGGCTTCATACACCTCAATAGGTATTGAAATTTGTCCTCTAACCGTACACTCGTCGACTCGTGGATGGGTCGGAACTGTCCCCAGAACGCCATCCATGTCGCAGGTGAAACTTCGTATTCTATGGGCTGCAGCTTCTGAAACCTGTAGTGCCCGTGAGCATCCGATGCGGGACGGGCCTCCTTAGGTGTAGAAGATGCCTTCATGCGCGTCTGGTAACGCACCTCCATCTCTGCCATTGAGTCACGATAGGCTTCTGCGCCAGTGTGGTTGGTGGCATATTCGTCCTCCGACCAAGAGTGCGCAGCAGAGGCCTCAATGATGGCCGCCTCTAAATCCTGTAACCTGTAAGCGTCCATACTTGTTCCCCAACTGGCGAAAACTAACTTTCAAGTCCTCCACAGAAACGTCGGCAAGAAGGGCTTCGCGCAATTTGCCGCACGCCGTTGTGAACGCCGCCCTTGAACTTTTCCTTTGTGCCTTCAATCCTTCCATAATCAATGCTTTTTCGTTTTCGTCACGGTCACCAAATGTTTAATTCACTATTTCTTCGTTTCTTCTTCATTTGCTATGCTTTAATTGTCATAGAAACTATAAAATTTAGGAGCAAAATCGTAATAAATCAACACGCCATTTCTTTCTCATTGCAACTCTTTTGTTTTCTATTCCACAACTCATTGTCGTCAACAAACCACAAGTGGCAAAGTGCATGAGCGCGAACGAATACCGTTGTATACATAATATATTCATTTGCCCTGAATTAAATTGCGTCATTGTTATGTCTATAATGACTTTATTATACTGTGATCTAATGAATTTTTATATTGGAAAAATCAGTCAGTCGTAGTAAGGTAAGTTCTGATGTTAGTAGTACTAGTAGTAGTCAGAGAATTAGGCCACGAAGATGGGCCCATAGAGCAGCCCCGTGTCCCGCTCAGTACTGCAGCCCGACAGCGACCGCGAACCGGAGCACCGGTTCAAGCCGCAGCTCGATGGCTGCATCTCTTCTTCCACCAATGGAGAATCCAAGGTGCTCCAGGCGCTCCCTCCTCAGTGAAGGGCAGTCTGCCTGCCTCTTCCTCGACATCACAGAACCTGCACCGCGTGGAGAATATTTATTTTTACTTTGTATGAAAATAATATAAGTAGGAACTTCCTGAATTTTCTCTGAAAAATACTTTTTGAGTCTTCTGATAGCAAATCTTTTGTTAGAGTGTCGATAATATACATAGGTAACTTTTCACGGAAACGAGACGTAAGTACCTACATAGGTAGGTATGTAGATACCTGTATGAGTGTTTCCACAATGGCGAAGAGCAGTCTCGTAGCACAATCTAATAGACCTCTTGCAGATCTCCGTTTGCAATATGTCACAGTGAGCCAACTTCATGAAAAACTCGAGTCTGGGAGGTGTTGTAACGATAGGGTTCTCCAGCAGTCTCCTCGCCGCACTAATCTCTTCCATCTGGAGAACCCACTTAAGGTACATGGGCTTTAGCAGCTGCTCATCCTCATCCCGCATCCTCATCCCTCTCAAATACAATTCCTCCACGCGGTCTTCAGATACAGGCATTATGACTCATATCATCTGCGAAGTACAATGTTGCAAGTTATAGGTTTTGAAAGAACATAAACAATAAATCGTCAGCAAACAGGATTGGGTGGACAGACTTTGTTACCAACAGTAATTATTATACGAGTACTGTTCGATATCAAAATATATTTTAATGCAAAAGACATGGCAAAGACGGACAAACATTGTCACCGCCATCTTAACTTTACCACACAGAACGTAAACAAATAGAAGTTGCTCCAGCATCTTCCCCCCCGTTGCACCAATGGGTGCAACTAAGTTGGAACTTAGTTACGAACTAAAAGTACAAACATTGTCTACATATCAAGCCTAGCGGGTCGGCGCACCAAGCGTCCGCTTCTAGTGTTTACAGCGCTCTTACTCAAACTTTCATCAACAGCCGGTGGAATGTCCGTGCCAAGGTCTTGCAAATTTGTTCGATCAATATTGTGGGAGCTGGTTTGACCAATATCCAGTGGGCTTGCTTCGTCTGAATTTTGTGCGATCTCTAAGGGGTAGACTCTCTGGACAGGTCGAACAAGCTCCCCCCCCCCCCCCCCCCCCCTTGCAGACGCAACCTGCAGACTCGACCCTCACCATCCTTTCCTTTCATTATTTCTAAAACTTTGGCTAAGGGCCACCCTATGTGCTGTCCGATCCTACTAAAACAATATCCCCAATACGCACTTCTCCCCGTGCCACTTGGGGCTTGGCCGCAAGGGCACCTACGTACTCCTGCTGAAATCGAGCTCTCAGATGCTCGCGCACATTACGCACATATTGCACTCGCTTTAGTAGGCTTACTGCGTCAACATCGTCAAGATCCATGGTGTCCGGCTCACTGGCTTCGCAGAGGAACATCCAGGGTGTAATTGGTTTCAACTCATCAACATCACTTGAAATGTACGTTAGCGGGCGTCTGTTCACCAGGCTCTCGCAGTCGGCCAGCACGGTGATCATCTCCTCATAGGTGAGGCAAGCTCTGCCCGAAGTTTTCTTAACAGAAAGTTTCACGACTGCGATCAGGCGTTCCCACCAGCCACCCCACCAAGGGGCAGCTGCCGGATTGAACTTCCACGTTATTCTTTCCATCCCGCATTCTTCCACTATTCGGTTCCAGTCAAGTTTGTTCAGGCAGGAAACAGTTCCACAGAAATTAGTACCACGATCTGACCAGAGAACAGAAGGGCGACCTCTGCGAGCAAAAAACCTTCGCAGTGCTAGCATGAATGCCTCAGTAGACAGTGCTGTCACCAATTCTAGGTGCACAGCCCGATACACTGCACATGTGAAGAGTACTATCCATGCCTTCATGTTTCCTTTTAGGAAAACCGGCCCTGCTAAATCTACTCCGGTGACAGAGAACGCTGCACATTTTTTCAATCTCTCCTTTGGCAGAGGAGCAGCGGGTGGGACCACATTCTTTGCAGTGAATCGCCTGCACCTCTGGCATTTCGTTACCACTTGTCTGATTACCTTTCTGGCTCTAAGTAGCCAAACTCTCTGTCGCAGAAGTATCCAAATCGTTGGTACCCCCGCATGATTATTCTCTAGATGCATGTGAAGTATCATTCGTCTGACCAACGGGTGGTCGGTCACTCAAAACAACAGGATTTTTGAACTCCTCTTCAGCGTCCATGTACTGGAGTCTAGTTTTCACCTTCCACAATCCTCCTTCTTTAAACAGCTGCAGACTTGAAGCACACTGAGTTGGATCCCACTCTGACTGGACAGTGCGAAAAATAACTTGCTCAGTTTCAGCGAACTCAGTCGCTGACAGTGGTCCACACCTCTTATCGTCACATTTGCGGGTATTCCAGATGAAACGTAGAATCCAGGCTACCATTCGCCAAATCTTCTTATATCCCGAAAAATAAGCAAGTAAATCGTGTGAAAACACGCTCAGGTCAGTTGCAATCATTGCTAAAGTAACATTCTCTTCTTCTCTTGCTTCGTCCGGGCATGAGCTCATCTGGTAGGTTCTCGTCCCAACCGACTTTCAAGTGCCACGCCTCCTTCAACAAAACCTTTGGAATTAGAAGAGCTGGTGATAAAAACCCAACTGGGTCAAAAACACGACTTACAATAGACAGTAAACCTCGTTTTGTCAATGGCACACCATCTTGCACGAAGTCCAGCGTGGGTCTTCCACAAAAAATAACATCAGCCTTTAAATCCCACTGCAGGCCTAACACAGTCCGTACAGTGTCCTCATCATCTGTTCCAAACAGCCTGTACCTTGCCGTTGTGAGCCCACTTTCTTAGCTCAAACTTCCCTTCTAGCAAAATGATTTGTGCCTGAGTTGCGAACTTGCGTAGGTCTTCTTCTGAGTTGACACTCATGACGCAGTCATCGCAGTAGAACGCCTTTTTCAACTGCTGCGTGGTCTCTAGCAAGGACTCACAGTGAAAGCGATCCTGCTCAAGGTGGTAAGCGAATGTAGCGTTCAGAAGAAACGGACTTGAGCTGACTCCAAAAACCGCCCTAGTGGGACACAAATGGACACAGGTCCTCAGCAGTCAGTCCCCAACGACATTACAGTCTTCTCTTAGGTATGTGATATTGTGACATGTGTCAAATGTGCCGATCTGTGTCTATGTTCGAATAAAGTCATCTCACGCTACATTAGGCTCACACTCTCCCTCACGGCCGGCGAGGAGTTGCACCGTCATGTCAACCGAAAGGAAACCTAAATCAGGTAAGTTAAAAAAGGTACTCACAAATGTTAGAATTTGATCAGTCCCTCACCACTGCAATTCCAGGCTCCGTAAATGTCAAAATTCTTAGTATGTAGAATGGCATATCCAGCGTATAAGGGGGTCTACACCCTTCACTTTGTAGGCAGGACAGGAGGGGGATTCTGCCCACAGGCCAAGAGAATGTGCTCAGAAGTCCAAGCAGTCCAAGAACGCAAATGAAATTCGTATTTTTATTTTGTGTATACGGCCATTTGTAAAACAGGACAGCCAACATAATTATTCTGCTGCCACGTCTGGGGAGATTACTAGAAGTCATGGTGTTCATGTTCATAAGCTAAATATAGAAGGTAAGAGTGACCTTGGAATGACAAAATTTTTAGGTTAATAAATATTCAAGAATGGCTTCCCAAGTATTAAACACAAATAAATGTATTGAAATATTTGTGAATGACAGAAAAAAGGTAACGTCGTTGTGGGTTATATTCGAAGAAAACGTTCTTGAAGCTTCTGTGTACAATTTGCAATCGTATGATGTCACGGTGAAAATGAATCAGCAGGCCTGGCTTTCATTTTTGTCGGAAGTGAAGAAGTCAATATATTTTAGAAGGAAGATTCTAGGATGTTTTGAGAGATCGAAAACCTGCGTTGAAACAATTTTGATAGATTCTCATGCTCAAGCTTCTATAGACTACATTGGAGGAGGTAAACTACAAGTTTTGGTCAACGAACGCGCTATATGTGACACTGCAATGTCGTATCTGTCTACACTTGGAGGTGCCTTTTCTGCCCTGGGAGACAGCTTCGCACATTGTGTAAGTATCTGTCTAACCTATCTCTACATGGATAATATAGATAACTCATTTACCAACCGATGTACAACGTTGTATTCTGGTTGCGTCATCAAGTGCCAATTGTTTTTGTGGATTCAATGTCAAGTTGCTAGCTGCTGTTTTCCTAATGTCGGGGTGGTTGTTGCCTAATTAATTGGAAATAATTTATGAACAGTCTTAAGGTGGCCACATACGATGCAGTTTGGACGGAGGCGTCCAGGCTGCCGGGCAGGGATACAGGTTTGGGATGTGAACTCAGGGATGGCTGGTTCCACACACGATACATCCATCCCCGCATCCCTGTGATTTGTCTTTTGTTTACGAAAAATTGATGAAACATTGATTTTATTGTGATAATCACTGTCTGTCTCTTGATATTTTTCAACAAATAAGATACTCAAAACAATTCTATGTGACTCCAATTTGAAAAAATTGCACAAGAAAATAACGAATTTAATGCAAAAAGGGCATATCTTTAACAACTGGACGCCCACCTGGGATGAATGGAATTCAGTCAATTGGAATTCAAAGATCGGGACGGCATCCCTTCATAACTGTCCATCCCTCCCCACTTCAAGGCGTCCACGGATGCATCCTCGCCAGGAGCCGTCCAAAACGCCTCATATGTGACCACCTTAAATTTTCATCCTATTCCTTACTCTCTGATCAGTCCCACTCCCACCCCACCTCACTGGCAAACCAAACCAAGGCCGACAGGTGCACTTGTTGAACCCTGTCAGGCTCAACAAATGCATCCCCTAGATCCCTTAGCCTGGCTCACCAGAAGACTGGGTAGTCAGATAAGATGTGATCAGAGGTCTCCCCTGCCTCTCCGCATTTGCGGCAGGAAAGGTCGTCCAAATGACTCATTTTTGACATATGGACCCGAAATGGTCCATGGCCAGTCTGAAGTGCAGTTGCGGCCCTGGTCACTCGTCGTAAAGCGTCCTGCAGGTGTATTCCCTTTCTCGAACGCCAGCAAACCCACCCAACTAACACCTTCAAAATTTATTGTAAGAAGAACTGTTCTCCGTATATTGCCATCATGGCGTGCCTTATCTTCTTACAATAAATTTTGAAGGTGTTAGTTGGGTGGGTTTGCTGGCGTTCGAGAAAGGGAATACTCCTGCAGGAGGACTGCCTACCCTAACCTAGTCTCAAAGTAAACACAAGATATCCAGAATTATTGCAGGATTGTATAGGCCCAGGGGCGGGTAAGAGTCGTGAGGAAATATCTCGACTGTTCGAGACTAGATCCTTGATCTTTCTGCTTCTGATCTCTCCGGATGAGAGTGTCCAGTCACGTAACTATGACGTTGTAGATCCCTCAGTACTCACACTTTTTAAATTTTTCCAGGCCGAAAAAGCAGGAGAGATTTCTTTGAAGCAGCTTCAGATTGCCGTCCGCTTGGGAGAAGAACCACTGCTTGCGCGATGTCGTCTCTACATAGCCCTGAGTTTGATACAACAGGGAAAACTTGAGACCGCTAAGGAACTTATCACTCAGCAATACAAAGTAGCGAAACGACATAGAGATACCAGGCTAAGCAATATGTGCAAAGGAGTCTGGGCGAAACTTAAGTACACAAAGAGTCTGGAAAAGCAAAATGCTAAACAAGCGAATCAACGAATTTGTGACTGAGAGAACTAGACTGTTAGAAAAATTTAAGGGAGAGATTTATAATGTTATTGCGGGGATTCAGATTGCCGTGTAAAATTAGAATACCAATTACTAATAGCAAAATAGACAATTTCGATGCAATAAAAAATTAAAAAAATTATCTTCGCGGATTTTCTGTGATTTTTTTTTTTTTTTTTTTTTTTGCTTCAGTGCAGGTCCACTGTTCTTGTGCACTTATTCATCTCAGAGTTTTTAAAAAGTGATCAGTGCGCAATTACTTGTAATGCTGGTCACATACGATGCGTCCTGGACGGCGATTCTGGCGAGTTGGCATCCCTGGACGTATGGTTAGTGGGGAGGGATGGCTTTGCAAGCCCCCCCCCCCCCCCCCATTCCAGCCCCTCCACTCTAAGACGCTTCGTATGTGGCCAGCTTGATGTGCCAGTGTGATTAATCACAGTTTTATCCACCTTGTACCAGTATTCTAAAAAAAGAAAGTTTTGAAACTCTTGCCTTACAATTTACTAGAACATAAGCAATGTCGTGTGAATCCCCTTTGTGTCGCTTTGTAAAAAAACTAGATAAATCATTTTTTCTTCTGCTTTCATAACATTTTTTTAGTATATTTTTAGTAAATTTTAGTAAATTAGTAAGTCTAGTCTAATTAGGCTGCCCTGGTTGGCATTTACTGCTCCCGCACCTTTAGCAAATATTTATTATTAAATTAGCCAATTCATTTTTATTTTAGTTGCTTTTTTCGTTAGAACAAACTAGGTTTAGACGTTTGATTTTGTTGACTGATCACTCGATAAGAGCCTCAGTCACAGCGCTGTTTGTTAACGTCCATTTTTTAAAGAAACTGTTGAATATTTATTTTTTCTGAAACTGTAATTACGATCGAGTATTTTTGTCAGATTTTTTACTGACAGAAATCAGTCCATCATAATATTGCAACATATTAAGCTTGCGTTAAAAAGATTCATTACATTTCAGAAGAAATAATTATCTAGCACTTTTCCCAAAAAATGTATACTAAAGAAAGTCGACATCCTCTAGGTCCACTTAAAATTGTAAACTACTCTATACTTAGTTCTTATATATCTCGTACCGCTTGAGGGGGTATGGGTGGAATTCACAAGTAACTTAAGTCCCCTTAAATGTCCTCATAAAATGACACTTTTGTTATAAAGTTATCGTCAACTTTTTGGCTACACTATAGTAGAGTTCAGGAACTTGTGAATGCCACCCTAACAGTACTGCGCTGCTGCCTTACAACTCCAAGGCTGGGTCAACAACTAACTTAAGAATTGTCGCTGGAGACATTTTAGTGACCCACAGTTGTACTATTGAGTGGCCGATCTATAGTACACCTCACTCTTAGATGAGAGCAACGCATTAATCTAAAAAAGACGCAGGGTGTCCAAAATTATTTTTTATTCGAAACAAGAAGTAGACTTAAGAGGACGCTATACCTGACGATTCATTTTTTGCCGCCCATAAGATTAACATTGCGAGCGGCGATTCATTTTCAAGGTTTACCCTTGGTTGGAAAGACACAAACTTTTGCCTGTACCTAGCCCTAACAATGTTCTAGGGAATGTTCGAAGCAGATTTCCCAATTTCTCACTGGTTTCTTTTATTTCAACTGTTTTGCAAATGCTAGCATCGCATACCTCAAGAAAAGTGCTGTATCTCGAAAACCAGTGAAAAAAATGGGAAATCTGCTTCGAACACTCCCTAGAACATTGTTAGGGCTAGGTACAGGCAAACTTTTGTGTCTTTCCAACCAAGGGTAAACCTTGAAAATGAATCGCCGCTCGCAATGTTAATCTTATGGGCGGCAAAAAATGCACCGTTAGGTATAGTGGACCCTTAAGAAGAAGGAGTCACAATGATCTATAAGAGTTTAGCAACGGTAATTGACATTTGTGTAGTCTATCCACCCCTGGATATCACTCACGTTACTCTCATTCAAGAGTCAGGTGGGCTGCCTATAGTTAATCTAAAGAAAGACTATTTTAAGTTTTTTCAAGTCTTCAGTAACTAAGCTTCCTTCTAGGATAAGTAAAGTTACGATAAGAAAAGTTGCTACTACTTTTCATTAGGGAGCTTTTACGTACCTTTATAAATGCTAACAACTCTGGATAAAGTCCGTGCTCAAAAGAAAAGTTTTTTAGAACGGGAGTGAGGTCTGAAGCGCACTGTTTTAAAGTTTTGACTGAAGTTCCATTGAGGTCAGGCGTTAGCTTATTTTTCAGTTCTTCAATTATTTTAGATACTGCCGATTCTGTGGTTAGGTCAAGAGTAAAAGAGTGTGCTACACGCCATTTATCGCCACTATCGTTACATAGAAAATTAGAAAATTAAAAAAAATTATTTAGAAAATTAAGTATTATGAAGAAAAAAACGTATAGAACGCTTGAACAATGACCGTGCAAAAACCTGTTAAGGCCTTATCACACGATACAAAATCAGAGTTAGGATGAATTTCGCCACCTCACTATAGTGCCTCCTAACGATCGAATAGCTATCGAATCGTTAAAGTAACCGCAAAACTTATCATATCGTCAGGTTTGTCGTGTCACTAGAATTCGTCTGCTTTGTTTACGTCAAACTTGTTTCAAGTTAAAAATGGAAACTTCTGGCCGTTTCGCACCCAAATGATTTGAAAGTATGAAAGTTATCGTTATTGCTAACGCACGGATAATCCACTCGAAAGCTAACGGTAAGATAACGGTGCATGGTGAAAGCCGTTAACTTTTTTTAGCGATAGGATAGTGGTGAAATCCAGCCTTAGTCGAATATGTTAGCCGTTCTGTGATTAGTTCTGAACATGCTGTTAGCGTTGTTATCATTGCTGACAACTAAGTAATCGCAGAATTAGAAGATAACTAGTTCGTACCACCCTGGCTTGTATAACATGTAATAACGCCTTTAATGGAGCTTCTTACTTTGGAGTAAGTACCTGCTAGATTTAATAATTTCCTACCTCAAGTTATATCTGCTCATTACTGCATTAGACTGCAGGCTATTACCTATCGAACAAATAATTTGCCTCCATTTTAGGTACAAACAGTTTTTTAGTCCTCATCCTTAATGAAACTGCTTATTATGAGAAGTAAAAATAGAATAATATTTTTCTCTGTTTGTTTCACTTATTAAATAGGAAGTTATTGTACCTACCTAGTGGAATAATGAATCGGTTCGACGATACCTTAGTAGTCCAATCAAACTGTTGGCTGGCCCGGGGGGCGTCGTATGCATGAAATCCGGTAGTTGTGATTTTTTGCAGAGTTGTTTAGGATGTTACCGTGATGCGTAATCCAAGTTTTCGACCTCGAGCTCCGAACGCAACCTTTTCAAAAATCGAAAAAACTTCGAAAATTTCGATATTTTTCTAGTTTTCGGTGATTTTTACCCTGAAGGACTAGTTTTTTGGCAACAACATTTCACCAATTTTTGAATGGCGACAAAATTAGCTACAATTTAAAAACAAAACGGTCTCTGTAGACTCAATTTGATTGGACTATAGAAGATGTTAATGAAACTGATTGTTGGCCGAACCCAGTACCTACCCGAATATGAGCCTAGGACCTTAGCTGTGTTATTCTACTGTTTTCCCGTTCGACCACTGCACAGTGAAGCTTACTTGAGCGAATAAGACCTAAATATGTACCTAGTAGAGTAGGCAGAGAAATTATATACCTAACAAGTAGGTACCTACATAGAACCTAGAACCACCATCACCGCAGCCAGCATTGGTGTGTGCTTACTTTGTGTGCTTACTACTTATAGTCCATTTCGTGGGCCCCATGTTTAAAATTATTAGGGTGAGTCCTACCATATTCGGTTACGAGAAAAACTGCGATTTTCTCGGATTTTTAACATAGTAAACATGTGAGAAAATCTCCAGTTTTCTTAACTGGGCAATGGTCACGGTGGGACACACCATTAGAAAATACTTTTGCTGATATACCTACTTAGGTATACCTAGGTAGCCGAACATGATTTTCTATTTCCTCTGCCTGTTTTTTCATCATCCATGAATTTCGACCAAAAATATCCCCTGCTGAGGGAGCATTCTAAATAATTATTACCTATTGAAATACCTACCTTGCTGAAATATGATTTTGAGGTTTAGTTTCCAAGAGGCGAAATTCTATTCTTCACTTGATTGAACGTAAAGCTTAGGTACTTTATTTCTGATTAATTTATAATGAAAAACGAACTCCCTGGAATTCCGAATTGAAAAGAAACAAAATCCCGCCAAAACCCAATCTATTTCCTGCTTCCTACTTTATCTTGTATTTGACAAAAGGAAAACGGTTAAAAACGGTTCTTGCTTTCAGAAATAACTTTTTTTACCAGAAAAATTATACACGCGTATTTCTAATTTATTAAATATCATATTTGCGTAGTTAAAATTATAAAAAAAGCGAGTTTATCACCTATGTTTAGCTTATGAGGTAGCTGGTATGAGGTTAGCTTGGGTGCATGGAGATCGAAGCCGCAGCCCCTTCCAGCCCCAGCCTTTTCCTGTCATTGTGTTGGGCGTCGGCTAACTGCACTATTCTGTAAATGTATGAAATTATTGAAATGCCAATTTATTGTGTAAGATTTGGTTTGAAATGCCTGTGAATATGTGGTAAGTGTTATTTTGATGCTAATATTTTCGTTATTTCTCAGTTAAAAGTTTAAGTCCCCTCCTTGGTCCCTTTTCCTTATTCCCACTTTCAGGGGCGTAGCGCGCAGCAAAGGCATATTGCAAGAGGGGACGCTAATTTAGTCAAGTCTCAATTTTGTTTTTGGAATATCTACCGTCAGCGCCGGATTAAGCTTCAAAGAGGCCTTTAGCTGGACTCTATTTCTAGGCCCAAAATTTTTTTAAAAGATCGGAGGATTCATTCCACAGTCGGTTACTTAATACTTAATCATTTATCAATAATACTGTCTGAAATAAATTTATGAAACCAGTGTCAGTAACCTACTTACTTGCGTATTGAATTGTAGTTAACCCATGTATACAGGTAGTTATTTCATGTATTTTACCCATGATCTTCATTTGATTGTTCTCTTTGTCTAGTGTTGACTGCGTGTACGGTTTGGGCGGCTCCAGCTCCTGCTTGGATCATAGGATAATGATAATGACAGATCATCTTGAATAGCAACCCAAATGGGACTGCACCGAAACGTACCTGGGGTAAGTTTCTGACCTGGGATGTCAGGTCGGGACTGCTACAAACTTTTTCTCATGTACATTATCATTACTGAAATGAAAACAAAGCAAATTCGTAGTCAGTTATTTTAAGAACAAAAAATATGTAAAAATTGATTATAGTGACTTGGTTATCTCACAGTCACTGAATAAGTGAAAGCCTGGCAATGTTAAATAAATTTTTACACAGGTACCTACACCCAATTCTGAAATTACATAATCGCTATTTTGCAGGCGTAATCAGTCTGGTCACAATTGTTGGTTTCTAAATGGGTGTCTGCGGACTCAGGTCCAATGCCAGTACACAGCACTCTCTTTTGTTCGCTAGTTAAATTTAACTACAGATTAAATCCCACTTGATACGGCGGATTAATCCTTGACTACCAATTGTGTGAATGACCCTTAATGTGTTTGTGTTTTCTAGAGAGAGGATATGGCGATGAACGAGAGGAAGGAGGCAGACTCTCCCAGACAAGTGGCAAAGTGCACGAGCGCGAACGAATACCGTTGTATCCATAATATATTCATTTGCCCTGAATTAAATTGCGTCATTGTTATGTCTATAATGACTTTATTATACTGTGATCTAATGAATTTTTATATTGGAAAAATCAGTCAGTCATAGTAAGGTAAGTTCTGATGTTAGTAGTACTAGTAGTAGTGGGAGAATTAGGCCACGAAGATGGGCCCATAGAGCAGCCCCGTGTCCCGCTCAGTACTGCAGCCCGACAGCGACCGCGAACCGGAGCACCGGTTCAAGCCGCAGCTCGATGGCTGCATCTCTTCTTCCACCAATGGAGAATCCAAGGTGCTCCAGGCGCTCCCTCCTCAGTGAAGGGCAGTCTGCCTGCCTCTTCCTCGACATCACAGAACCTGCACCGCGTGGAGAATATTTATTTTTACTTTGTATGAAAATAATATAAGTAGGAACTTCCTGAATTTTCTCTGAAAAATACTTTTTGAGTCTTCTGATAGCAAATCTTTTGTTAGAGTGTCGATAATATACATAGGTAACTTTTCACGGAAACGAGACGTAAGTACCTACATAGGTAGGTATGTAGATACCTGTATGAGTGTTTCCACAATGGCGAAGAGCAGTCTCGTAGTTTTCTTAACTGGGCAATGGTCACGGTGGGACACACCATTAGAAAATACTTTTGCTGATATACCTACTTAGGTATACCTAGGTAGCCGAACATGATTTTCTATTTCCTCTGCCTGTTTTTTCATCATCCATGAATTTCGATCAAAAATATCCCCTGCTGAGAGAGCATTCTAAATAATTATTACCTATTGAAATACCTACCTTGCTGAAATATGATTTTGAGGTTTAGTTTCCAAGAGGCGGATCAGAACTCATTTTAATTTTAGTATTTTCCTTCGATAAAAAAGTAGTAAACTAGACATTATGAGCAAACTTTGACAACAACAATGCAAACTCTTGTAACTTTTTGCAAGATCAGTAGAAAACTTTGGGGGCCAGGGGAGGTGGCGCCCCTGGCGGTGATTAGCGGTACTACGCTCCCTTTCACCTTTTCCAACACTAGGGCTGATCAAAACTTCTTTTTGAGCAGGGAAATATCTGCTCAGGGTCGGATTGGCATTTTTAGCGTATGGTAGGATATGGAACCCAAATCCGGATCGGCGTCAGCTGAAAATCTTCAAGAAATTGTGAGTAATCGGTATGCTCCCAGCAGCCTGACTTGGACTACCTATAGGTATAGGTAGGTATATCAGGCTTATTTTTAAGTTATGGGAAGAGATAAACCATCCTTCAACCTTCTTGGACGGTTTGACAAAGGCGATGGTAGTAAGGTAAAGAAGCGAACAGTGGAGCTGAACGGACTCATCAACATTCATCTGTTTTTCACTGTGGTACTATTATTAATATTTCTTAGGTCTATTGTAAGCTGACATAAGTTACCAAAACTCTTTCAACAGTTATGGATTTTTTTTTTCTTTGGTGCATAATATTGAAGTTACACAATACGTGCGCCCACCCCGACCGGAATCGCATCTCTGCATAGCTTCGGCTGGAGTGGGTGTCCGAGCTCTTAGGTGCCCATCCATTTATCAATACAAAATGAGCAGATACTACAGCATTAGAACAGCGGTAATACAGCTAAGTCACACAGCTGGCGTAGGACCTCCAGTAACCCAGTACAGTCATTGCAGTCATATAGCTGAGCCCTGGGATCACGCCTAGGGCTATATCCATCGCCTTGGCTTGGATCATCGTGAGCCACATCTCTTCAGACTGCAGCGTCTTCGCGATTCCCACTTCTGGCATAGGTATATAAATATCGTGTGTCACTTACGGCCCCGCAGGTTTCGCACCCACTGTCGGCCACCCTCTCATGCAGTCAGCTGCAAGTATGAACCAAAGGTGCCGTGTCTTGTGAGGAACTGTGACAGCCAGTGGTTCAGAGTACCATGACGACGCTCCACCGGCCCATGCGCTGGCGACAGAAATGAGAAGAAAATTTGGGTTATCGCTCCCTTGCCTCATCCCTATCTATACCTACTAACCTCAACCGTTTTTTCCAGAGATTTGTTATGTGCTGAAAAGAGCATGGGGTGATTCGGGTGCAGTGAAGCAGTGGAGCATGGGCGTAGCAGGACCAAAAACCTGAAGGAGGCTAACCCCCCCCCCCCCCCCCCCCAGACCTTCTCCTCACCTGGGGGGGGGGGGGGTATAGGTATATGGCTTTATGTGATGTTATGTGTGGGTCAGAAAAATTCTGGGGGTGGCTAAACGGTTTCTAGGGGGGAGGCTTAACCTCCCGAGACCCCTCCTTGCTACGCCTATGGAAGGGAGTTGCATGGATCCAGCCTCTGATATGATCAACAAGCTGCAGTTTCGAGTTACTTCAACCCTGGGCCCTCCCGGCCCTCCGATTACAACTTCTGTGCTTCGCACTAGGTTTGGTAACAGCCACGCCAGTAAAAAGGTGATGGGAACGATTTATTGGGGACTACTTATTTTTTTGACGCATTTTGTAACTTTTTTTGGGAGAGATTTAGCCGTTTTATACCTTCAACCACCTTCAACGTAAATTCTGATATAACCACTTTTTATGTAGCCCGTATCCAGAAAGCGGTCATGGGGGGGGGGTTAGCCTATATTTTTTTGCTTCACGTTGGTATTACCATGTTAATTTTCCGTTCATGGGGGGGGGGGGGGGGAGGGTAACCCCCTAACCCCCCCCCCCCCCCCACGTGTATACGGCTATGCACCTAGGTATACATACTACCTGAAAATGAGTACCAAATCAGGAATTTCCTTCGTTACTTTAGGTCCGTAATATTCGGAGTGCTTCGAAGTTTATTGAAATTATAGGTGAACTGTTCAGTTATTATACCTATACGTATTTTTTCGATATTGCTATAGTTTGAACTGGGCTATCGAAAAATACTTTCTGTATTTGAAGTAGGGTTCAAATCTTGACATTTTCCATGCAAAAACCATTATTTTTTTGACTCAGTGGACAATGGAAAGCGGAGAATGGGAAACAAAAATATCCATTTCGAAATTTTGCATGAAAAAATACTTTTCGCTATTTTGGCTAGCGAGAAAATAAGAATATATACCTACTTACTGACTAAAAGCAAAGTATTCATGGTGAACCATTAGCTGGCCTGGGAGCAGCAGCTCTCCCCTCCTATTAGGGGGTTTCCATGGCAACGTATCGATCTCTCTCGTATTTCTCTTGCCTATAAGAAACAGTATACAGTAAGCACGGTAAGTATCGCTCAGTCAGCCTTTTTAAATCGAAATTTTCCCAGACAGTTTCTCATTATCTGTTTATTGAGATGGAAACGGGAAAATGGGATTCCTCTATAGAATTTTCCTCTAAACGAGCTGATTGGTGGCAAAAACAATGTAACTATTTCGTGGGTGCCTGGCCACGCAGGTATAGGTATAGGTAATGAAAGAGTTGACCAGCTAGCCAATGAGGCCACAAGTATGGCGCCTCCTGATGAGGAGACCGATGTGGAGACTGATGTGGGAGCTCCGTCGAGCCTCCGGACTCTGGAGGCTTGACATTTGTAGCTTGAGCAGGTCGGTATAATAAAAGATGAAATGAAATAGAAGGACAGCAACAGGGCAAGGCTTTTATGAAAGCCAGGCTAGGCAAAAAGCAGAGGTGAGAGGCACTGCCACTCTCCAGAATACAGCAAACATGTAGCTGAGGCCACCACGGGCCACAACTTAAGGAAGTATGGCGGTAGGTGTGCGTGTTACTAAAGGGAAAAGGCAAGAGGTTCCATTAAGTTATTTATTTCACCCTTGAGTTAGTCCAACCAGCAATAGTGCCGTGTTGTGAGCTCTAGCCAGCAAAGGTGCCGTGAGAGAGCTGTAGACTCTAACCACCATAAGTACCGCGAGAGAGCCGAGTCTACCAGGCCAGCAAATGTGCCGCGTCCGTGGTGAGACTAAATTAATATATAGTGAACGGCCATGTGACCTTGCGCCGAGTCAGCTGCAGAGGCAGCGAACCTTATCAGTAGGTACAATGCATTAGGTAGGTACAGATACAAAGCAGCTGTGGGCCGGCACAGAAGCATTTACACGGTGTAGCTGAGTTACCAGCCTGCAGGGAAATGGGAGGAAACTCCCGCTCACGTTCTCTGGGAATTTAGGGGAGGGGTGTTTCCATGGTAACGGATCGATTTCTCTCGTATCGCTCAGCCAGCTTTCTTGTGTCGAAAATTTCCCAGACAGTTATATAGTTTGCATGCATGCCTGGACGTAAAGGTGCATATCGCCACCTACGATGCTCTTTGGACAGCGTCCTGGCTCCCTGGCTTTGGACAGCGTCCTGGCTCCCTGGCTTTGGACAGCGTCCTGGCTCCCTGGCTGAGAGACTTTGTCGATAGTATGTATTATGGAATGCATTATAAGAGCTTCCCAAGGGAGCTGTCATAAATCCCTCAACGATAATCATACCCGATACCGGAGCAGTGGTTTATTAGAAATGCTAACGCAATAAGCTCGGGTAACAAAGAGGTCGCTCGCGTTGCACAATAGTTGTTTGTCACATTAGATTGGGCACAGGCATTGGCGTAGCTATAGGGGGGGTCCGGGGGTTCCTCCATTGTTATTGTAGAGAATGCATTTGGGTCAACTGAAAATCTTCTTAACCGTCTTTCTCAATGATTTTAGACTGCTTTTAGTGGATGGAAGTAATCTTCGAAATCTACCTACGCCTTTCGGGGCTGCCGAAAGGGATTTTTTGTCTTTTGCCGCCACATTCTGCTTTCTGCTTTTCTTGGCACTAAATGACAAAAATAATAAATTAAAAGGGCCTAGAAATCGAGTCTAGCTTGGGGTCTCATTGAAGGTTAATCTGGCTCTGACTACAGTAGTCAGTGAACACGTCATATTTAAGCACAAATCGTGATGTACCTATATAGGTACCTAAATAGAAGGTTGTCTTCGGAAGAATCACCCGCGCTTGGAGTCCGGACCCCCCCCCCCCCCCCCCCCCCATTGAAAAGTTATAGCTACGCCTATGGGCACAGGTTTAGCTTACGGTAGCCATGAAGTTTCTGGAGGTTGCCGAATAAGGGACATAGGTACGACATAAGGCGAATATGTCAGCAGGTCGTCAGCTACAGCCCAGGCCTGGTTGCCATATAGTAAGCTAATTAAATGCAATTAATTGCAAGTAATGAAGGCTAAGGAGGTCGACAAACATAAGTTCAGTCCCCGAGGGAAAATGTCAGAAACCCGAAACCGTGCATGGTCAATAAAACCTGAGGACATGCACAGATCCTCAGCAGTCAGTCCTGAACAAATGTTTGCGAGTTGCTAACCGGAATCTCGGACTTTTATTCTAAGTGTGTGTAATGTGGTATCGTGGTATTGTGCGATGTTTCTACTGTGATCTGTGTCTGTGTATGTGCCAATATATCATCTGAATCTGTTAAGACGAATCATCCTTTTCAACCTCATACAATCTCCATCCAGCGAGCAGCCCGTCCAAAGGGTAAGTTTCCCAGGAAAATGGAAGTGTGTCACTGTAGGTTCATAGCCCAGTGGAAACCGCACGGCAGAGCCAACATGCCTGAATTTTATCACCTGCCCGCAACGCAAAGATGGATTCATAATCGTCAGGATGTATGTTGGCTGTACATCCAACGATTATACCTATGTTAAAATTCAGACTGCAGGAAGATGTATATTTGCGGCATGCAGTCAACCGTTAATAATCTCCCTCTGCCTCACCCCTCTGCATCACCCCTCTGCGTCACCCCTTTGCATCACCCCTCTGCCTCACCCCTCTGCATCTCTTTTGTGATCAACCCCTGTATCTCTTTTGTGTTCAACCCCTGTTGCCACGCGGTTACCTATATACTTCACGGAGGGTGCATCTTTTGTGAAACGCTTATTTGAACTGGTTTCCACTCACTATAGAGCCACCCTGTAACCGGGGATATGAGCATTATATCCCAGCGAATTGAGAAATAAAGGGTCCGACAATGGTCGCATTTGACTTTCTCGCATTTTATGCGCTACCGAAAAACGAAAAAATTTGATTTTTTATGTAACTAATTTTTTTTACCACAATTTTGATTTCATCTCAAAGATATTTTGCACACGCCTAGACAATAATTTTAGGCATTCGCACACCGAATTTCAAGCATATCCATTGAACCGTGAAGTTTCGGCATCCGCGCAAACTACTTGTTTATTCTTCTATTTATAACGAAAATCGAAATTCTGTTGAAAACTAGTCTGAAACATATATCTGAGATCCCTTTCACCAATTTTAAAGATTATCGCTCAGTTAGTGTAGTGTCAAATCCACATAGCCGTATCCACGGGGGGGTTAGGGGGTTAACCCCCCCCCCCAATGAGCGGAAAATTAACGTGGTAATGCCAACTTGAAGCATAGAAATATAGGCGAAAACCCCCCCATGACCGCTTTCTGGATACGGGCCTGCAAATCCATCCTGACCAATCAAAAACGTGATATTCGTTTTTTCCACTTTTTGACATTATTTTACCTATAAAGGCCTGACTTTTAAATCGATTGAATAAATTTATGTTATTTAGCACAAGATTATTGATTTTTGAGAAATTCGGGTGAATACTGTTTATGGGGCCAAGGTTTTTACGTACGGGCCAATTTTGGCAAATTTCAGGTACCTGATTCAGGTTTCTCCATGTTAGGAATTTATTTTTCGGAAAATATTGTTGGTGTTAGGAAAGACCTTTCCAAGAATCACAGGGTTGTGTCAACTGGAACCTACTCCGACCAATAGTTCCTTAGATGACCAGTGAAAACCTACTTCCGTAATTACAGGTATAGTGTATTGTCTGACAACCTTCCTATATTCCTCCATTCCTCAATACAGAATTGATATAGTTGTCTCTGTTGAAGTTGTGAAAGTTGTAAGACACTAATTGGTGCAAAAAACATAATACTCTGTGGTTTGATAAGATAAACAAGTATAATAGACTGCAATCGTACGTTGACCGCTGAACAGAAACCATGACCTATCAGTAGTTCTACTGTATTAAGAGGACGCTTTACCTGACGATGCATTTTTTGCCGCCCATAAGATTAACATTGCGAGCGGCGATTCATTTTCAAGGTTTACCCTTGGTTGGAAAGCCACAAAATTTTGCCTGTGCCTAGCCCTAACAATGTTCTAGTGAGTGTTCGAAGCAGATTTCCCAATTTCTCACTGGTTTCTTTTATTGCAACTGTTTTGCAAATGCTAGCATCGCATACCTCAAGAAAAGTGCTGTATCTTGAAAACCAGTAAAAAAATGGGAAATCTGCTTCGAAGACTCCCTAGAACATTGTTAGGGCTAGGTACAAGCAAAATTTTGTGTCTTTCCAACCAAGGGTAAACCTTGAAAATGAATCGCCACTCGCAATGTTAATCTTATGGGCGGCAAAAAATGCACCATCAGGTATAGCGGACCCTTAATATTGTATTTATCTTACAATAAGTTTTATTCGTTATACCGAAAGAGCAGATCAACAAGTCTCCCAGCCTGTGATGTACGTTGCTAGGGTGCTAGAATCTCCAGAATACAAGAATAGTGGCCCTTTTGTATTGATCCATTTTGAAGCTTTTGAGGTGCCCGGAAAGGGTCCCAGAGGGTAAGGACAGCTTGACAAAGGGAATCGTTGAGGGGTGTAATACGTTGAATAGGGGTGAAAGAGCTGGATAAAACATAGCCCGCTCAACACAAAAGCAAAACTACAAAGCAACGGCAGATGTGCCGGGTTTTTCTGCATCTATCGGAACCAAGGGCTTAGGGTGGAACTCACCATTTCTTTAATGTATACTATAGTGTCCCCTATCCAACAAAATTAACGTAGGTACTGATTTACTGATGAGAGAGCAGTAGATACCCTGCTACTGCGAATTTCCTTGTCACTCTCTATAACGAAAACGTCTCTATAACGAGCAAACGGAACTGTCCCTCAACAAACTCTGACTCTTTTGCTAACCCTTCCTACAGCGAACTCTCTTTATAGCGAGCTAATTTACATGGTTTCTTGACAGTCGTTATAAAGAGAGACTATACTGTATAATATAACATTTATTTAATTATTATTTTTTTTAAGAAGAGTAAAACAGTAAAACAATTTCTCATCAATTTCACACGAGGGAGGGCCAAGCGAATTATCAGGGCAATATACACGTGTACAACATGAACAGCTCATTTGAGTTCTCCGACCAGCAGCAACAGCAGCAAGGTTATGTCAGCTATCAGGGCAGCATACGCGATGCTCCGCACACAGCACCTGTTGCTGATACGCAAGATGACATTAAAAGATTTCTCAGCAGCAGCAGTAATTTCACCACGTGGGACAGCCAAGCGAGCTATCAGGGCAGCATACACATACATGACGAAGATGAGGGTGAACATACAGCATGCAGATGTTTCCCAGCACCCACCGCCAGAGCCGGATGAAGCTTCAACGAGGCCCTATTCATCTAGACTCTATTTTTAGGCCATTAGGCCCTATTATTTTTCATTTAGTGCTTAGAGAAGCAGGATATGGGGGGGGGGGGGGGGGGGGAAGACAAAACGGGAACCGAAAACTTCACTTATCTCAGTAAAATCTCCATATTCCACAGGAAAACTATCAATTTTCTAATTGTTTATTACGTTGGAAATTTTTGGTAGGTCCCTTCAGAGCCCCAAGCTATAGCTTATTTAGGCTGAATTTCACCACCTCACGATAGTGCCTCCTAACGATCGAATAGCTATCGTTTCGTTAAAGCAGACATCCTATCGTTAGGTTTTGTCGTGTCACTAGAACTCATCTGCTTTGTTTACGTCAAATTTGTTTAGGTGTACGTTCATTACACGATTAAATAACTTCGAGTTAAAAATTAAAAAAAAACGTGAAAAACACATTAATTTTTTGGAGAAAGGTATTAAATAGTTGGGTAGACAACAATCCCTGTGCGTTTCCCACCCAAACGAGTCGAATAAGGTATGAAAGTTATTGTTGTTGCTAACGTACGGATTCACTAACGATAGGATCAGGGTGCTATTGTCAGGATGGTGAAAGCCGTTGACATTTTTTACCGAAACGATAGCGCTATCGTGTACACGATAGTCTTCTCGTTAAACTGGTGAAATTCAGCCTTAGCTGAACAGTTAATCCAGCACTGCCCACCACAATTAAAATGTCGTCCACACAATGGTGACATTTTTCTGACAAAACTAGTGGATCCGAAATGTAATATCTAAGTAGGCATGTACTATGTATCTAAACAATACCTATAACAGATACTTTAAGTTGCCAATTTCGCAAAAGCATCTAACATCTTTGCAAAATTTTCAGGCTGCACATCAGAATCTGTAGCTTCAGCTACAAGCCCATCGTGGCTATCAGCAAACACGAGGCGCAATTTTTGGGTTACCAAATTTTTCCAGGATCTCATGCACTGAAGAGTCACACTAGGTATGTACATACCGAATTTGAGCAATTCGGATGAAACGTGAGACCTGCAGGCCCGTAATAGAATTCCAGACGACCGAACGTACTCATATTACTAGTACGTACTTAGTACTACGTATTTGAAAAAATTAAAAAAAATTGAAAACCAACCAACTTTTTTGGACTCGAGGGACCTCCAGGATCAAAATTGAAATTTTTTTACGATGACATTATGAATTTTCTGAACTGCACTTGCAGCCTGCAGCACTGGCAGTAAGGCCAAGTGAGCTTATCAGGGCAGCATACGCGATACTCCCCATAAAGCACCTGCAGAGCTATTCCCTTTCTCCTGACGCCTGAAAAACACATTCACTTGTGCCGGCCCACAGCTCATTCTTACATAGAATAATTGTATTTGTAAGTACTGACTGTGCAGGTGCAGCTGACTCGGCGCAAGCTGTGTCCCAACTCACCAACGCCGGCCACATGGCCATTCACTCTTGCTTTGGACACGGCTTGTGCTGAGTCAGATTTTGCTATATAAACGAGGTACCTTACCGGTACTATCTCAGTCTTAGCCTTCAAATGGTTACGTGCTGAAAAGCTCAACCCTGAAGCAACCGCGCTGAAAAGCTGGTAAGACTCACCCAGAAACGGCATCCTGCTGCCTGGTACCTACTCCTCAGCCAGAGACGGCATTTCTGCTGCCTGGTACCTACTTCTCAGCCAGGGACGGCATTTCTGCTGCCTGGTACATACTCCTCAGCCAGAGACGGCATTTCTGCTGCCTGGTACCTACTCCTCAGCCAGGGACAGCACCAATTTCCTGCTTGGTTACCTCTTTGTACCTTTTGTACCTACTTGTTCGTCTCGTCAATATAAACCGACTTCTACTGGACTACTGGACAGCGACTTCCATACACTTATCACATTCAAACACCCTACCGCTCGTGACACGCTCAAGAGGTAGGTATTCCCGATCTCTTCCGGTTGCTTTCTGAGCGAGTTTGAATGTGCTTTCAAGGCGGTATGAAGTCAACACCCCTTCCCGTAGGTGAAACGTCTACTTGAGTGGGTTTTCGAGGGGATTCAATATAAAGCGTACTTGAAAATGAGAAAATATATATATATGGGGGGAAAAAATGAACGTTTCTGTACATTTCTGTACATCGAATCATAATGTTATTGTCTCGGGCTGTCTTTTTCAAAGTTGCGACGAATTTCCCTTGTTAGGTTTACGCCTAGCATGGCGGTGGGAGATAGCGTAAAGGTGGCCACATACAATGCAGTTTGGACGGCGTCCAGGCTGCCGGGCAGGGATACAGGTTTGGGATGTGAACTCAGTGATGGCTGTTGCCCACACACGGTACATCCAGCTCCGCATCCCTGCGATTTGTCTTCTGTTTACCAAAAATTGATGAAACCTTGATTTTATTGTGATAATCACAGTGTTTTGTCTGTCTCTTGATATTTTTCAAACAAATATATACTGAAAACAATTCTATTGGACACCAATATGAAAAAAAATAATGGGTCCGACAATGGTCTTACTTGACTTTCTCGCAATTTTTACGCCAGCGGTATCGATAATTTTGATTTTTTTTACGTAATTTTTTTTTTTTTTTTGACCAAAATTTTAGCTTTTTCTAAAAAATATTTTGCCATACACTGGACAATAATTTTTGACACCTACTCACCGAATTTCAAACATATCCGTCAAATGGTGAAGCGTCGTTCGACGTTTTCTATTTTCCATGTCACGGCCTTCATTTGCAAGTAATTGAAAATATATTGAAAATGACATTGAACCAACTATCTGATAATGCCAATATTGGCCATAATTATTATGTTGGATAAATTTCGTTCGGTAAAACATAAAACTAGGTTAAAGTACACCTCCCTACCAATTTTTATTGTATATAGTAATAGTGCTACCGGAGTGACGACCAACGCGTTTGGGCCGAAACTGGGCCAAGTTATCGGCCCACCTCCAAATGATTGTAAATGACGTAATAGCATCTATTCGAAAACACTCCTGCATATTTTCAATGTTCCAACTTGATATACGTAGCTTCCAGCCCTTCTTAACTGTCAAAAAACACGATTTTTTGCCTATTTTTGACCATAGCAGGCGCAATTTTTGAGTTATCAAAATTTATCAAAAAACGGGTCCAGATATTTACATTAGGTACCTACATACCGAATTTGAGCAAAATCGGACGAACTGTGTGACGTCCAGTTGCGCGACAGACTGACGTACGTATGTAAGTACGTACGTCGGACGGACATTTTTTAAAAACCACTTTTTTGGACTCGGGGGACCTCCAGGATCATGGGAAACCCAAAATCTCAAAATCGAAATTTTGCACGAAGACATAACTTTCTCAGCCCATGTATTACATACGGGCGAGAAAGTAAAAATGAACAAGGAAAATAGTCGATATAACGAATTTAATGCAAAAAGGGCATATCTTCAACAACTGGACGCCCACCAGGGATGCGTGGAATTCGGTCAAGTTGGAATCCCTCCAAAACTGTCCATCCCTCCCAGTTCGAGGCGTCTAGGGATGCATCCTCACCAGGACGCCGTCCAAAACGCCTCGTATGTGGCCACCAGTAAGGGGAATACGGGTGGTCATTCCAGGATTAAGCATGACCTGTCTTGTCACCAAACTTGACAAGGCAGCCGGCAATTCAGTTGTGATCCGAAACTCATACGTTCAACTTTGTTCTTGGTCAGTGCTCTAGCATTAAACTTTACTATCAATTCTCTACCTACTGTTAAATACTTTTTAAACTCACGTTGTGCTACATGACATCAACGGTCTAGTCACTCCGCTGCCGTCGGTTAGTTTCCTACAGCACAACCTATTTTGAATACTGAACATGCTTTCACTACTTTACGTCTCATTTTAACTACTATATTACTTTTAGCTGCTGTGGCGTGGTGTAAAAGTGGCGGTAGGGAGTTATAGCGCCTGCAAAACGCTATTATAGAATGGGAATAGGTCTGCTGTTGCTTTTGTGCTGCTTCCACCTGTTGCTCAGTAGCAGCAGCAATTTTACCACGAGGAAGGGCCAAGTTAGGTATCAGGGCATTATACACATACAGCACGCAGAGTTTTGGGAGCAGCGCTACTCGTGATAGCCTGATTCCTGTTGCTATTGTGCAGTTTTCCAATGCTCCCCGAACTTGCCACGTACTGCCTGACGTACCTCAAGGTCCTTTCATTTCAAATGTCGTCCACACAATGCTGTTTGTTGACACTGGTCTGAGAAACTGGTGGATGTGTATTTGTTCTGAAATATAATATGTCTTTTAACGCCAGACACTAGTTAAATATGTTGCAACTTGCGATCGAGTGACTCTGTCGGGTTAGACAATTTTTCCACTTCCGGATCTAGCTCATATCAGGGTAATGGGTGATAATAAAGTTTTGATGAGAACGCTGGAATTATACTGCTGTTTATTTATAATCAAAGATACGAAAATAGATTTAAGGTTAGTGTTGACAATCATTACAATTATTATGTTTCAAATTTCTTATACACAAATTAGCCAAACTTGTGGGCGCCACCCTATTTTACTTGCTCAATTTTGACAAATCACATAAAATAGGGAAAAGTGAAATTCCGTAGTTGAGTCCGAATTTGATGGAATGATAAACTGGAAACTTGGCTGAGAAGGAATAGATTTGAGAAGTTCGTAAACTGCTGTCGTCCGAAAATTGAAGAATTATATGGAATCGAGTTGGAGGAGCTCCGCCCTGGAGGGCCCCTTTTCAGCTTATGTTAGCCCCTCATGGCTGAGTGCAGAGAAAGTCCCAAATTTAGTTCCCCTTATTCAGGGGAACTTGCGTCCTCGCACGGCCATGGTCAGCTCAACACCACGTGATGGCTGCCTACAGCCAGTTTGAGCTGCCTGCCCTGAGGGCATTCCGTTCACTCATGTGGAAAGGAAGATCATGTTCTTGTAATGGGTCTATTGTTATTTGCTTGTTCCATGTACAATCTATTGAAAAATGGTTTAGGTACAGAAATGGTATAGTACAGCCAGTTTAAGCTGCCTTTACCTAAGCTCCGGTAATTGTGTAATCAGGCGTGAAACAGACCCTACCGTTTCATAGAGTAACGTTTCAATGCAGGTAGCAAGGTTCAGGGTGGTCCCTCAGTGAACATTCCCAAATTGAGACAAATAATAACTGCAGTCGCCAATGGTATCACACTTAACTTAAGTACCTAGATTGTTAGAAGATTGGGTTTCTAATATTTCTGTCATTGTTAACCCCATCTCCGCTAACCAACATATTTATATCAACTTATTAATTAATAATAGCGAGCGAACTACGTGTCGTTGAGTTATTTCTAAAAGTAGATCGTGTCACTAAAATCATATCAATAACATCATTCTAGTGTTGTATTAGCTGTATAATTGTCAACTTTCCATAACAACTAGGAACGTTAATATTTTCCTATTAGCTTAAAAAATTCTACCAACCCCACACTGAAAAGTCCTGGATGAAATTGTCGACGATGAAACGTCTGGTACCATTTCTGTACCTAAACCATTTTTCAATAGATTGTACATGGAACAAGCAAATAACAATAGACCCATTACAAGAACATGATCTTCCTTTCCACGTGAGTGAACGGAATGCCCTCAGGGGAGGCAGCTTAAACTGGCTGTACTATACAAGACGTTTCATCGTCGACAATTTCATCCAGGACTTTTCAGTGTGGGGTTGGTAGAATTTTTTAAGCTTATAGGAAAATATTAACGTTCCTAGTTGTTATGGAAAGTTGACAATTATACAGCTAATAGGTACAACACTATAGAATGATGTTATTGATATGATGTTAGTGACACGATCTACTTTTAGAAATAACTCAACGACACGTAGTCACTCGCTATTATTAATAAGTTAATATAAATATGTTGGTTAGCGGAGATGGGGTTAACAATGACAGAAATATTAGAAACCCAATCTTCTAACAATCTAGGTACTTAAGTTAAGTGTGATACCATTGCCGACTGCAGTTATTTATTTTAAGTAGGTACGTACCTAATTCGTAATATCAAACCTTTTGGAGAAAAAAATAGATAAGTAAGTATATTCTGGAAAACTTAAAATAGCAACTGATCAACTGAATAATTGTATAGGCTGCAAGCATATAGGCTGTATACCTAAACAGGCTCCGCTACGTACGTGCAGCCGCTGGGAATGTTCACTGAGGGACCACCCTGAACCTTACTACCTGCATTGAACCGTTACTCTATGAAACGGTAGGGGCTGTTTCACGCCTGATTACACAATTACCGGAGCTTAGGTAAAGGCAGCTCAAACTGGCTGTACCTACTATACTCAGCAGGCACCGTGAGCAGTGGCGGTTTCACCACGCCACAACTCTTGCCATTAAATAATTTGTCAGAAAATTCTTGATAGAGAAACCACAACAAACAATTCTGTATTGAGTCTTTAGGTTAAAGATAACTACGGTTAAATTCTTAACTTCGTGAATATAAATAAGTGTTTTTTTTTTCGGAGAATAGTGCCGTATACAGGGGAGTGATTGATTTGGTGTCAATCACGCCGACAGTCCAGTTTTCCCCCGATCGGTGAAGGACAGGTCAGGGCTGGGTAGGAGCACACAACCGCCAGAAAATATTTCGGCAATTCGGGACTATATCCTGGATCCTCTTGCTTCATAAATGAAATGAAATGGTAGGTTCGATAAAAATGGAAACAACGAACTTTTTGTTTCAGAAAAATAAACGACAGGGAAGAGCTGATAGTTCGAAAAAAGAAGCTGTCTCGTTCGGATTCTCGTGGTCCATATTTCCCCCAGGAAAGACTAAACACGACGGATATAGAATTAGAGCCGAGACAGAGTGATCCAATTCCAAAACACTAAGGGTACGTCCCACTATACTCGGTTAACTATAAACTCTAGTTAAATTCCAATTATTGCACGGTAAAAACTGACATTAACTGGAGTTTAACCGTTAACCGAGTATGGTGGGACGCACTCTAAATTGAGAAAAACAGAAGCTACGAAGCAAACGCCAGAGTTTACGATGACAAACCAAGGGGACAGGAAGAAGATTCAGGGGCTCTTCTAGGCACGAGCTGCCACATTAGAACGTTCCGCTATGAAACGGCGGGGGCTAGGTAGGTACTTGATGATGATGACACAGAAGTATTGGCAGATGGCAAAATCGGGACAGTACTCTGAAGGTGAAGGTGATATAATCCATCTAGCGGGAGAACAGTGAAGTTACATCAGGGGGTTTGCAAGATCGATATGTGAGACGTGCGGGACCCTGGGACTGGGCTGGGCTGGGCTGGGACGCTGGGACAGTAGAGGGGTGCCCTAAGTGCCCTTCGACTTGTTCGGACGTATTCTCACAGCAACGTAAGAACAAGTGTGACAAGGAAAATATAAGGAAAGTGTTGACTAGTTTTGAACTTACTGATCATTGTGCTTCATCCTTCAACCTACTTCCAATCAAGGTAAACAAATATTTTCAGTGAATTTTCAAATACAGACCTATGTAGGTATGTACGTTAGGCAAATCACGGATTGGAAACGGATGTGCGTCGAAATGGATGCCAAGAAGCCAGTGTGTGTTGTTAAAAATTTGGTACCTAAGTATAAAAATAAAGGGTCCGACAATGGTTGCACTTGACTTTCTCACAACTTTTACGCCAGCGGTATCGAAAATTATTGATTTTTTCCCCGTGATTTTTTTTGGCCACAACTTCAACTTTTCCAAAATAAATATTTTGTTGTAGGTACTTGCACTAGCCAATAATTTTAGCCATACCTGCACACCGAATTTCAAACATATTCGTCAAACGGTGCAAAAGTACCTACATGTTTTCTATTTTGCATGTCACGGTCTTAATTTTCAAGCAATTGAAAATATATTGACAATGACCTTGAAGCATCCATCTGCTGAAACTACTTTCACTAATTTTCAAGGAAATCCGTCCTAACCAATCAAAAACGTGATTTCCAGTTTTGGAAAATTTTCCGAATGCCAATATTAGCCATAATTATTGTGTTGGATGAATTTCGTTCGGTACAACTTCAAACTATAGGTTAAAGTTCACCTCCCTAGGTACCTACCAATTTTTATTGAAATCTATCGAACAGTGCCTCCGGAGTGACGACCGACACGTTTTTGGCTCACCTCCAAAATAACATTTCAGAATATTATAGGTGTCTGTCAACTAGGAGGGGGGTAGAGAAAACAGCTGCGACACTTCCTAGGGAAAGCATACGTTCTCGCCCCATCGCATGGTCAGCTCAACAATAAATGACGGCTAGCAGGTACTCAGCAGGTAAGTACCCAGAAATTGTTGTTATTGTTGGATAGGAAGAAGCATAGCCGTATCCACGGGGGGGGGGGGGTTAAGGGGTTAAACCCCCCCATGAACGGAATATTAACATGGCAATGCCAACCCCCCCCCCCCCCCCCCCACCCCATGACCTTAACCCCCCCCCCCAAGACCGCTTTCTGGATACGGGTCTGGGAAGAAGAGATGATTCACGAAGTTGAGAGGGTTTTGAGAATGTTGAGGGGTTGAGATTGGGGTTGTATTGAGTCATATAGGGGCAGGGGCTGCTAGAGCTTGGGGTGAACAGCTCATTGGTTCGGCAAATCCTTTAAGCTGGCTATAGAGTTTTCTATGGAACGGTTCATGCAAGAAGGTTCCTCCAAATCCTCTTATTCACGATTTTTCCCATTACAGGGATTATTAGGGGATTATTAGGGACCGAAGAGTAATGAAGCGTACAGGCGTACAGCTCCAAGGGGTATCCCACCGGCACCGACCATCAGCATCTGCTGCTGACGGTGTTGGTGTTTTTGGACCATCATCGCGTGTTGGCATAGAGCTGGTACCTCCGCATCTGCTTTGCTTCTGACGGTGTTGGCTCCTGGACCATCATGACGTGACAGCGCAGAGCCACCTACCTCTCTTCGCCACCATCCAGGGGAAAGTGCTGTCACCTCTTTTTTCAGTCGACTGCCTCACCACCGTGACTGTCTCAGGTTGAAAGCGCAAAGCTCTTTCAAGTCAACTGGCTGACTGGCTCAAAGTAAAGGTGAGTTCTTAATCATCACATTACAAGCAGCTCTATTCCATATCACCTATCACTTGTGATTGACATGAAAATATCTGTGATACCCGAGAATCAACTGTACTTGCAATACTTATTTTCCCTCTATTTCCCTGGTAACTTTGTGATTACACAGGAGAAAGAGATATGGAATAGAGCTGCATGCATGGTTTGGGTACCTACCTAATAATAATGAGGTCCCTATACAATAAATGGGTCGCTCTTGACTTTGTCGTGCTTGTGACCAATCGAAAGTGCACTTTCAGCTGTGTTCATGCTGTATATAGGTATTGCAAACCCTTGAGAACGGAATGTATCGTTTGCTATTTATTGTTTTACGTTTTTCCAGCCATTTTTTAAGGGTTTACGGCGCTCGCCGGCGGTAGCAGAGCGCCGAGGCCGCCGCGCCGTCAAGCGAAGGCGTCTGCATGCGCACCTGGACTTCTATAAAAATCCCTCCCCTCGGGACAACTTTAACGGGGGGGATTGTCGTGTGTTAGGTAGTCACATGCGCGTGCATAAAAGCCGGAGACTCACAACGCAGACGATGACGCTTTATGCAAGTGCAGTGCATTCCCTCCCCTCGGGACAACTTTAACGGGGGGGAGGGGGGGATTGTCGTGTGTACATATAGACTTCACTTCAATACAGCCACGTAGGTAGGTACTTGTTTCTTCTTTTGTTTATAACGTCACCAAGATGGTGGCCAAGCTATCAAAATGTCTTCAATATTATGGAAGTACGCATAAATGACTATCTGTCACTTATTACGGCCAGGTCCTCTACAACAGCAAAGGGAACTATGGTCACGCGGACGGTCGCCATTTTGAAACTGTGGGAGCTAAGTGAAATCTGAAAAATGATGTACTTAAGTTAGGCTTCCCAAGACCTTTCTTTTGATGTGTCACATGATATGTCTTTACATTTGAAAATTCCGAGATAGATTGAAGTGACCTGACTCAATCACTGACTGACTGACTGATTCATCATAATTCATTATCTTCGCTCATAATTATTGCCCGATCACAGTGAAACTCTTTGCAGGCTTGCAACATCTAGGAAGCGGCGGCCTCGCACCTCCACTTCATCCACTACATCCAGTGCCTCCAGACGCGTGACATTTCCTACCTAATTAATTAGGGTAAGTTAGGGTGCGTCCCACCATGTCCAGTTAAAATTTAACTGGAGATTAACCATGTTAAATTTAACTCAAAAGTTAAATTTAACATGGTAAACATAGGACAAAATCTACAGTTTAATTTTAACTGGGCATGGTGGGACGGTGCGTCCCAGTGTCTTTAAATCTTCAAATCGCGAATTCTCAAAACTAGTGACTTGGTAGGTACTTATACGCTGTTTTAATTTCAGGCAGTCAAACTCACTCAGGTAGCAAATACCCTGGTATAGGTACCGAAAATGTGCCAAACTCTGAGAGACGATTTCAAGAATTGTCTCGATGAGTAGATACCTTCTTACGCATCAGGGATTACCCTCTTCCGCGCGAACTGGACCCTCACCTGAACAAACGTCATCAGGTTGCCAACTAACTCAACCAGAGGAACCCCAGGTGTCCGACAAATCTGCGGATTACTCTGCGGTTGTCCCAGACGAGCCAAGACAAGTCAGAATGCCTTGAACTTCAACCAGGTGAACACGAGGTATCCAAGAAATCTAATGAAGAGACAAAGTGGGTCACCAATGGTTTCCGAACTGGTGTCTGCGCAAACTGCTCGTATATGAGTCATATGCCTTTTGTTCTTTTGTTCAAGAGTTAACTTCAACTAGAGATTATATCCTCCATGTTACGGGATATGGCGGGTCAAATACTGGACCAACACCTGTGTGAATGACCCTTAATGCGTTTGTGTGTTCTAGATAGAGGATATGGCGATGAATGTGAGGAAGGAGGCAGACTGTCCCAGGCCCAGGTGGACAAGCTACCTGCAAGGTACAGGCACAGCTTCGTTGACCAAGGAGGAATGGCTTTGGCTGGTACGTTGGTACTTGGCATTATTACAAAAATTGCCGTGAAGTTAGCATAGTACCTGACTCTGGGCTCCCCCTATTACTTTTACACACCCTAAATGAGACCTCTAACTGCTCTCCAGAGACATTATAGACTTGTATACTGCTCTCCAGAGCCATTAGACCTGTATACTGCTCTCCAGTCCAGAGCCATTAGACCTGTATACTGCTCTCCAGAGCCATTAGACCTGTATACTGCTCTCCAGAGCCATTAGACCTGTATACTGCTCTCCAGAGCCAGAGTGAGACCTATAACTACCCCCAGGGTGACGTATATTACTGCTCTCTGAAGTATGATTCTGCTCTGGGGAGCAGTAACAAGTCTCATTCGGCTTCGATCAACATCAAGGATCAACATTTTTTATCGGGTGACCGTTCTGGACACAATAAGAGCTCCACATTGCCAAAAAAGGGTTAAAAAATCATAAATTTAGATCTGTTTTTGTTTCCAGGGAGGGGTCACGATCTTCTGCAAAGAACAAACAGCTCAGTGTCTTCCAACCGTGTCGGGATAGCAGCTGTTCACCCATACTGAACATTTCGCTCAACTCGTACCTTTATTACTTACCTTACCTACCTACTAGTCTATTTGTAGCGTAGATAGGGGATTTTGTAATTTTTCTTGATGCTGAACTTTAACCTTTAACTGACATAAGTAAATACATATTACAGGACTATTGAGCCGAAATTGAACAAAAATGACTTCATACGTTTTTATATTATAAAAATTATAAGTTAAGCAGGATGTGATCTATAGTAACCTGCCAAATTATAAATAACTTTTTATTTTTAACGCTTTGTTCCTAACATATTTACCTAATAATTTCAGACTGTTTTTTGAGTCTAGACTTGTTACTGCAGGTAGGCTAAAGCTGATGCGTCCTGAACTTAAAACAACCCAGTTCGATACTTCCAAAGTACCTACCTAGCCTCTTTCATTTATAGTAGCGCCACCCTGACCTGCCTGGCCCAAGGGCATTCTGCACTGTTCACAGGGTGGCGCTACTATATATAGGTGTAAGTGCACTGTCACCACCACGTCACCGAAGCCGAAGAGGAGTTGGCCGAAGCCGAATAAGAACGTGCCGAAGCCAGTAAAGGAGTGTGCCAAAGCCATGATGACATCTATATCGTAAACGAAAAACAGTGGTTAATGCTTAGGTATCCCACAACAAAAGTCGGACTCCTTGAACGTTTGGCCGTTGAAGGGCACTCCAAAGAGGAACCAAAATGAATTTGATCAATTTTGATAGTTAGTAGGCAATTGAGTAAAATGGGTAGGTTGAAAGGTGGGATCACAACTAAACTACTAGCGAATGGACTTTCAACGAACTTTGATTAATAGTAGGTATTGAGGCAGTTTAACTTAGAAAAAATTACTTTGCACTTTATCACCATATAAGGAAAAAGTACGACCGGTTTCGGGTTTCCCCATCATCAGGTAATACAAACTAAATCAAAAGCAATCAAAAGCAGAAAAACACAAGTTTTAATACCCTACGCACGGGTCAGGAGGAGGAGGGGGTGGACAGTTTGGCTGCCAGGACAATAAGGGGGTAGAAAACACAATATCAAGAACAATGTTCTCCCTATATGGTTTTCCTCAGACAGATGTTGAGCAAACACAGAATAGCACGGGTCCTTACCTACCTACGTCTCTTCTGCATGTGTTCATTCACTCTGTCTTTGAAATTCCCACCAGTTTGACCTATATAACTTGCATCACATTCATTACACGACAGTTTGTACACACCAGATTTGCGAGCTTTATCAATTTTAGGCCTACAGTTAATTAGAGTTTTCCCAATGTTGTTAGAAGAGGCGTAAGGTACTATCTTCCCCGTGACATTTTTTACCAAATGACCTACTTTTTTGCTGATACCTCCTATATACAGTAACTAGGAGGGTTCCCGTCTATGCCATAATACAACATGGAATTGGCAATTTTTCCTTTGTGCTTGGCCATCAAGTCGTACACCATGCTCTCCTGGTAGCCGTCTGGTAGACGATGGTCCGTAGTTCCTTCTCGTAGTTTATCTTGGACATCGGAGTTTGAATGAGCCTCTGAATTATTGCTTGGAACGCTGCCTGCTTATGTGAATAGCGGTGGTATAAAGTAGGTAACGTTCTCCGTAACGTTTTTTGATCCCACCCTTTATGGTTGCGAATAAGGTTGGAAAAATAGGGGTTGGCGAACAAAACAATTACTTATTCATAACTTGTGTTTTAGGGGTGCTATCGAGTTTTTTACTTTCTCGCTAGCTATATATAGCGAGAAAGTATTGTTTTCATGCAAAATTTCGAAATTGAGATTTTGGGTTTCCCATGATCCTGGGGGTCCCCTGAGTCCAAAAAAGTGGTTTCTGGAAAAAGTCTGTCCGTCCGTCCGTCCGTCCGTCAGTCCGTGCAGTGCTCTAGCGCCTATACCGTTCATCCGATTTTGATGAAATTTGGTATGGACCTGTCTAAAATCACCGCCGAGACACATTTTTAAGGATTTTTTGATTGGTCAAAAATTGCGGCCGCTATTGTAAAAAAACCGCCAAAATAATTCAAAAATCGTGTTTTTGGTTAGTTAGACAAGCGCCGACGGTACACTTTTCAATGTATAACACTGAAAATTGGTATGTGTGTTGACAAATAGATGCTTCGAGGTCATTTGCAACTAAAATTGAATTGGTTGAAAATTACGGCCGTTCTGGACCAAAGTTCGATCGTTTCGGCGCCATTCACATTTATTGACCGATTGTCATGAAATTTGATAAATTTGTGTAGAACCATGTAACTTAAACATCTGTCGAACAGAATTTTGTTATCTTCAAAATTACGGCCGTTGTAGTCAAAAAAGTGTCGAAAATGAGTTGAGAATGAGAAACCACGTTTTCGAATGGTCGGAACGCATTTGGGACTACAGTAATAAAATGACAGACGTGAGATTTGGTATGAGTGATCTCAGATAGATGCTCGTGGGTCTTTTTCAACCGATTTTGGATTGAGTGAAAATTACGCCCGCAAAAAAAAAAAATTCAAAAATTCTAAAAAAAAAAAAATAATAAAAAAATAAAAAAAATCATATGGGGCGAGAAAGTTAAGTGCGACTGTTGTCGGACCCTTTATTTTTATTGTAGTCAATTTGCCTCAATATTAACTACAACTTTTGTCTGAAAACGCTTTTTGTCCGACGCACCGTTTAGGCAGGGGGTGGGGGGTTGAATTTTCAAAACGTCATAACTCACTTATTTGGTGAGATATTGAGTTTATTTTTTCCCATGAGTTTCTATTAATAATACCTACAACTTTTGTCTCAATTTTTTTTTTGTAAAATCACTTTCATTTTCTGTCGGGGAGGGGGGGGGGGGGGGGGGGGTGAAATTTCAAAACTCAATTCCTCCGTTGTTATTGGAGGAATGCATCGAGATCAACTGGAAATCTTCTTAACCGTTTTTCTAAATGATTTTAGACTGCTTTTTGTGGATGGAAGTAATCTTCGAAATCTACCTACGCCTTTCTGGGCTGCCGAAAGGAGTTTTTAACGGGGAACATGACAGGTATAGAGGTGAAGAGGAGTCGGCTGAAGTCAGAGAAGAGGGGGTCAAAGCCTGATAAGAGGAAGGAGAAGGAGTGTAACATCCATGCCATCACACCCGAGCAACCTGCTTACACTGGGACTCGAACCTATAGACCTCTGAGGACACGAGTCAGCCTGTCAGACCACTTGCCCATTTTTGATAGCATGGATTAGAATAGGCAACGCGGAGCAGCAGGGCGCGTCAGCAGGGCGCATGCACCGCGTCAGCTCTCTGCCCTACTCAGTGCTATCGAAAACTGCGGCACAGCTTGTTGGACGGGATCATTTTTTACCGTGCATGGTGGGACGCAGCCTAAGCAGTTATACTGGTAATAACTTACCTCTTCTTACCTGATTGCACACGAGAGGTCGCCTGTAGTCACTGCTAGCTGCATCCATATCTCCAATTTGCACACGTTCACGTTACTTCCGTATAGAAATAGACAGCGCCGCCTTACTGTAAGGCCCTTACAGTGTCGGAGTTTTCAATAGTTTGAAAGATAATTGCGTGGAGTTTTCTCCACCTACCAGCCGCTGATGATCTACGGCTCCCTAATCATCAAAGGATGGATTTCACCAGTTTCACCAGTCCACTACAGCGTCCTCTCGAAGTTCATTGAAGCGTTATCCTCTCGAAACGAAATGTTGGTGCGTTTCACCATCCTGCCGGTTATAGAGTCCTTATCATAACGTTAGCTAGTGGACTTTCATACGCAAGATAAAGTATTTGGCAACTATTTCGGGAATATAAATTTACTAACTCTATCCAATTGAATGGATAGGTAAGTTAAGAAATATATCACGGTTTTTTGTTAACTTTCAAACCATCATATGGACGATTTGACACTGGCGATAAGCTAAACATGCTTGGTACCTATACGTACCTAGTTTTAAATTAGACTAACCGTTAAACTGGACTTGTGAAATCCACCCTTGAGCTGGGGTTTTGTTTGGGAAGCAGAATCAACTCATCATTAGCTTTTCTTTTTCGCTGTGCGAAGTACCTAGGTACTACATAAGGCTCAGTAAGCTTAGGGCTCCGTCTCACACTCATATTTTCGATTCAATTTGTTGCCAATAACAATGGTATCAAGAGAATTGTAAATCCATAGGTAATTCCGTTCTTTCAAATATGATAATATTTTATCATATATATAATTTAATCATATTTTGGAGTCAACGTATATTTGTCTGAGAAAGAACATTTGCCAAGGAATTAAGTATCTATTGTTTACAAATGCCAGCTAATGGAAGAAGCTGTTTACAGTTTGGTAAAATTGTTAAGCAGAATAAAATTTATCAAGAAAACTGTTCCCGTGCATATTATTTTCCTCTACGAAAAGTTGATGTGAGAAAAACTGTATGAAGAAAACCACGAGTGTGTTAAAGGGCCCTAACTAAGGTCGTAGCTACCTATCGTACCAACAATACCAACAATTCAGTATAAAGGTTATATTCAGTAAATGAAACTATGAACCATGTTTATTTTCTTTATTTTTATTTTTCAAGGAGAAAAATGATAACGAAGCGTACCTACCTGTATTTTAGCTGTAGGTACATAAGCTGGAACATAAGATAAGTACACATGATGAAAAAATCTGGTTGATTAGTGCCAAAATGATAATTTGTCCAGCCTGCAAGCACTCTGTCTCGATAGTCTCGACTAGCCATCATCTGTCTCGATAGTCTCGACTAGCCATCATCTGTCTCGATAGTCTCGACTAGCCATCATCTGTCTCGATAGTCTCGACTAGCCATCATCTGTCTCGATAGTCTCGACTAGCCATCATCTGTCTCGATAGTCTCGACTAGCCATCATCTGTCTCGATAGTCTCGACTAGCCATCATCTGTCTCGATAGTCTCGACTAGCCATCATCTGTCTCGATAGTCTCGACTAGCCATCATCTGTCTCGATAGTCTCGTCTAGCCATCATCTAATTCGGACTTGTTTCGTACCTTTCGTATGATTATTATTTATTATATATTTCTGGCACTCGGCCCACTCCTATCCCTATCTAACTGTTGTGCATGCGGTCGCCTCACCCTCAGCTGCCGTGCGTTTGGAATCGCCACTGCAAAAGGTAAGACCACCCTGCACAACGCGCCCCTCTGGCCGTTCACTAAACTATTTTTCAAAGGAGCAATACATACAGATTACGGCACAAGGTAGAACAAAACATACAAAATGGGTATGTAGCATTATTATAATATGTATAACACACTTGCGAGGTTGAGATCCAATAAATACATATATAGGTGTAATGTAATAGGTAATGCTAAATCATAAATTAATACATACTACCTTTTCGATACTGACCAGATTCTATAGATTTGAAATGAAATATATCAACTATTTACTACAATCAGGGCCGGCGACAGCGGGGGGCAGCCGGGGTCATTTGAGTTACACTGATTGTGCAAATGCAAAATTTTATTCATACTATGAAATGGTGTTGAAGTGAAGTGCAAAGGGGAAAAGGTTTATTTGCCAGGTATAGAAAATAACCAAGTGCATGGGCCTTGTTTCTGTCAATCACCTTCATTATCCCTACTGTCAATTTTCCAATACAACCGTACATAGCACATACCTATTCAAAGAATATGGTCAAGGCCTCAGATCGTCGAGGCTTCTGCTTTTCATAATGGAATTTTCTGTATTGTGTGTTTTTACGTTTATGTAGAATTTCTTGAGTAAATTGAACCAGTTTCTGTTTCATTTTAGGATTCCATTAAGTTCTGGTGGGTACCTACCATAATATTAATTTATCTTCTGCGATATTCTTTAGGCAACCTAAAAACCATCTCTTTCATCCACAAATGTAAAATTTTCTCCTCGCTCGCTTCGCTCGCTCGAAAACGGTTTTATTTTTTCCTAGAATGAATTGACCCAAAAAGGCTGTTCGCGCGGTGTCAGTGATTCAACCTAAGCTTACCACCTTCCCATCCCTACGATCTGCACTAATCGAATTCACATCCATTAGGCATTAGGCAAACATAAAAACCTTTTTCATCCAATAATCTAAAGTTTTCTCTTCGCTCGCTTCGCTCGCTCGAAAGCGGTTTCTTTTTCTTGGGGTGATTTTCCCCAAGAAAGCTGTTCGTGTGGTGTCAGTGTTTAAACCTAAGCTTACCACCTTCCCATACCTACCTAGATCTGCACTCATCCACCAATCTAAAAGTTTCTTCTCGCTCGCTTTGCTCACTCGGCCGCAAGGTTCTTTTCTCATTTTTCCAAGACTATTTCTTTCCTTATTGAAGCCGTATAGTAGACGGTATATTAAAACGTTTCTCCGATGGGTTTATGAGAAGCCCCCCTCTCTCCCCCCCCCCCCCCCCCCCCCCCCGCTTGCACGGGGGCCCGGAATGTCTCAGCCCCGGGGCCCGAAAAGGCTGTCGCCGGCCCTGACTACAATCCCCATTACACGATGAATAAAGGGTCCGACAATGGTCGGACTTGACTTTCTCGCTTTATTTGCGCTACTGAAAAACGAAAAATTTGTTTTTTTTATGTAATTAATTTTTGTTCGCCACAATTGTGATAGGATCACAAAGATATTTTGCACACCCCTAGTAAATAATTTGAGGCATATGCGTACCGAATTTCAAGCATATCCATTGAACAGTGAAGTTTCAGCTTACGCGCCAACTAGGTAGGCACTCCTTTCATCTTTTGTTTATAACGTCACCAAGATGGTGGCCAAGCTATCAAAATGTCTTCAATATTATGGAATTACGCATAAATGACTATCTGTCATTTAACGTTCATCTACCTATTACGCCCAGGTCCTCTACAACAGCGAAGGGAACTATGGTCACGCGGACGGTCACCATTTTGAAACTGTGGGAGCTAAGTGAAATCTGACAAATGATGTACTTAAGTGCCGTGGCACAGAGTAATTGATACGACTGTACCTACTCTCGTTTTGTGTCGAAATAACACTGAGTTGTATCGACAATGCGTTTGATGAGGATGCATTTAAATATATGTGAGAACATTAAAATTGAGGCTGTGGCACAGAGTAATTGAAACGACTGTACCTACTCTCGTTTTGTGTCGAAATAACACTGAGTAGTAAGTAGGTATCTACTCTCGTTTTGTCTCGAAATAACACTGAGTAGTAAGTAGATGAGTTTCAGCGCATCAAGGAAGACAACTCTTCATAATATATGTAGCACAAAATTGGCTATCAGAAAACAGTTAAGAATACTATAAGATGAGTCTCAGCGCATCAAGGAAGATGACACTTCATAATATTTGTAGCCCAAAATTGGCCATCAGCGAATAGTACGATATAGTTGAAGTGTTTCCAACAATGAATGGGAATCAAGTTAAACCTGAATACCTGCTTTTATTAATTTTTAACCGTAAATAAATAGTCTTTCGTTCGCTATAGAGAGAGTTTCGACATGAGTCAAGAATCAGCTGTAATAGGCATATTCGCCAAGGTGATCGAAACTTTCATATGTGAATTCACACGGGTGACAAACCTTTTCAATGTACCATAGTGTGTGATTTCTCCAGACCGGAAGTAAGCATAATATGCACAGAATGTGGGAGGAAGTGTCTCACGAGATCGGGGTTAGGTAGTCACATGCGCGTGCATAAAAGACGAAGACTTACAACACAGACAGAGGTATTGTTGGTCTGGAGAATACTGAAACTACCACAATATCGCATTATAATTTCTTCTCCTTTGTTTTTCACAGATTGGAGGAGGAGGATAAAGAGAACGCCCCACCGGCAAAAAACCATACCAACAATGACATTCAATCCGGCAACCCACTGGCAGAACATTACATCGCAAGGTAAGTTGCAATGTTACCTAATGTAAAAAAGCTAAATATAATTGAAACTTCAGTTTTTATGTAAAATTAAAATGTATAAGTGTGACAATGACGCTTCGCAACACAATAAAGCAGCGATTATCACACCCCTGTTATGAAATTTCAACTCCCCAAATTGCTCTGAAGTCACCCCTGACGCGGCGTCGTACCTCCACTACATCCACTACCTCCAGTGCCTCCAGACCGGAAGTAAGCATAATATGCACTGAATGTGGGAATTATTCAGGCGATGAGGGGATCCTAGGACTTTCGTTCCTAGTAGTCGAGCGTCTCCAAGACGAGCTTCACCACGAAAGCAGTATTCATCTGGCTGAAGATCATCGCTCAAGTGAGTCAACAGTACTTTATGCAAGATCCTTTTCTGACAAAGCGCCAAAGGTTAAGGCCAGTGTCGAAATGACAAATATATTCCTTGCTATACTCCACGCGCAACTTGGATAATAGTATATTCAGACTTAGCGAATGGTCGATAGGTTACTTCTGGTTCTGAACCAAAACATCAGTCTTCATCAGCTTAAGCATATGCACAGAATGTGGGAGGAAGTTTCGTCCCCACTAGAGAATGTATAGGCATGATAAAGGTAGAAGACGGGTTTCATTTAAACCATTACAGCAAGAAGAATTACCAAAACACGCATTTAGATGTCGCAGTCGGCATATATGCCATCTTCTGCACTGGGAACCGGCTGCGGCTACAAATTGGAAAACTTTTCAAGTCAGACCGTTTGCAAGAAAAATTGTGCCAAGAAAAGTAACGTTGCCTAACAGAACCTTAGTGAAGTAAGTAGGTACGAAGTACCAAAGAAGTATCAAAAAGATTTTTTAGTTAAGACTCATTTTCGGTCAATCATTTTAACAAGAAAAGTAAGGTCGCCTAACTGGACCTTAGTGAAGTAGGTAGGTACGAAGTACCAATGAAGTATAAAAAAGATTTTTCAGTTAAGATTCATTTTCAGTCAATCATTAAAACAAAAAAAATATGGTCGCCTAACTGGACCTGAGTGAAGTAGGTAGGTACGAACTACCAATGAAGTATCAAAAAGATATTTCAGTTAAGTTTCATTTTCAATCAATCATTTTAATAAAAAAAAAGGTCGTTAAACAGGACCTTAGAGAAGTAGGTAGGTGCGAAGTACCAATGAAGTATCAAAAAGATATTTCAGTTAAGTTTCATTTTCAATCAATCATTTTAACAAAAAAAAAGGTCGCTAAACAGGACCTTAGTGAAGTAGGTAGGTGCGAAGTACCAATGAAGTATCAAAAAGATATTTCAGTTAAGTTTCATTTTCAATCAATCATTTTAACAAAAAAAAATAAGGTCACTAAACAGGACCTTGGTGAAGTTAGTAGGTACGAAGTACCTCGCTGCACTAAAAATTGCAGACCTCGGACCCCAGTCTGCTAGAGGAACCTCGCGCCTCACGCAGTGGTGAGCATGGTCACATCAACTCCTTTTACTAACAACACGCAACAACCCCCGCCACCCAAGCGACATACCGTCACATCCTTCATATCGAATAGGCACATTCGCCAAGGTGATCAAAACTTTCATATGTCAATTCACACGGGTGACAAATCTTTTCAATGTACCATTGTGTGTCAAAGCTTTTGAATCGTTGCCTACGACACCCACGCACCAAAGCGCTATGCAACCTTCCACGTCTGCAAACACAGACAGTGAGGTTTTATCTTCCCTCGTTATAGGAATAGACTGCTCATCCGAAATAACACTGAGTTGTATCGACAATGCGTGTAATGAGGATGTATTTATATATGTGAGAACACAAAAATTGAGGCATACTTATCTTTCTGTCTTTCTCTTGTTCCCAGGGGTTGTCAGGCTAAAGGGAACATGGAGGGGGTAACTACCCTGCCGCTGGTCTGGAGAATACTGAAACTACCACAATATCGCATTATAATTCCTTCTCCTTTATTTTTCACAGATTAGAAGAGGAAGACAAGGAGAACGCCCCACCGGTAAAAAAACAGACCAACAATGACGCACGGGCAGAACATTACATCTCAAGGTAAGGTGTCAAAATAACACTGAGTTGTATCGACAATGCATTTGATGAGGATGCATTTATATATATGTGAGAACATTAAAATTGAGGCTGTGGCACAGAGTAATTGAAACGACTGTACCTACTCTCGTTTTGTGTCGAAATAACACTGAGTTGTATTGACAATGCATATGATGAGGATGCATTTATATATATGTGAGAACATTAAAATTGAGGCCGTGGCACAGAGTAATTGAAACGACTGTATCTACTCTCGTTTTGTGTCGAAATAACACTGAGTTGTATTGACAATGCATATGATGAGGATGCATTTATATATATGTGAGAACATTAAAATTGAGGCCGTGGCACAGAGTAGTTGTAGATGAGTTTAAGGGCATTAAGAAAGATAACTTTTCGTAATATTTTTAGCCCAAAATTGGCCATCAGCAAATAGTACGATATAGTTGAAGTGTTTCCGACAATGAATGGGAATCAAGTTAAACCTGAATACCTGCTTACCCCTTTTATTCATTTTTTACTGTAAATAAATAGTCTTTCTGTATAAATCTGTTCGCTATAGAGAGAGTTTCAACATGAGTCAAGAATCAGCTGTAATAGGCATATTCGCCAAGGTGATGAAAACTTTCATATGTGAATTCACACGGGTGAAAAATCTTTTCCATGTACCATTGTTTGTGATTTCTTCGAATAGTCATCTTGGGAGTTGGAGTGACTCAAGACGACAAGACATCAGACATCAGCATGACAGATCACAGCTCAGGAGCTAATCCTGGCATTCATTCAATCATAGGTATCGTAGAAAGTTTCTCCAGCACCGAAATTGGATAGTTCTTGAAAACGTTGCAGCACTATGACGATGAGACGGCAGCTTCACTCATACCTATCGCACCGTTACCGAGATCACCCGGGTGATGAACTTTTACAGGTGTAAAACAACCCAGGTAGACGAAGTTTTGTTCGAAGTCACGATTCGGCGTGTAGCGAAAGAATTTGGAATACAGGCGCCAATTTTGGCATATTGAAAGATTTGAAAGATAATCTGCTGTTGTTTTCCGGGAATGGCCACTAAGACGAGAAATATGAAGATAAATGAGACAGTACTGTCTCAGTTAAAATCTTAGGAAGTACTCTTCTTCTGATTCTAGATATAAGTACAATGACACATTATCAAAATTGAAATAGGGAAAAAGGGGGATACTGCGTCCCATACTAGGGCTGGGAAGGTGTCTATAGAGATTCAGAATACTTAAAACATCTTTTCGGAAACAGAGTACCGAGGTTTCTGGGTGGAGGAGTATAGGGGGAGCCTTATTATATGAGCGTTGGGCTGCGACCGGCAGCTTGGCTTGGGTTTGACTTCATTAAAATAAGGTATATTTTCCAGGATCTATTACAGCATAAACTGTAATGTAAGCTTTCATAATAACCATTATTGCATTAATTGTTCCTATTTATTTCAATCTGAGCTATTAAAGGGAATGTAAACCGCGCCTTCAGTAAGAAATTTCAGCAGCATTTTCTCCAAAAGACTTCATTAGCATGGAATATGGAAGAATATTTTTGACTCAAACACGCGGTAGCTTTTGGTATGGTCGCCCACCAAAGGAGATTAAGGTGCGTAGTTTTGTAAGATATGTAATGGTAATGGTTTTGGACGGCGTCCTAGCTTCCTAGCTGGAATGCGGGAATCGGGATAATAACTGAGGGCTATTGTTTGGCAAAAATAGGTAAAACGAACAGAAACTTAATGTCATAAGATAAAGGCAACAATGTGGCCAATGATTGGGCTTGAATAAATTGTACCTTCGCCAAATATTCTTTCGGCCACAGAGTTCAGAGAAACTTTCGCTGACTTAAAACTTTCAGATGGACCTTTATTCCCCAAATTAGTCGTTCTGCAGGTTGACCTGTTGGCAGGCTATTCAGAGCCGTTTCTCCTCGATTTGCTGGAAAACGCGCCTTTCGTTCAGGTATTCCGTTTGGAATTTACCAATTACCATTCTATGGAAAATTACATAATCGACGCACTGTAACGTGTACTTGGCCACTTATACTTACTCAAAATTCTTGTGTTCCGGGGTAAATAAATAGAGATAAAATAAATGGTTTATACTTTTCAGAAGGGAGATAGCTGTAAAGGTGTGGTTTGTGACCCTGATTTGGCACTTTTCTCTGAGGAAGAAATCGTTGACCTCCTTAAACATGAACGAGTAACGAGGTGAGAGCTGAGAGCCACAACGGCCGTCACTCATTATACTCGAATGTATATTATCGATTATCGAAGAGTAACATCGGCCAAGAAAAAAGTGGTGTCGCCAAGATATAATGAGGCTCCACTAGTTATTCTGACCTTTCAACTACCCTCTCCACCTCGAATGTATATTATCGATTATCGAAGAGATTATAAATATAAAGATGGCTGACTAAAATGATAATTTAAAATGGCACTGCCAACGTGAAGAAACTCCCCCCCATCGCAGCTTTTTTTATACAGGCCTGCCTTCTGTGATTATGGGTGAGTGGGGAAACAATCAGAAGCTGCGGCATCAGAGGTGAGAGCTGAGAGCCACAACGGCCGTCACTCATTATACTCGAATGTATATTATCGATTATCGAATAGTAACATCGGCCAAGAAAAAAGTGGTGTCGCCAAGATATAATGAGGCTCCACTAGTTATTCTGACATTTCAACTACCCTCTCCACCTCGAATGTATATTATCGATTATCGAAGAGATTATAAATATAAAGATGGCTGACTAAAATGATAATTTAAAATGGCACTGCCAACGTGAAGAAACTCCCCCCCATCGCAGCTTTTTTTTATACAGGCCTGCCTTCTGTGATTATGGGTGAGTGGGGAAACAATCAGAAGCTGCGGCATCAGAGGTGAGAGCTGAGAGCCACAACGGCCGTCACTCATTATACTCGAATGTATATTATCGATTATCGAAGAGTAACATCGGCCAAGAAAAAAGTGGTGTCGCCAAGATATAATGAGGCTCCACTAGTTATTCTGACCTTTCAACTACCCTCTCCACCTCGAATGTATATTATCGATTATCGAAGAGATTATAAATATAAAGATGGCTGACTAAAATGATAATTTAAAATGGCACTGCCAACGTGAAGAAACTCCCCCCCATCGCAGCTTTTTTTATACAGGCCTGCCTTCTGTGATTATGGGTGAGTGGGGAAACAATCAGAAGCTGCGGCATCAGAGGTGAGAGCTGAGAGCCACAACGGCCGTCACTCATTATACTCGAATGTATATTATCGATTATCGAATAGTAACATCGGCCAAGAAAAAAGTGGTGTCGCCAAGATATAATGAGGCTCCACTAGTTATTCTGACCTTTCAACTACCCTCTCCACCTCGAATGTATATTATTGATTATCGAAGAGATTATAAATATAAAGATGGCTGACTAAAATGATAATTTAAAATGGCACTGCCAACGTGAAGAAACTCCCCCCCATCGCAGCTTTTTTTATACAGGCCTGCCTTCAGTGATTATCGGTGAGTGGGGAAACAATCAGAAGCTGCGGCATCAGAGGTGAGAGCTGAGAGCCACAACGGCCGTCACTCATTATACTCGAATATATATTATCGATTATCGAATAGTAACATCGGCCAAGAAAAAAGTGGTGTCGCCAAGATATAATGAGGCTCCACTAGTTATTCTGACCTTTCAACTACCCTCTCCACCTCGAATGTATATTATCGATTATCGAAGAGATTATAAATATAAAGATGGCTGACTAAAATGATAATTTAAAATGGCACTGCCAACGTGAAGAAACTCCCCCCCCCCATCGCAGCTTTTTTTATACAGGCCTGCCTTCTGTGATTATGGGTGAGTGGGGAAACAATCAGAAGCTGCGGCATCAGAGGTGAGAGCTGAGAGCCACAACGGCCGTCACTCATTATCAGGGGGCGGATTTTGCATATTTGCATGTTTTTTATTTTATCTTTAATCACATGCAGACTTCGTATTTACACGTTTCAAAGCCTGTAGAGCCCAAAAATACCAAAATCTTTAGTGCATATTTTGCATGTTTCGGGATTTTTTTCAATAAGTGCATGTTTTAGGTTTTAACCGCATGTTTATGCATATCTGACTGACTCAAGTTAATTTCCTATAATCAAAGAAATATTTATGTCCACAAAATAGGCACTTCTGTTAATTGCGTAAACCCCGAGCATGTTGGTCGAAATTTACAAGATAAGGATTCTATTATGGGATTACTGGGTACAGGTACCTATTTGTCTTGTTTCCTGACTGGCCATCTCCGAGGTCGTCGACTCGGGTCGAACGGGGTGGCAAGGTACAATTAATATGGAAATCAGCACTATTCTTAACTTATGGAGAAACCAGTATATGATTTTGCATATTCTTAAGTAGGGGTGGTAAGGTAGGGGATCCTACGGTTTTGCCTTAGGTCCCTTAGGTACTCATTATCGATTATCGAAGAGATTATAATTATAAAGATGGCTGACTAAAATGATAATTTAAAATGGCACTGCCAACGTGAAGAAACTCCCCCCCATCGCAGCTTTTTTTATACAGGCCTGCCTTCTGTGATTATGGGTGAGTGGGGAAACAATCAGAAGCTGCGGCATCAGAGGTGAGAGCTGAGAGCCACAACGGCCGTCACTCATTATACTCGAATGTATATTTCGATTATCGAAGAGTAACATCGGCCAAGAAAAAAGTGGTGTCGCCAAGATATAATGAGGCTCCACTAGTTATTCTGACCTTTCAACTACCCTCTCCACCTCGAATGTATATTATCGATTATCGAAGAGATTATAAATATAAAGATGGCTGACTAAAATGATAATTTAAAATGGCACTGCCAACGTGAAGAAACTCCCCCCCATCGCAGCTTTTTTTATACAGGCCTGCCTTCTGTGATTATGGGTGAGTGGGGAAACAATCAGAAGCTGCGGCATCAGAGGTGAGAGCTGAGAGCCACAACGGCCGTCACTCATTATACTCGAATGTATATTATCGATTATCGAAGAGTAACATCGGCCAAGAAAAAAGTGGTGTCGCCAAGATATAATGAGGCTCCACTAGTTATTCTGACCTTTCAACTACCCTCTCCACCTCGAATGTATATTATCGATTATCTAAGAGATTATAAATATAAAGATGGCTGACTAAAATGATAATTTAAAATGGCACTGCCAACGTGAAGAAACTCCCCCCCATCGCAGCTTTTTTTATAGAGGCCTGCCTTCTGTGATTATGGGTGAGTGGGGAAACAATCAGAAGCTGCGGCATCAGAGGTGAGAGCTGAGAGCCACAACGGCCGTCACTCATTATACTCGAATGTATATTATCGATTATCGAAGAGATTATAAATATAAAGATGATAAAGGAGCTCCCGAGGGTAGCCGTAACGCCCGAAATATCGTCGACTGTCCTCTCAATGGCCACAGTTTTCAGCTGTCCACATTCTTAGACATAAAAGAAGCATTTATTGCATTGGTTGGGGGTCCTGGATGTATTTACCGGAAAGCTCGTGATTGTCTTGTCGTGCAAATCTCTACGGACTCACAATTTGAGACTCTTATTTCCCTTTCCGATTTTCTGGGGAAACCTGTGAGTGTCTCCAATTTTCAGAAGGGAGATAGCTGTAAAGGTGTGGTTTGTGACCCTGATTTGGCACTTTTCTCTGAGGAAGAAATCGTTGACCTCCTTAAACATGAACGAGTAACGAGGTGAGAGCTGAGAGCCACAACGGCCGTCACTCATTATACTCGAATGTATATTATCGATTATCGAAGAGATTATAAATATAAAGATGATAAAGGAGCTCCCGAGGGTAGCCGTAATGCCCGAAATATCGTCGACTGTCCCAAAAGACGAATACCTTATTGTCACACCAAAAGATTTGAGAAGCAAAATGGAGTAGTTCCTTATTATACTCGAAAGTATATTATGGATTATCGAGGAGATTATAAATATTAAGATGGCTGACTAAAAGTGGTTGTACTCAACCGGAATATCACGACAATTTCGGACGTTTAAAAGACATATTATATTTCAGATCAAATTTCCTCAAAAAAAGTGTACTTAACTATTTTCTTGGTCTAATGTTTTTGTACGATATTTGATTCAGATGAGACGTCACTCGAGCGGGACTCGGAGCCATCGTCCAGCTACCTTGGGGCCTACTTTCAAGGTGGAGAAGGGTGAGTTAAGTCCTTGTATTTTTCAGGTTAGGCAGGTAGAGTTTTGTTGTGCTTATGGGGTATACCTACTGCGGTATATTTATATTAGGCCTTTTCAGTGTAATGACTGTGGCAAGAGGTTTTCTCAGAAGGGGGGTTTGACTAAACACATAAGAACACATACAGGTGAAAAGCGTTTTCAGTGTAATGCATGTGGCAAGAGATATCTGCGGGTGGACAACTTGAGATATCACATAACAACACACACAGGCAAAAAGCCTTTTCAGTGTAATATCTGTGGCAAGAAGTTTTCTCAGAAGGGGGATTTGACTATACACATTAGAACACATACAGGTGATAAGCCTTTTCAGTGTAATGACTGTGGCAAGAGGTTTTCTCAGAAGGGGGGTTTGACTAAACACATTAGAACACACACTACTGACAAGCCATTCCAGTGTAAAGACTGTGGCAGGAGGTTTTCTCGGAAGGGGAGTTTGATTAGTCACACTAAAAGGCATACACGTAAAACAAGTTCTTTACGTAAAGAGCGCGGTAAGGCAAATTTCATTCGTCACGCGATAAAACATGCTAGTGAGACGCTTGCTGAGAAATGGAACATCAAACGTCTCACGATCGATCTCGACCGTGTGAGATTTTTTGTGTGCGAGATATGTGGTTTACACGGTTTACATCGATCTCTACGAATAAGGCCCAGTGGAAAATAGAGTGCAAGAAGGATGAAATCTAGGTATCAAGACTACACCAAATGAGTCGCAGGTATGAAAGTTATCGTTTTTGCAAACGCACGGATAATCCACTCGAAAGCTAACAAAACGATAACGGTGCATAGTGAAAGCCGTTAACATTTTTTACCGAAACGATAGCGCTATCTTGTAGGTACACGATTGTCGTCACGTTAAAGTGGTGCAATCCAGCCTAAAGCAACGGCAATTCTTATTTATGTCGTTTCAACCAAGAGTGATATATTCAGGAAGTGCTTTTTTCCTTATTTTAGATATTCAAGAAAACGTTGTAGAAATTGAATTAGGAATAAATAACAATCAGATATCCCAAATTCGAGCTGGGAAGGAGACGTCACTGGTTATTGATACCCCAAACGCCCTCTCGGAAAATGAGTTCCGAGGTTTTTGTGTGGATGTGGATATGGTGAAACCTACATTAATCAGCTTTGGGTACACGGGGAACACGGGCAGCTCTTGGTACGTGTTACTGGAAAAGGAAATCAAAATCGAAGACGAGCCACAGGGTTCTTTCGAATCCGCAGTCTACTATGTTGGAACTAACTCAACGATCTCTACGAATAAGGCCCAGTGGAAAATAGAGTGCAAGAAGGATGAAATCTAGGTATCAAGGATCTGCTTGGATTACAGGATAATGATAATGACGGACCTTCTTGACATAATCCATGATGACAATAGTCTGCAATTGGGCTTGAATAAATTGTACCTTCGCCAAATATTCTTTCGGCCACAGAGTTCAGAGAAACTTTCGCTGACTTAAAACTTTCAGATGGACCTTTATTCCCCAAATTAGTCGTTCTGAAGGTTGACCTGTTGGCAGGCTATTCAGATCCGTTTCTCCTCGATTTGCTGGAAAACGCGCCTTTCGTCCAGGTATTCCGTTTGGAATTTACCAATTACCATTCTATGGAAAATTACATAATCGACGCACTGTAACGTGTACTTGGCCACTTATACTTACTCAAAATTCTTGTGTTCCGGGGTAAATAAATAGAGATAAAATAAATGGTTTATACTTTTCAGAAGGGAGATAGCTGTAAAGGTGTGGTTTGTGACCCTGATTTGGCACTTTTCTCTGAGGAAGAAATCGTTGACCTCCTTAAACATGAACGAGTAACGAGGTGAGAGCTGAGAGCCACAACGGCCGTCACTCATTATACTCGAATGTATATTATCGATTATCGAAGAGTAACATCGGCCAAGAAAAAAGTGGTGTCGCCAAGATATAATGAGGCTCCACTAGTTATTCTGACCTTTCAACTACCCTCTCCACCTCGAATGTATATTATCGATTATCGAAGAGATTATAAATATAAAGATGGCTGACTAAAATGATAATTTAAAATGGCACTGCCAACGTGAAGAAACTCCCCCCCATCGCAGCTTTTTTTATACAGGCCTGCCTTCTGTGATTATGGGTGAGTGGGGAAACAATCAGAAGCTGCGGCATCAGAGGTGAGAGCTGAGAGCCACAACGGCCGTCACTCATTATACTCGAATGTATATTATCGATTATCGAAGAGTAACATCGGCCAAGAAAAAAGTGGTGTCGCCAAGATATAATGAGGCTCCACTAGTTATTCTGACCTTTCAACTACCCTCTCCACCTCGAATGTATATTATCGATTATCGAAGAGATTATAAATATAAAGATGGCTGACTAAAATGATAATTTAAAATGGCACTGCCAACGTGAAGAAACTCCCCCCCCATCGCAGCTTTTTTTATACAGGCCTGCCTTCTGTGATTATGGGTGAGTGGGGAAACAATCAGAAGCTGCGGCATCAGAGGTGAGAGCTGAGAGCCACAACGGCCGTCACTCATTATACTCGAATGTATATTATCGATTATCGAATAGTAACATCGGCCAAGAAAAAAGTGGTGTCGCCAAGATATAATGAGGCTCCACTAGTTATTCTGACCTTTCAACTACCCTCTCCACCTCGAATGTATATTATCGATTATCGAAGAGATTATAAATATAAAGATGGCTGACTAAAATGATAATTTAAAATGGCACTGCCAACGTGAAGAAACTCCCCCCCATCGCAGCTTTTTTTATACAGGCCTGCCTTCTGTGATTATGGGTGAGTGGGGAAACAATCAGAAGCTGCGGCATCAGAGGTGAGAGCTGAGAGCCACAACGGCCGTCACTCATTATACTCGAATGTATATTATCGATTATCGAAGAGATTATAAATATAAAGATGATAAAGGAGCTCCCAAGGGTAGCCGTAACGCCCGAAATATCGTCGACTGTCCTCTCAATGGCCACAGTTTTCAGCTGTCCACATTCTTAGACATAAAAGAAGCATTTATTGCACTGGTTGGGGGTCCTGGATGTTTTTACCGGAAAGCTCGTGATTGTCTTGTCGTGCAAATCTCTACGGACTCACAATTTGAGACTCTTATTTCCCTTTCCGATTTTCTGGGGAAACCTGTGAGTGTCTCCAATTTTCAGAAGGGAGATAGCTGTAAAGGTGTGGTTTGTGACCCTGATTTGGCACTTTTCTCTGAGGAAGAAATCGTTGACCTCCTTAAACATGAACGAGTAACGAGGTGAGAGCTGAGAGCCACAACGGCAGTCACTCATTATACTCGAATGTATATTATCGATTATCGAAGAGATTATAAATATCAAGATGAGGAGCTCCCGAGGGTAGCCGTAATGCCCGAAATATCGTCGACTGTCCCAAAAGACGAATACCTTATTGTCACACCAAAAGATTTGAGAAGCAAAATGGAGTAGTTCCTTATTATACTCGAAAGTATATTATGGATTATCGAGGAGATTATAAATATTAAGATGGCTGACTAAAAGTGGTTGTACTCAACCGTAATATCACGACAATTTCGGACGTTTAAAAGACATATTATATTTCAGATCAAATTTCCTCAAAAAAAGTGTACTTAACTATTTTCTTGGTCTAATGTTTTTGTACGATATTTGATTCAGATGAGAGCGTCACTCTGAGAGCGTCTAAAGACGCGTTTTCACGATGAATACATTGCTTGCTTGGCGGGTAGACCGTGAGGGAAAGGCAGGTCACGGGTTGAGGTGGGAGAGATCGTGTTGATAGATAACAACACCAAGAGAGTAAACTGGCCCTTAGCCAAAGTAGTGGAAATTTTTCCGGGGTCTGATGGGGTGGGTCGGGTTGCAATTCTTAGACTAGGGCAAGGGAGCGAGTTAGTGAGACCAGTTAATAAGTTGTACCCTTTGGAGCTGTCCTCAGAGGAGGCATCTGAGCTTTCGCATGAAGTGCCTGTGACTGAGGTTGTACCCGAAGTGCCCGTGCCCGAGCCGAGTGATCATCCTGCTACTCCCATGGCGAATGTTGATCAGAATGATTTTGAACGTACAAACTTGAATAAGTGTACCTCACGTGGTAGAGTCATCAAGGTCCCTAACAGACTGACACTTTGATGTCTCAGCATTATTTTTCTTTTGTACTTCTTGGTGTATTTTTATTTTTAAGTTAAGTATTTTTTTTTGTACTTCATGGTGTATTTTTACGATTGGTCTAGTTGCATTCAAATATTTGATTCTGTGACCTAGCTAATCGCAGATAAGTTACTTGAGTGTTTGTTTCAGCTAGCCTCAGTACCTAATTATTGAGAAGGAATATCTATTGCTTCTTTTTTTCTTCGGGTAGTGAGGATGTTACGATTTGGCGGTATTTCCTTTGTAGCTTCATAAATTTGTAAGGTTGGCTAACCTGAAAAATAGAGTGTGAAGATGTCGAGAAATAAAATGACGTAATGCAAGTACCTTTGTTTTTATTGTATAACAGCTTCACTCTTGCCTTGCTAGTGAGTGAAGTGAGTTGCCGGCAAGTTTCTGGTTCTAAAAACCCAGTTTTCATTATTTATTTATACTCAACCGACTTGCTTCCAGCAGCCTGAAAAATAGAGTGTGAAGATGTCGAGAAATAAAATGACGTAATGCAAGTACCTTTGTTTTTAATGTATAACAGCTTCACTCTTGCCTTGCTAGTGAGTGAAGTGAGTTGCCGGCAAGTTTCTGGTTCTAAAAAAACAGTTTTCATTATTTATTTATACTCAACCGACTTGCTTCCAGCAGCAGTACTCCTAATAACATATATTTTATTACCTTGCGAGTTTTCAGCATGTGCGCGGTAGAGGAAGCGATTTTCGGCACATTTGGGTGGGAACCCAAGATGGATGAAAAGGTGCGTACCGAGGCAATTGATTTTACTTCATTTCTGAAATTTTACGTTGTTTGACGTATAGTTAGCGATATTTATCGCTATTTTTTAGTTATTTTTTAGAGCCAATGTGGGTTATTTCGAGTATTTTGAAGAAGAAGCCCACGAGATGCCCCGGGAGGAGCAAGAACTACAAGTAGCCCGTGAAGTAGCAGAAGAAGAAGCCCATGAGGTAAATAACAGATTTTAGAGTTGGAAAACGTCTCCAATTTGATGGTTACGGTCATAATATTCCAGGGACCAAGAAGTAGGTATGATTGTAATTTCAGAACTTTCAGTGACGATGAGAGGGCGTGGTTAGCTGTGAAACTTTCCAACGTATCCCCGTGGCTTTCTCGGTGGGATTTACGTCTTAACGATTGGATTCTAAGAAGCTGTATAATCACAGCATATTAAGTAAAAAACAGTCTCTAACTTTAATAATACATTATTATTTCAGAATAAAATATGCCGCCTATCCAACAGTCTCCTCAAATCAAGCAAACAGCCGTAGGTATGTTTTATTTTCTCTTCTTTTTCAGGAAAAAATGAGGAAGAAGTGGGTGGAAATGTTCAAATGCGTACCAAAACGCTGCTACCACGGAGAATCATCATCATCATATGCATATACAGGATGATTCAGGACGAATGGTACATATTTTTAGGGTGGATAGAGGGGTCCATTTACAAGTAGCCCTCAAAGTAGCAGAAGAAGAAGCCCATGAGGTAAATAACAGATTTTAGAGTTGGTAAACGTCTCCTATTTGATGGTAACGGTCATAATATTCCAGGGACCGAGAAGTAGGTATGATTGTAATTTCAGAACTTTCAGTGACGATGAGAGGGCGTGGTTAGCTGTGAAACTTTCCAACGTATCCCCGTGGCTTTCTCGGTGGGATTTACGTCTAAACAATTGGATTCTAAGAAGCTGTATAATCACAGCATATTGAGTAAAAAACAGTCTAACTGCGATATGTTCATGTAGTAGGTACTGGCATGACTTTAATATATAGATGCAGCAAGCAAGAGTAGGGACACCACAAAAAAGAAGTTAAGCATTTAGGAAAAACCATGGACAGGAAACGTAGCTCCAGGGAACATGCCGAGGAAATGGCGGGCAAAGCCACATAGAGCCATCTTACGAATGTCGGCATGCCACTGCTATAATACACCTGTTATAGCCTTATCCCAGATTGCAATCATTTGTTGCAGATTTGGACTCGGTGATTGTGAGGGAGGAGGAATCGGATGTGACGTCAGGGAGCATATTAGACTCCACACTGGTGAGAAGCCGAATCCTAAAATACACACAGGCAGGTCACCTTAAGAATTATATGCGAGTGCACACCGGTGAGCTGTTGTCATGCCCTCACTGTCATGGTAAATTTAGTGCAGTCATCTATTAACTTTGAAATAAATTTCAGTTATTTGAACATGGGTTAATAATACGCCAGTAAAGCTTTCCTTTCTATAAAATTTCATTTTGAATGAGTTTCTTAAATAGTGTCAACTACCCCGTTACACATGTCAACTTATCCCAACCGACAGGAAGGTTACTCAATTCGAACTCAGCTTTACTGCCCTCCAATCCTAGCAATGGCCAGAAAGGAGAATAATTTATTTCCCCCCTCATTAAAAAGATTCAAAGAAGACTCGAATTCCTTGAATGATCGCAACTGAGGCAACACAGTCACAGAATCAGGAACTTTATTGTTGAGTAATTCTCCCACGAGAACTTGAATTTATCACATGGAAGAAGTTGCCGCTCCTCCGAAAGACTCAGCTTTACCACCCTCACCCCATTCTCCAGATTTCATTCCTAGCTACTATAAATAAACATCAGTCTTTATCAGCTTAAGCATATGCACAGAATGTGGGAGGAAGTGTCGTACGCGACACAATGCAGGCTCAGCTTTACCGCCCTCACCCCACAGCTTCACTTCTGAGTCTCAACTAACTAAAAGAACTTCTCTTTCAATAATACAAGACAATCTTAACTAAAGCTGAGAGTAACGATAGGTTTTACTGTAGGTTTTGTGTTGCCGCTTATGTCACTGATGAGTTACGTTAAGGGTACCTGAATACCCACGCTGGCGATGAGATTGAGAATATTGAGTTTGGACACTGTCAAACGAGTCTTCGCACATGGCGGACCTTGATTAGCAACTGCCAAGGTAAAGGTATAAGATGGGTTTCTTTTAAACCATTTCAGCAAGAAAAAATTACCAAAACACGCATTTAGTTGTTTGACCGCTGTCCAAAACTTGAATTACGCGGTATAAACTATACGAGCCGTCAGGTGCTGCACCCTGCCGGCCAACCTACGAACCGCGCGGGCCGGTTTGAAAAATCCTTCCCAGAACAGTCGTATGCTAGTACTTCGAAAAATACACCGGTAAGTGTGCTAACACAAAAATACACATGTTCTTCAGTCCGTAGTTCATGTGTCCTGGGATGACGCAGCGACGTACTGCGAATGGGCGGGGAAACGGTTACCCACAGAGGCGGAGTGGGAGGTGGCTTGCAGTCAGAAGAAGAAGAAAGACTTGATCTTCCCTTGGGGTAACAATATAACGACCGGAGGAAAACACACAGCAAATTTCTGGCAGGGATTTGCGACAGAAGACACAGGCGAGGATGGTTTTATAGGGACCTGCCCGGTCACGGAGTTCCCGGAAACAGTCGTATGCTAGTACTTCGGTATCGTGATTGCGAGAGTTTTGATTCTAAGGAGGGAATCATCAAGAGGACTTGAAGCCACTCATCCTGCAGAACTATTATTATAGGAATAGGCTCAACCAGCCAAGAAAATCATCATCCTGACAAATTCACAAATTCAGACGAATCTTGGATAATAGTATATTCAGACTTAGCTGAGAGCTGAGAGTAACGATAGGTTTTACTGTAGGTTTTGTGTTGCTGCTTATGTTACTGTTGAGTTACGTTAAGGGTACCTGAATACCCACGCTGGCGATGAGGTGGAGAAACGGTTACCCACAGAGGCGGAGTGGGAGGTGGCTTGCAGTCAGAAGAAGAAGAAAGACTTGATCTTCCCTTGGGGTAACAATATAACGCCCGGAGGAAAACACAGAGCAAATTTCTGGCAGGGATTTGCGACAGAAGACACAGGCGAGGATGGTTTTATAGGGACCTGCCCGGTCACGGAGTTCCCGGAAACAGTCGTATGCTAGTACTTCGGTATCGTGATTGCGAGAGGTTTGATTCTAAGGAGGGAATCATCAAGAGGACTTGAAGCCACTCATCCTGCAGAACTATTATTATAGGAAAAGGCTCAACCAGCCAAGAAAATCATCATCAGGACAAATTCCCAAATTCAGACGAATCTTGGATAATAGTATATTCAGACTTAGCTGAGAGCTGAGAGTAACGATAGGTTTTACTGTAGGTTATGTGTTGCTGCTTATGTTACTGTTGAGTTACGTTAAGGGTACCCGAATACCCACGCTGGCGATGAGGTGGAGAAACGGTTACCCACAGAGGCGGAGTGGGAGGTGGCTTGCAGTCAGAAGAAGAAGAAAGACTTGATCTTCCCTTGAGGTAACAATATAACGCCCGGAGGAAAACACAGAGCAAATTTCTGGCAGGGATTTGCGACAGAAGACACAGGCGAGGATGGTTTTATAGGGACCTGCCCGGTCACGGAGTTCCCGGAAACAGTCGTATGCTAGTACTTCGGTATCGTGATTGCGAGAGTTTTGATTCTAAGGAGGGAATCATCAAGAGGACTTGAAGCCACTCAACCTGCAGAACTATTATTATAGGAATAGGCTCAACCAGCCAAGAAAATCATCATCCTGACAAATTCACAAATTCAGACGAATCTTGGATAATAGTATATTCAGACTTAGCTGAGAGCTGAGAGTAACGATAGGTTTTACTGTAGGTTTTGTGTTGCTGCTTATGTTACTGTTGAGTTACGTTAAGGGTACCTGAATACCCACGCTGGCGATGAGGTGGAGAAACGGTTACCCACAGAGGCGGAGTGGGAGGTGGCTTGCAGTCAGAAGAAGAAGAAAGACTTGATCTTCCCTTGGGGTAACAATATAACGCCCGGAGGAAAACACACAGCAAATTTCTGGCAGGGATTTGCGACAGAAGACACAGGCGAGGATGGTTTTATAGGGACCTGCCCGGTCACGGAGTTCCCGGAAACAGTCGTATGCTAGTACTTCGGTATCGTGATTGCGAGAGTTTTGATTCTAAGGAGGGAATCATCAAGAGGACTTGAAGCCACTCATCCTGCAGAACTATTATTATAGGAAAAGGCTCAACCAGCCAAGAAAATCATCATCCTGACAAATTCACAAATTCAGACGAATCTTGGATAATAGTATATTCAGACTTAGCTGAGAGCTGAGAGTAACGATAGGTTTTACTGTAGGTTTTGTGTTGCTGCTTATGTTACTGTTGAGTTACGTTAAGGGTACCTGAATACCCACGCTGGCGATGAGGTGGAGAAACGGTTACCCACAGAGGCGGAGTGGGAGGTGGCTTGCAGTCAGAAGAAGAAGAAAGACTTGATCTTCCCTTGGGGTAACAATATAACGCCCGGAGGAAAACACAGAGCAAATTTCTGGCAGGGATTTGCGACAGAAGACACAGGCGAGGATGGTTTTATAGGGACCTGCCCGGTCACGGAGTTCCCGGAAACAGTCGTATGCTAGTACTTCGGTATCGTGATTGCGAGAGTTTTGATTCTAAGGAGGGAATCATCAAGAGGACTTGAAGCCACTCATCCTGCAGAACTATTATTATAGGAATAGGCTCAACCAGCCAAGAAAATCATCATCCTGACAAATTCACAAATTCAGACGAATCTTGGATAATAGTATATTCAGACTTAGCTGAGAGCTGAGAGTAACGATAGGTTTTACTGTAGGTTTTGTGTTGCTGCTTATGTTACTGTTGAGTTACGTTAAGGGTACCTGAATACCCACGCTGGCGATGAGGTGGAGAAACGGTTACCCACAGAGGCGGAGTGGGAGGTGGCTTGCAGTCAGAAGAAGAAGAAAGACTTGATCTTCCCTTGGGGTAACAATATAACGCCCGGAGGAAAACACACAGCAAATTTCTGGCAGGGATTTGCGACAGAAGACACAGGCGAGGATGGTTTTATAGGGACCTGCCCGGTCACGGAGTTCCCGGAAACAGTCGTATGCTGAGATGAAGTGGTCTGGAGTGCAATCCAACCACAGAATTAAGCACTTGTAAGTAGGTGCGCATTATTAATTATTCTATTGATGTATTCATCCGCTTGGAACAAGTGAAAACATGTCAAGCAATGGTTAAGAAACTTGAATCCATCATATGGAAGAATCAGGAAGAAGTTGCCAAATCCTCTAGTCCTAGACTATTCAGCGTACCTCGAAAGTCAAGTTGACTTCCCACCCATTCGGAGAGATTACCGAAGGGGAGGTTTGAAAATAGTGCTATCGATATAACCATCGCAGAAATAGGTCAAGAAATGGTTATAAAACTTGAATCGATCATATGGAAGAAGTTGCCAAATCCTCTGTCTATTCAGCGTACCTCGAAAGTCAAGTTGACTTCCCACCCATTCGGAAGGCTTACCGAAGGGGAGGTTTGAAAATAGTGATATCGATATAACCATCGCAGAAATAGGTCAAGAGATGGTTATGAAACTTGAATCAATCATATGGAAGAAGTTGCCAAATCCTCTAGTCTCTTCAGCGTACCTTGAGAGTCAAGTTCAAGAACCTGCATTCAAAAGAGCACCACCATGAGAGAGAAGTGCACTACATCTTCTTCCGGTAGCTGCAGAGTAACACAGTTACTCTTCGCTTACACGAACGTGAACGATTCTATATTCTATACGAAGCTATGTGGAAGAATGGCTGCGTGCCACTAGGAGACAGGGTTTGTCTTGGGACCGCAGCAGGTCCTAATAGGGACTATCCACGGGTTTTAAGCAGATACGGCAAATAATTCGGAAACAAAATTTTGCATATACCATAATGCAGGCTTCAAATTTTTTTTAAACAAAATTTATCACCATTTTTATCTTTAGGTAAAGATAACCAAATAATATTTTTGTGTTAACAATTTTAACACTGATTGATTGTTGCAGATTAGTTCTATAACACATATCTTCTATTGTTTTCCATTTTCGTTTTATGGATGTTAAGTTTTCAGCCTAGTACTTCCCTGTCATGCACACATTCAGTGTGTACACAACAGGCTGCACTAATACTTTTTGACTTGCTAGAAATACAGGCGAAAGTTAGACCCAATACTTTTGGAGATAAACATTTTAAAAATAAATTGGAAAGAACAAAAGGAATACCAATAAACAATAGATTTTTTTTATTATCATTTTTTTATTTTCCATTTTTATTGAAGTAAATTTTGAGCTGATCTGGTTAGTCAGGATATCTGGAATTGCCCAGAGCTGGATTGCCAATATCTTTTGCGAGATTTATCCATTTTAAATCCTCGAGCATGTCGATATCGTCGTGCCTTCCTGCAACATTACGCGTTCCCAGAACCAACCCCTCTCGCAGCAGCAAAATTGTATATTGCAGGACATCGGTGGGGTGGACATCCACCTTCACGGGAGAGGGCACAATTCGGTTCCAACCACTTCTGAACCTGAAACAGAAGTGGAAATTATAATAAAAGAAAAAATGTTTTTTTTTTTACTTTCTCGTTTAACGTAAGTTAAGGGTTGACGGGACCTCAGTCGTGCGAGTCCAGTGTTGTCCCACTAGACTATGGTGAGGACTATTAATTTATTTAATAAGAATAAACCGTATATAAGGGAACTTCTTACCTGATGTTTGGTGTGCAAGGAGTGAAACTGAGCCGCGCCTCCCGCAGGCACAGGCGGTAATCTGGCGAGACTAAGGATGAATTCCAGCACTTCTCTAAAGTATATACTACAGTGTCTCCTCTCGAACAGAGAGTATGCTTGTATGCTTCTTGCATGCTTAACTTATGACGAATGCAATCGCCCAATAGTATGCTTTACTTTAAGAAGTGGCGAAATCCTACCTAAGGGTGGCTTCCACAATTACAACTTAACGGTAAGAAAAATTGCATAAATAATCCAAGCTTATATTTAGCTTATAAAAAAAGCCAAACCGTCCTCTAAACCTTGCGGTAAGCTAAACATAGGCTTGTACCATCATACAATTTATCTTGTCATTAACTGGGACTGGTGAAAGCCATCCTTAGCGTGGATTTCACCTCATCTTAATGTTTAGGTACTATAGCACTATAGTATTTACAATAATAATAATAATAATAATATTTTGTATTAATAATATTTTCACAGTATATAGTATGCAGTAAGTGTGAGGCCCACTAGGTGTTCCCGTGTTGGGCCTCAACTATTACAGAATTAAAAAATGAAAAACAAATAAATCGTTGAAAGTTCCTACCTATCCTATCTATCAAGATCCAACCTACCTAACAGAAAAATCAATATAAGGTGTTAAGATATTTTTTTACCTCTATATCGAATTTTTTTAGGCTGTGGGAAGTTTTAATGTGTAAAGGTATTCTATTGAATAGTTGGACAGCTCAATAGACGTGGCTCGTTTTAAAAAGGCTTCCTTTAGCGGCTGGTGGTCTGAGGTTGCAGCCTGCGCCCAGTCTCGTCATACGTCCATGTTGTACGTAGTCAGTCTGTCCGTCCAGAGATCGGTTCTTTTTATATCTATAGAGTAACAGTTGTCTTGCATAGGTGTATTCGATGGGAGGGACGCTAAACTCTTTGTACAGTAATTCAGACGGGTAGCGGTAGGGCTTTGACATGACAACACGTAGTACGCACCTCAGCAGGTGTATTCCCTTTCTCGAACGCCAGCAAACCCACCCAACTAACACCTTCAAAATTTATTGTAAGAAGATAAGGCACGCCATGATGCAATATACGGGGAGCAGTTCTTCTTACAATAAATTTTGAAGGTGTTAGTTGGGTGGGTTTGCTGGCGTTCGAGAAAGGGAATACACCTCCTGTGCTACTACTACAGGATGAAGATGTGATTTGAGCGCCCCTCCCCACGTTAGTATTCCGTATTGTATTATGGAGTCGCATATTGCAAAGTAAACTTGTCTTAATGTGTTTCTGTCAAGGATTTGTCTTAGTCTCTTGAATTTGTATGTCGTTTTCCTAAGTCGTTTAGCAGTCAGTAATATGTGTCTGTCCCATCGTAGGTATTGGTCTATTGTCACTCCCAAGTATTTGTAGTGGTCAGCCTTTATAACATTTTGACAGGTACACGTGTGGTCTCGTCTACAGTCCCTGGTATGTATTTTCACTGTTAGTCCACTTGGTTGTCCAGCGACGGTAGGGGAGAAGGTCATGTATTCAGTTTTGCTTACGTTGAGGGTGAGTAAGTTGTCGTCTAGCCAGGTTTTAACTTTAGTCAAGGTTTCAGTCGCTTTGTCATGTGTTTCGTCCCATGTCCGCCCATTGAAATACAGAGCAGTGTCGTCAGCAAAGCCTAGTATGGTACAGTCCAGGTCCAGTTTGAGGAGCCATCAATATATATAATAAAAAGAAGTGGACCTAGCACTGTACCCTGTGGTACTCCAAAAGTTACTGTCGTGACGTCACTAGTACTGTCAGTGTTGTGCTGTAGTTGTGTTGTAGTAGTTCGAGGTAGGACGTCAGTTGTGGTATTTTCAGGTCGTTTTAATCGAACTTGTTGTGGCCTGTCCGTCAAGTATGAAGTCAGCAGCGCGAGTACCTGGCCTCTCAGTCCGGCATATTCTAACTTGTCAAGAAGTAGGTCATGAGATACGGTATCGAACGCTATCGAATGCTATTGCAATTGCACTTGTCATAAGCTGAACAAAAGATAAACCTGTTCCTTAAAACTGTACGAAAGGAGACCCTATAACATACTTTAGAGAAGCGGTAAATCCACCCTAAAGCTTGCAGCCCTCGTGAATATGAGCTCCTGCAGCACAAGTAGCCTGACTGCACCTCTTTCAGACGATTTGTTGCTGCTGCTAGAGGAACGCACGTAGTTGCAGGAAGGTAAGTTGGAGTGGCGTTCAGTCTGCAGCTACTGCTGCGGGGACCAAAGTGCAATATATCCCACGCCTCAGAAAGCGAAGTGCCGCTCGATATCGACATGATGGACGATGTTATGAAGAAAGATCTCACGGAAGGCATCGACGATCCAGATAAAAGTCTTCTTCCGTTTTGCTTTCCCAATTAACTTATAAAACCTTTATCTCGGAAAGTATTGGGTCTCACTTGCAGTTAGAATTTGCGTGATAATAATAACTATATAAATTAATGGTCTTTACTTTCTTGCTATCGTAGTCATTAAGCTAGGTACGCTAATGTTTCTTCAAAATATCTACGTGCCTGAAGTGCTCATATACAGTAAAGTTTAGACACAAAGTCATCGAAATTTGGAGGCGTTCACCTCAGTAGTCAATAAGTTTGAGATTGTCACTTCTATTTTCTACCACGCATTAGGCCCACAAGTCAGGCCCTGATTGGGTGATGTGTCGGTTGACCCGCAAACCAATAGTTTACGCTTTTGGTTACAACAACCGTTATTTTTGGAAAATTCTGTTTTCAGAATTCGGAAATCTGTTATAAAACCAAAACGCAACTATCAAGAAAAGACAATTTTTGCCTTTTTTGACCATCACTGGCGCAAATATTGAGTTATCAAAATTTGTTCGGTAGTCACTCTATAGAGATTCTTACTTCGTACCGAATTTCAGCAAATTCGGTGCACAGGATGACCTGCCGGCGCACAACAGAATCCCGGAACTTTTTCCTAGATCACTAGGACCCCAAAATCTCAAAATCGAAATTTTGCACTATTACTATTTCTCAGCCTATACATTACATCTAGGCGAGAAAGTAAAAGTATTAGAATAAAGAGTTGCTCAATTATGCACTATTGGTAGAATAAAACGCAGTGCACAGCCAATGTGACGAGATGTGAAAGGAGGAAGTTCATGCTATCGTATAGTGGTGGTTCAGAACCCACCGGCCAGTATAACATGTGTTACACATCGTTGTGGTCTGCCACACAATTGCTATATGGGTGTCTTACGGCGAAAACGTACTACTCAAGAAAATGAATCGTGATGTAGCATGGTAGTTCACAACCCACCAAAGAATATCAAGCCACAATCCATCACAGTTAAATCCAATCAAAATTCCAATCCATGGGCAGTCAAATGTTTACTCACCTTCTCCATGACTGCTGCTTCAATCAAATGGAAAATGGAACCGGAACCCATCGGAACCCTACGCACCCCTCAGCACATACATGGCTACATGACTGCTGCATAACTGTTTCAAAGATCACGTAGCTATACTTTTCCCCTCCCCTACTAGGTTGAGTATACGCGTTGACTATTTCACCCCAAAAAAAAATCTGGTCAGCTTTATGCCTGTGGCCTTAAAAAAAAAATACAAATAATCCTAAGGACAATATTCTTAGGCCACCAGCAAAACAAATGACAGAAGTAGAGGGGATGGCTGCGCGCAACGGTACCTACATACATGAGGGGGATCCTCAGCCCGTGTAAGCCATCGCCAAGGCAGCTCAGTTGGCTAACGCTGCAACTATATCGCCCAGCATGGTCCTATATGGCCCACTGTGATCGTGTATGGGGTAGGGTGGTAGAGTCCAATGTGTGGGCAGCAGCACTGGTGCAGCCACCAGAGTGGTACTCCTACTGTTATTGTGGCCATATGTGTGACAATCAATCGCACGACCTTGTGAATTTTGAAGTAGAAATGACCTCTAACGGGGATGTTCCTATTCCGAAATAAAAATTAAAAATTTACTCTGTGACTTGTTTGCTATTTAGTTGTCCTTCGGAAGTTTCAAGTCTCAATAATAACAATAATAAGAAATGGTAATAATAATAATAATGTGTCGCAGAGTAAATTATTAATTTCTACTTGAGTAGTAACTGGCACGTGACTTTTGAACCTCGTAGGGGTCCTATATATGGTTGGTATAACACCATTCTACATTTCTGGCACAGATACTAAACGCTGAACTATTTGTATGCGCGCAGCCAAACAACCTCATGCATATATTTAAATATACAGAGAATACACACCCACTAACTGCTGTTAAAGTCAAGGTTAACAAAGAGTTAACAGAGTATAACAGGTAATTAACTATTTTTTCATGTACCTGTATCAGGTTGTGTATTCTCTGTAAAGGAAATGCATTCCTACATATAAAATCCTACCGTAACGGTCCCACGATGACTTCGAAGACAGAGTCGCTCCCTCGGTGTAGTAGCGACCCTAGTAGCGATATGGTCAGGATCACTCCCACAAGCAGCCCACGTTGATGTTATTCTTCTGCTGTAACAAAGCATTAAACAGACATTAACACTCATGTCTCAGGGTGGTGGTGAAAGTCACAACCTCCAGAACTTCATTTCGGATTTTTTAATTATCTAATTTTGTAATGGTTTCAGTTGTGGAGCCGTTAGGGTCCATACAAACATGAGTGAGTAAAAAGGAACATAACCCAGTCAGCAGTGTTTTACATCCAAGGTCAACCATCGAAGAGGGAACCATGACCGAGGTTGCTTGAATTTGGTTTGGAAAGCGGAAATAGCAGGTTGACGAGGTCTTGTAAATATTGACAACCCGATTTATTTGTTTAGCTAATTTTCATTATTCTTTCAGTTCATTTTAATGTGGTTATTTTACACTAGACTTTCAATGACGAAAATCTCACGTAACGAGAACGAGAGAATGCTAGGGTCACTTGACAGCCCTACCTCCACAATGTGACCTCTCTATAGCGAACTCTCTTCATAGCGAATTTACATGGCCCCATGGCGGTCGATATAGAGATTACTGTAATATTTATTTTAAAAGATCACGTGCCTCTCAGTGGCCGAGTGGTCAAGGGGTCCGCTTTGAGTCCTGAGAGGTTCGGGTTCGAATCCCGGCGGAACGGAAAAATTTTCCGCTACCGACATGGATATAAAAGGCTTCGGCCCACTACTAAACTGGCTTCGGCCCACTCATAGTCGGCTTCGGCCACTTCATCTTCGGCTTCGGCCAAAAAAATCTAATAAAAACCAACTCATCGGCGCATATGTTCTCTGAACGTCACGCGTTAAAAAAAAAAAAAAAAAAAGATCACGTGAATTTTACCACTACAAAGCGAGTTCACAGTTCGAAAAGACGAGCATTACTTCTCTGATATACCAAAAACTAAGAAATGAATCAGGAGCAAAATGCTTTGAGGTAAAAGATCAAACATCTTAGGTAGGGTAGGATAGGGACACTATAGCTACTGAAAGCCACTGGGAAAGTACAAGAAAGGCACCTATAACGCGTCTATTGTTACCTTTCATCTCAGTTTCGGTGTCATCCTTCAACTCGATTTCATCCATCAACCTCGGTGTCATCTATCAGGCTCGGTGTCATGCCTCAGGCTCGGTGTCATCCTTCAGGCTCGGTGTCATGCCTCAGGCTCGGTGTCATCCGTCCCACTCGATTTCATCCCTCAGGCTCGGTGTCATCCTTCAGGCTCGGTATCATGCCTCAGGCTCGGTGTCATCCTTCAGGCTCGGTGTCATGCCTCAGGCTCGGTGTCATCCTTCAGGCTCGGTGTCATGCCTCAGGCTCGGTGTCATCCTTCAGGCTCGGTGTTATGCCTCAAGCTCGGTGTAACACCTCAGGCTCGGTGTCATACCTCGGCTCAGGTTGTTGTCTCTCCTTTTCAATATGAAACAGAAAACCCCTTGTAGACAGTGAGATGGGGGAATGAGGGGGACTATAGTACTCTTCCCCATTCAGATATATGTATAAATACATGTATTATATTACCAATGACCATTGTTTCTCCTAAAAGTGGCCACTGAAGTCCTATTCAATTTTTTTGTGAAATTTTACACGAGTATTGGAAAATGAGACAATGTCCGGGAAGAAAATGTGAGAACTCTGCTAAATCTGATTAAGGTTCGCTGCTTACCAAACTTCACTTTCTCGCAAGCCGGACGAGAACGCGCTGGGGCAGCAGTATTTAGTCAAAATGCAGCGGGCGGTAAAGCTGAGATGGAATTGTGGCGTCGATCTACGTCTCTCTGCTCTCCTTCTCCCGTTCTATGCACACACAAAAAAAGTGGATAAAAATAAAATGTAAATACAAAGGTGTGATGTACGTCGAGGTTCGGGCCAGCTCTTTGGCCCGAACCTCGACGTTGAATGCCGCGGAGACCAAAACTAACGCACACCGGTGACTTTTGGCGGACTGAAAACCAGATTAGATAAATTCTACAAATTCAAAAGCCACACATGTTGAGCTTATCACAAGTCCATCCAAGTGAGAGGTTTAGAGGAAGCTTTTGCCTCTTCCCCTGAGCATAACTGGGTGGCTTTCACCTGTTCTTATCCAATGATTATCCAGGTTAAGGTACTGCTTTATCTTATGATTTATGATGCATTTCGGACACAATTATAAGTGGTAAAAACAATAGCACCAGAATGGTTTTGATTGCACGGCTAGATGGACGGCCTGCTTTCATCTTCTCTGTGTAATGCTAATTCTACTAATTCTCCACGTAACGCTAATTGAAATCTGGGGGAACTTTTGGAATTTTTTTTTTGTAAGAACACCGTGGATCCCGAAGTTGACTCTGCCACTCGCAGTCTGTAGAAGAGAAGATATAATTTTATTGTAGGAACGCAGTCGTCACAATGTAATATTGTTGTGTCAGGAAACCAAACCTTCAGTCACCTAGAAAATCAGAAATACTATAAAAACTATCCTCCAAGAAGGATCTTTTCACATTCCTTAATTGTAATTTAACACTCAGATCTTCTAAATCTATAACATTTATCAGTTTATTCTAAATTTTGCAGCTTTGCTAATTTGTTCCTCGTGTTATAACTGTGTACGTGACTGCAGGTTGGTAAAACATTACCATATTTTAAAGTATATGAAACACATTCATGCATATAAAGGCTGGGGAAGGGAAGGTGTTACCTCACGGAGCTGACTTTCCCTTTCCCGATTTCCACCACTCGACGGGAGTGCGAAGTTTATGTCTATTAATAAGTCGGCGAGTTGATGCAACCTCACGTTGCGGCTCAGATGACACGCCATCAACGTTCGCATCACAAACAGTGGGGAGACTGTCTACTTGGTGATGCTCCAATGTGGTGTTCGGCCTCGAAGGGTCCTCTGGGTCGGTCGCGAGGGCAGGGACACGATCCAGAGGAGTCACAGGTACCTCCTGAAAAAGAAACGTTTTTTTACTTTCTCGCCCGTATGTAATACATGGGCTGAGAAAGTTATGTTATCGTGCGAAATTTCGATTTTGAGATTTTCATTGCAAAAGGCGTTTCAGAGGTCCTAGATACCAAAAAAGTGGTGTTTAGGTCATGTCCGTCCGACGTACGTACGTACGTTTGTCTGTAGCGCGGCTAGAGGTAACACCTGTCAACCGATTTGGCTCAAATTTGGAATATAGATGTCTAAAATCAGTTCCGAGATACATTTGTAATATAATTTTGAATACTCAAAAATTGCGCCCACTATTGTCAAAAAAGTGTCAAAAAAAATTCAAAATCGCGTTTTTGTCTACTCAAGACTCATTTCACGGTACGGTAATAAAGTTAGAACCTTCAAATTTTGCAGTCGTGTTCCCAGATAGATGCTCCAGGATCAGTTTTATTGTTTTGGAGATGGGCCGAAAATTTGGGCCAACATTGGCCCATACGTGAAAATCTTGGCACCATGAACAGTATTTGCCGGAATTTCACAAAAATCCACAAACTTCTGCTTAATAACATTACTTAAGGTGGAATACACGTATTTGGTTCGCAATGCTACGTACTTCAAGCCCTACTCCGAAGTTACAGGGCGAGTGAAAAGTGTTTATAGGGGAATGTAAACCTGAGACTCTTTGTCGTGAGGTAGTGTTGTATTTTTGCATGAAATGGAGTAATAAGCCCACAGGAGCGGTTTTAAACAGTCAACTACCAGTCCACATGTTTTTTTGACAGATCGCGAAAACACAACACTACCTCACGCGAAATATTTTTTTGTAACGTTTCGGACTAAAACAGTATGATTTTATCGTCACATTTAGTAGAAAAGCTTGATAAATGTTTGTACTATTTACCGCCGCCATGTTACATGTTGACAATTTTTATTTCACTTACGGAAGTGGGTCATTGCCTCACCATTATTTCTTTTTCTCCTGTAAAAGCTAAACATAGTGTCCTACTTTCACTCGTTCGTTTCTCGTTCGAATAGCACACTATGTTTAGCTTTTAGAGTAAACACAACCAATATGATATTGCAATTACCCGTCTCCGGCAGCACTAATAAGTAAACATTAGTTTTGTCGAATATTTACTTTCGCACAGTGGTTTTGGTGGAGTTCGTCGAGAATGTATGGTGGCCCTTAAAGGTTTGTCGAAGAAATATTCAATCATTTCAAAATTGCGGCCAATATAGGCAAAATAAAGTCAAAAATAGGGAAAAAAACTAGAATTTCGTTTTTGATTGGTCAAGACGGATTTGGCACTACAGTTATTAAGTTAGATCCTTGTAATTTCGCAATAGTGTTCCCAAATAGATGCTACAGGATCATTTTTATTCTTTTTGAGATGGGCCAAAAATTTGGGCCAATATTGGCATTATCGTAGGAAAAATGTTCCAAAAATGGAAATCACGTTTTGGATTGGTTAGGTCACATTTGCAACAACACTAATCGACGGATTTTCTTGAAAATTGGTGAAAGTGGTCTCAGATAGATGCTTCAAGGGCATTTTCAATAGATTTTCATTTATTTAAAATTTAAGACGGTGACATGCAAAATAGTAAACATATACTTTGCGCGTCGAACGACACTTCACTGTTTGACGGATATGTTTGAAATTCGGTATGCAGGTGCCTAAAAGTATCGTCCAGTGTGAGGCAAAATACTTTTTAGAAAAAGTTAAAATTCTGACAATTATTTACGTAAAAAAAAAAAAATCAAATTTTCGATAAAAATTGCGAGAAAGTCAAGTGCGACCATTGTCGAACCCTTTATTATAAAAAATATGAAAAAAATAATATTCACTATTACATTCTATGAAAAGAACCGTTAAGATGAGACTGATGTTTATTTATACTAGCAAGGAACAAATTAATGGCCATTTGAAGGGAGGCAGTTTCGAGAGAAGTTCCCCTCCAGGCACCAGTTCCCTTTCGTGCTGCCCTGGACAGTGCAGAAGATGGCGAACATGCCGAAGTGCCAGGTAACCTGCTAGTGGCCATTAGTTTGTTCCCCTAGTCCTAGACCAAAACAAAGCCCTTCTTCACAGATTGTTATAAAAACTAACCTCTTTATTGCTATACAACATGTAGCATACTGTGTATTTTCTTAAGAACCAAGTAAGCAAAAATTAATGAAAATTACAAATACTTCACAGTGTTTGCACAACCGAACATCAGTAAACCCACTGATCCAAAATTTGGAGTCTGCTTGCTGACGTTTGGTTGTGCAAACACTGCGACGTAACGTAAAGAAAGAGAAGGAACGTGGAAGGAGAAGCGTAATTACCTATATTGTTTTGTTTTGTTTTGTTTTTGTAAGTTTACCCTATTTACGCCAATTGGCAAAATATAATATAATATAATATATAATATAAAGGCTGGGGAAGGGAAGGTGTTACCTCACGGAGCTGACTTTCCCTTTCCCGATTTCCACCACTCGTGCAGTGGATAGGTCCTGCATCCCTGAGCTGACCCTAATCACACCACCACCACCAACACCATGATTTTGTGTACCTACTTTCAGCAGCAAACGTGTCATGGAAAGATCCTTGAAGATCAGAACTTTAGAAGGACGGGTTGCACCCATTCGTCTAACAGGCTGCATGCTCCGCCTCGCGCCTATTCTCGCATTGGAGGAGGTGTGACGTACGTACGTCGGACGGACATTTTTTAAAAACCACTTTTTTGGACTCGGGGGACCTCCAGGATCATGGGAAACCCAAAATCTCAAAATCGAAATTTTGCACGAAGACATAACTTTCTCAGCCCATGTATTACATACGGGCGAGAAAATAAAAAAGTGTATAAAAATAATTGTAAATACAAAGGTGTGATGTACGTCGAGGTTCGGGCCAGAGAGGCGAATGGCGCGGAGACCAAAACTAACGCCCACCGGTGACTTTTGGTGGACTCAAAACTAGATTAGACATATTGATTTAATTTGAAAGCCGCACACGTTGAGGTTATCGCAAGTTCATCCAAGCGAGAGGTTCAGAGGAAGCTTTTGCCTCTTCCCCTGAGCTTAAGTGGGTGGCTGTCACCTGTCTAAGTTAGTCTAATGATTATCCAGGTTAAGGCACTGCTTTATCTTATCAAGTATTTCGGACACTTATAACATAACATAAAGTTACATAATAAGTTACAATTTTACCTTTCCTAGCCGCTGCTTTTTTCCACAGATCTTCCAAGACGTCATGATCAATCTGAATGATACAGGTATATTGATACTTTATAGAATTTTACCAATGTGCTCTCCAAAAACACATTCCTATCAGTGTTCCGCTAAAGACTACCACGTACACCACTGGACTATCGAGGCTGTCCAACACTCTGCAGAGGTTCCCGAAGTTCCCAAACCTCAGGGGCGCGGCACAAGTTCCAAAAGTTTATAAGAAAACATATTATATAAAATAATTAAGTCACCCGGATTTTTTGAAATTTTCCGCTAGAGTTCTAATAGTACCTACAGTCTTCGTCAGCATTCCAGAAAGGGTTCCGCAGATGACAAAGTATGGGAACTGGGAACCGCTGCTCTAGTGGACGTTAATGACTGGTGGAATTCGCAAATAACACATGTTCCCTAGTCGGACAGGCTGCGACGCAACAGAAACAAGCGGTACGACACGGTCAGACAAAACTTTACCTGCTTATTTGCGTGATTCCTAGAAAAAACCCTTGGTTAAATGATTGGAGACGGAAAAACTTTTTGACGAAAGGAATGGCCCCAGAATGTTCCCCCGAGTACTTAGAGACCCCACACGACGTACTTCGGCAACCACCCAAAACTACCCCCTAAAACGAGGTGAGGTGGTTGGGGAAGCTCGGAAAAACTTTTTGACAAAATAGCATTTTGATACCCCATACAACGTACTTTGGAAAGTAACCAAAACTCCCCCTATAAGGGGGGGGGGGGGGTGGCGAAAAAACATTTTGACCAAATATATTGCCTCAGAACAATCTCCCGATCATTTTGAGCCCACAAAACCCATATTTCGCAAACTACTCAAATGTACCCCCCTTAGGGGGTGGGGTGCTTGGATACGTTCAGAAAAACTTTTTGATACAAAAAATTGCTTCACAACGTTCCCCCGAACAGTTTGAGACCCCATAAGCCGCACTTTAAAAGTCACTCAAAATTGCCCCCCTCCCTGGGGGGGGGGGGGGGGAGGCTCGAAATAAGCCATATACCATTTGTGACGAGTATGGCCGTTGTCACGTGTCATATCCAGAACTACTCATATACCACAAACAACTGAATCCACTGATTTCGCCCTTTTACATGTCCAGTGGGGACTTCCCCCCTTTTTTTTAGCGGCCAGGGAGTTATGCGGGGGTAGTGGGTGGTATGATTGGATTCGTAATTATTTGTTCTATAATTGTCTAAAATTTGATAGAAATCGTTAGAGCCGATTTTGAGCAAATATTTTTTTTTCTACTTTTTGGGGGTGTTTTAGGGGGGTAACCCCCCTTAATAAAGGGGGGAAACTGGGCTTCTGTATTTTTATTTCTTCCAATTTTAGAAAGGTCACTACCGATTTTGAAGAAAATCGGTTGAAAAGTGTGCCGTCCAGGTCAATGCCACATACATACATACATACATACATACATACAAATATACGTACTGACACGGCGTACCTGACCTCTTCTAAAAATTCCTGGGGGCAAACTTTTCATCGGATGAAAAAAGTGAGTTGGTTTTCATATTCCGAAGGCATGGACGTTTCCGAAATGTATATGCAAATTCTAATCGGTTGTGAGGTCTGGGAGCAATGACGGTTCAAAGTTGAGGTTTGCCGAAAATTGGCCCGCACGAATACAATACTTTACCTTACGTATACTCCGTATACAGGTAAAGTAAAAAGTGAGATGATTTTCACATTCCGAAGGCATGGACGTTTCTGAAATGTATATGCAAGTTTCAGCCGCTTTTGAGGTCTGGGAGCAATGACGGTTCAAAGTTGAGGTTTGCCGAAAATTGGCCCGCACGAATACAATACTTTACCTTACGTATACTTCGTATACAGGTAAAGTAAAATGCCGATCACGTTTTGAAGACTACTTCAAGAACCGGAAAAATAACAAGTAACTGCCATTTTGTATGAACTTTCAATCTACATTTTAACCACTTTTAACCAATGGGTAAAATAATTAAAATATAACATATTGCGTAGTTAGTCAGAATGGCCGCCATTACATCAACGCCCAAGAATCCCCAGAGTTCAAGCATCCGCATCAAATTTCAACAAAAAATTAAGAAAACAATGAAAAATGACACTTACCGGTCTCCAAAAACTTCACTCTACACTTTTACCACTAACTAGCCCTTTTGGATAATTCAAAATCCAAAATAATGACAGCGAGTATTACTTTGACTGTTCCAGACGATGGCAGCTCAAAGACTGGTGAGTAGGGAGCGTTCCCAGTCGCCCGGGATAGCAGCCCCTACTCCATCCCCTCAAGCCGCACCCTCATTATCCCCTCAAGCCACACCCTCTACGTGCACAAAGACGGACGTTAAGGGCCCCTTTAGACGGAGCGATTGCTTGCAGCGCAACCGCGGGTTGGTCATAAATAACTCACAAATTTTGACACTAGTTGACAGAATTTTTTCGAGCGGGTGCGTGTAAAGGGATGAGCGATTCGACCGCAGTTCACTCGACGAAATCGCGAGTCCGCCCCAATATCACCATGGATTTTGTACCTACTGCAATGTCAAAACTAGTGATTTTTATTTAATCAGGAGTTCATTTAACCGAATTTCTTTAATTAAAAGGTAATTGATACATGGTACTTGGATCTCATCAATGGTTAGCTGTAGGCATATTTTTTTCTTAATTCTGCTTTAGTATTCAGAGTGTGGTAGGAGTGGACCTCGATGTAGAAAAATATAAATACTACGTATTGTGGTGATGACAGGATAGGTGAAGCAGGTTGGGTATAGCAGAGCTATCACCCCATTATCCAGTGAGTACCGTTGGGAGCACATTGTTCCTTTCAAACCAAATTTACCTGGAAGGTTCTCTGACATTTCCAATTTTTTTGCACTTGTAAAACTTGTATGAATGAAAATGGAATGTGACTGGTGCTAGGGAGAGGGTGCAGGACTGCCAATGTCCAGTGTGTCCAGTGACACAATGGAGTACGAAGAGGCAGCATGTGTGTATTATTACCTTACCAAAAAAAGAAGGAAGAGGAAAAACAGGGTGTGGGTACGTCGGCTCCTACAAAAAAGAGCGCAGAAGGGGGTTTTCCACACAATCTATGAGGACCTGAGAAAATCGCCTGGTGATTGGTCTGGGTCCTGGGGTGGCATATGCAGGTAGTTACCGGCTGGACCCTTCTGTTCAATAGGTAGATACCGTTAGGTAGGTATGATGCCACTGGTGTTGCAATTGAAAGGGGACAATGCAGCTGTCCGCATACCAAGCTGGATTTATTTTTCGCACATACCTTTCTATTGTTATTAGTTGCAGTGATAGTGATCTACTAATTACAATGATGAAAATAACATTTTTCAAAGTAGGCGTCAACGTTTGTGTGAGTATGGAAGACATACTTAACTAAAACAAAGTGTAGATAACTATAATATAACATTAATATCATAATATAGCCCCTTCACATATACCTATTCAATAAAAAACTGTGTCAAACAATAGAGAACAATAGAAAAATCGCTGCAGTCAGTCGCTCCGTGTAAAGGGGTTTTACGGCTTCCATAAGCTAACTAGACAAACAGCCCTCCAGCGGAAACGCGGTCGCAATCGCGATTTGCGGATTTGCAGCTGTCGCAGTCGCGACTAATGCGGGCGGCGATTGGCAGTCGCTACGTGTAAAGGGCTCCATAAGGTAGCATTGGGAGCAGATCGCTATAGCGTTTTCCTGTCAAGGTTTTTGAGTGATTTATTACCCCAACCCGCGGTTGCGCTGCAAGCAATCGCTCCGTCTAAAGGGGCCCTAATACTACCGGTCTGCGCAATCTGCGTCTGCGTACTGAAAGAGATCCCTTGCTATTGATCGCAACAACAACCCTTCTTTAAAAACCCAGGCTAACCCACCGTTGTGTACAGATTAGAAACGCACGACTGAGGCCCAGGGTTTGAAATTTGAATCCTGGCTACAACAATTTTCTGTTGTTAGCACGGAGGACATACCAAATATTCATTTGGCTTCGGCCAGTAGGTAATCTGTAATTAATATCTGGGTTCAACGGTTATGGGCTGTAAGCACAAACAGGTGCGGTGGCCCTTAACTTAAAACAATCTTGTAGTTTTTTTTTTTTTTTCATAGCATTATTTACGGATACCATGGCTGGCAGCACACATATACTCAGCCGCCTATACCGCTGCCATTTCTATATGAAAAGGCCATACAGGCAACAAATTACGTCACGATCGAGGAAAATTCCGCTTGTACGCAGGAAAAAGTAAGAGCAAGGAAGAAATGGCATTAATTCACTACTGATTACACCTTTTCACTGTAAAACAGCCAAAGTGGTCGATGATGGAGGCAGAGACTCAATTGTTGAAGTCGTGGCTGTGGCTCAGCGTTCATCTCCTGCACCGGGAAAATATACACATACGTAAGAAAAATAAAGGGTCCGACAATGGTCGCACTTGACTTTCTCGCAATTTTTACGCCAGCGGTATCGAAAATTTTGATTTTTTTTTTACGTGATTTATTTTTTTTGGACCAAAATTTTAACTTTTTCTAAAAAATATTTTGCCACACACTGGACAATAATTTTAGGCACCTACTCACCGGATTTCAAACATATCCGTCAAATGGTAAAGTGTCGTTCGACGCGCAAAGTACGTGTTTTCTATTTTCCATGTCACGGCCTTAATTCTCAAGTAATTGAAAATCTATTGAAAATGACCTTGAAGCATCTATCTGAGACTACTTTCACCAATTTTCAAGGAAATCTGTAAGTTAGAGTTGTAGCAAATCCGCCTTAACCAATCAAAAACGTGAAAATTTTTCTACGATAATGCCAATATTGGCCATAATTATTATGTTGGATAAAATTCGTTCGGTAAAACATCAAACTAGGTTAAAGTACACCTCACAACCAATTTTTATTGAAATCGATCGAATAGTGCTACCGGAGTGACGACCAACGCGTTTGGGCCAAAATTGGGCCAAGTTATTGGCCCACCTCCAAATGATTGTAGAAGACCTAAAAGCATTTATTCAAAAACACTTTCGCAAATTTTCAAGGTTCCAACTTGATATACTTAGCTTCCAGCCCTTCTTAACTCTCAAAAAACACGATTTTTTGCCTTTTTTTGACCATAGCAGGCGCAATTTTTGAGTTATCAAAATTTATCAAAAAACATTTCCAGATATTTACATACCGAATTTGAGCAAAATCGGACGAACGGTGTGACGTCCAGTTGCGCGACAGAGTGACGTACGTACGTCGGACGGACATTTTTTAAAAACCACTTTTTTGGACTCGGGGGACCTCCAGGATCATGGGAAACCCAAAATCTCAAAATCGAAATTTTGCAAGAAGACATAACTTTCTCAGCCCATGTATTAAATACGGGCGAGAAAGTAAAAATCCCTTTCGGCAGCCCCAAAAGGCGTAGGTATATTTCGAAGATTACTTCCATTCACTAAAAGCAGTCTAAAATCATTTAAAATGACGGTTAAGAAGATTTTCAGTTGACCCAAATGCATTCTCTACAATAACAACGGAGGAATTGAGTTTTGAAATTTCACCCCCCCCCCCCCCCCCTCCCTTAACAAGAAAATGAAAGTGATTTTACAAAAAACTTTTTCAGACAAAAGTTTTAGATATTACTAATAGAAACTCATAGCAAAAAGAACAAACTCGATATCTCACCAAATAAGTGAGTTATGACGTTTTGAAAATTCAACCCCCCACCCCCTGCCTAAACGGTGGGTCGGACGAAAATCTTTTTTTCAGACAAAAGTTGTAGGTAATATTAAGGCAAATGCACTACAAAACGATAGAACTCGATAACACCCCTACGACACAAGTTATGAATTTTTGTGTGTGCAAAACCCTGTTTTTACACCCTTATTCAACCAGTAAGGGTGGGATCAAAAAACGTTAAAAAGAAAAGTTGTAAGTAGTACTGTGATACGACCCTCAGAGAAAACCACGTTTGATTATTTGCAATATTAAGGGAGTTATGGCCAAAAAACCAGATTTTAAAAAGTCCCCCCATTTCCCCCCCCCCCCCCTTCGTCTGATTTCCCCCATTAATGAACCTAACCTAACCTATTATTTTTAAAAAATACGGATGTATATATATATGTAAACATTTGAACTGATGGTGGTTTTGGGGTCCAGGGGTCATAAAAAGAAGAACTGTCAAGAAATTTTTCAAAAGTGAGACTACTGGTACGACTACAATAGGTAGATTTTTTCTTCGAAATCTACCAAACATAGGCTGTACCACAAGTGGATGAATAACGCGACTTCTACCCTCCGGCCTGTTACCACGGCAACGCCCCCTACGTCTCAATATTACGTAATTTTCCCCCCTCACAAGAAAAACATGGGTGACACCACACGTCGATCAATAATGGAATTGCCCGCAGCTTTTGACAGCCGAGAGGTCTATACACGCCACTTCAATCTGGGATGAGAGAAACAACACTCTTTGTTCTAAAGAAACACAGGATTTCCAGAATTATTTTTTGCTCAGAACAAGACACTTAAGAAGGTGTCACAATGATCTAATAGAGTTTCATAACGACTATTCACATTTGTGTCCAACCCTGCATACTGACTGACTTTACTCTCTAGAAAAAGAGGCGTATAAAGTAGGGAGTAAGTATAAGTCGTGCTTTAGGACTTACCACCGAGGCAGCGGATGTGCAGACGCGGGGCGCCCCGAAGACCGTAGATGATGAGGGTATAGTGCCTTATAGCACAACGTTGTAAAGTAACTTAACAGTAAACAGTAGATAGATAGTAGAGAAAGTAACGTTTTATTGTAGCACTGATACTATAGGCGACTTAACCGTAAGGTTTCAGAAAGCAACTAAATTGCCGGCTGCAGTCAAGTTTGGTGACAAGATAGGTCATGCCAAATCCTGTAATGACCACTCTCATCCAAGAATGAGGTTGACTGTAACACTCTGCAGTCATAAGACAGTGATATTATATGACTGATGTTTCAACAGATTTTGAATTTTTTCCGAAAATTACGGCTGTTATTAACAAATGCGGAAACAGGTAGTTTGCGAGTCATTCGAAACTTCAGTGTTCCACGGATGGATGGATATGCTTGAGATTCGATAAAATTATTGTCCAGGGGTTTGCAAAACACCTTTTTGATAAAATTATAATAATTGTACAGCTAATCAAAAATTTAAAAAATATTCCGGAGTTTCTGATACATCGATAATTGCCCTTAAACACTATGTAAGGCACCACTGTCGTAAGAAGTGCGAGAAAGTCAAGTGCGACCATTGTCGGACACTTTATTTTAGCC